>JARHVA010002322.1:0-407500 GCA_037957365.1 Torreya grandis
TTATGTCTTGATGATCCTGTTTGTGCCTTTTGGAGGTTCTAATGTGATCTTGGGTTTATATTTCTTGTTGCTAATCAAAGACATGGTATAGGAAGTCAAGGTTACCAAAGGTGTGAAGGATAAAATATTACTCCATAAGTGTGTGATGTTTATCTCTAGGTTTTCATGAAGTTTTAGAGGTGGTCGTTGACTAGAAGGATGTTTGTTGACCTTGCTTGTTTTGAGATTCTCAAGTTTTGGGCTATGCTATAAAAGTGGTTTGCATCATGATTTAAGGTATAAGTATTTTTCATAGGTTGAATTGGTGAAATTGGTTGTAAAATCAAGATTCACATATATTTTAAGGTTTGTTTTTTTTCAAATTATTCATGTTTTTTGTCAAAATGGAGGCATAATTGGCTAGTAGATTTTTGAATGAAGTATGTTGTAGAGGAGGACCTTTGTGATGAAATGTTGTATGCTTAAGGGGGAATATTAGATATCAATCCAACAGGGCTTTGTCATAGAATGTGTGGTTATTTTTACACTAGCCCAAGGGCTATATTCATAGCATGAAGGAAGTGAGAGGAGGAGGCCTTTGGCACCAAAAGAGGAATCAATTTGTTAGGATTGTCCATTTTTAACTACAACCATCTTTTTAAATGATGCTCATTTGGGTCATTCAATTGATCCATATCACCTCATGTGGTTACACAAATAGCTTACTCTCTCAAAGATGCTTCCCCAATGATTGCACTAACATAAATAAGATATTTTTGAGCTGATTAATGGCATAAATCAATTATGAAAATGAGAATCTACTTATTATATATTTGTCCTGATGCTAACATCTTCTCCCTGGCTTGCTGAGGTGTGTAACGATGTAGGGAAAATTTGTTTTCATTATGTTGGCCTTGGAGAGGCATCGCTTGGAGTCTACATGCATAGCCAATTGCTCCTTTGATTAGGCATCACAAAATTACTTGGATCATGACCTAATCATTGGTGAAATGAACCCTCTGATCTGCTTTGGCAAATGAAGAATGTGAGCCCTTGGATCATTAAACATTTGAATGGAGACCATTGACCTGCCTAAGACCCACTATTTTAAATGCCAATGGCTATCTCATCATCTTAAAGTTGAAATCCATATAACCATCACTCTCCTGGGATCATTCATTTAGGGCATTTTTTTGGACCTTTACTTTTATAGTTTCCTAAACAATCTTCCTGTGAACCCTTTTTTTGGTCTATTTGCTAGTGTTTATTTCTTTTGGACTTTCTGCAAGTGTCCCTTTGACCTTTATACAAATGACACTTTTTCCAAGAATAAACCTTCAGTATTTTCATTTTGCATTTTTGAAATCCTAAATATGCCCTTCAACAGTCTTGAAGTGTCCCCTCAAAAAACCTGAAATGTACCCTTCGAAAGAGAAAAAGACCCTTCAAACTTTTGTAAAGTGTCCATTTGGGATTTTTTCAAAGTACCTTTCAAAAATTTTGAAGGGAAATTGCATGAGAAAAAATTCCTTTCAGAAAGATTGTTTCAAACAAAATGTCTGAAATAATTCCTTTGAAAAAGTTGAAAGAGCCAATTCTTTCAGAAAGATTATTTCAGACAAAATGTCTGAAAATATTCCTTCAAAAAAATGCAGAGGACCAAAAACTGAGAAAAGATCCTTTGGAAAGATTTAAAATGTCTCTTTTCAAGATAAATAAGCATCCCTTTACTTGAAAAGTGTCCCTTTAGACTTTTTAGAAAGGACCTTTCGGAAGAGAAAAGACCCTTTGGCAAAACTAAAGATTTCCCTTTTGAATTATTATAAAAGAAACTTTCATGAGAAAAATACCCTTCGAAAAGATTGTTTCAGACTAAATGTCTAAAATAATTCCTTCAAAAAATTTGTAAGTGATCCTTGAGAAATCTTGAAATGAACCAATTCTTTCAAATTTTTTTTTTATATAAAAATTTCAAAACAATTCCTTTGATACTTGGACAAAAAACCTGAAGCAAAACCTTGCCAAAAGAAATAACACTTTAGCAAAAAGACTGAAATAAAACTTGAAAAAAGATAAAAAAAAAAGTCTTTAGAAGGAAATAATATTTGACACTTTATTGTAGGGATAAATAAATAAGGATGCTACACTTAGCAAAAATGAAAGATGCATAACTCGGATAAGAAAATTGGCTAACATTCTTGGCGATTCTGAGGGAAGGCATGCCTACTATGACTAAGACCAATTTCCTAAATCCTTTCATTGGGCATGGAGTCATGCATATAGGTACTCAAAAATGAATTGAATAGGCCCTTGGCAATGAAGACACGAGATGGTTTGATTCACACGCACAAAGGTAGAGATGCACATAAAAGGAAGGAAACACACTTGTGCTACAAAGCACTTAGGGAACACAAAAACAAACGAAAGGAAACACACACACACCTTAACTACTATTTACAAAATAGAATTTTAAGGATTAAAATTAGAAATTCAGATGTATCCCATTCATAGGGATAGGTAATTCTTTTCGATTCATCTTGGTCAACTGGAAAGAGTTGCTCTACTTTCACTTGATAATGATGTAAGGGCTACTCCACAAAGTGTCAAAATTTATATGTCTGCCTAGTTTTTCTCTATCTTCATCTTATTTTAGAACCAAGTCACCTTCCTTGAATACTCTTGCACTTACTCTCTTGTCAAATGACTTCTTCATGTGTACTTCATGGTGTTCCATGGCCTTGTGTGCATTGTCCCTTGCTTCTTGCAGCTGCATTAGTTCTATCAACCTAACTTTCATTAGAGTATTTTCAAGTAGTTCCAACTGATATGTGAGTTCTAAAGCATGGAGTTCTTAAGATATGGACAACCTAGCTTCTCTCCCATTAACAAGCTCAAAGTGAGAATTACCAATTGATCTCTTAGGAGTAATCTTATTAGTCCATAAGGCTATCTTCAACTTACTATGCCATGCACCCTCTTGATGATATTCTTGTTAGTATATTAAGCCAACCCATTACCTTGAGGGTAATAGTTGGATGAGGTACTCAATTAAACTCCATTCCTATTTACCCAATCAAAAGTATTAGCACTTATGAAAGCAAGTGCATTATCAAAAATTATAACATGGGGAACTCCAAACCTTATTATAATGCTCTCATAGAAATCCAAGATAGCATTTTCACTTACCTCTTTCAATGAAATAGCCTCTACCCACCTTGTGAAGTCATCAATAGTAGTCAATATCCATTTGTGTCTAGAACTTGATGGAGGGTTTATCATACCCATAAAATCAAGACCTCATTGCATGAAAGACTGGTCTACTTGGATAGGATTCAGTGGAAGGACTACAAGTTTATATTTGCCTACAAAGAAGGCACATTGAGGACACATCTTAGCCCAATGGTAATAGTCTTTAAAAATAC
Source organism: Torreya grandis (assembly GCA_037957365.1). Taxonomy (NCBI): domain Eukaryota; kingdom Viridiplantae; phylum Streptophyta; class Pinopsida; order Cupressales; family Taxaceae; genus Torreya; species Torreya grandis. The sequence continues at coordinate 3,402 of JARHVA010002322.1, forward strand.
TAGGCCAATAGTAACCGACCTTCATTATCTTTGTAGTTGTCATCCTAAGAGAGAAATGACCTCCATCTGTACCATAGTGAAATTTTTCTAGCAGTATATTAAACTGATCACTGTTAACACACCTCAATAGCATACCATTCATGTCTTTCCTAAAGAGGACACCATCTACAAGATAGTATGGAATGGTCTGTAATCTAAAATACCTTATTTGAGACTAGTTCAACCTATTAGGGCACTCACCATTTTAAAAAAAACTAATGATGTCTTGTGTCCAACATTGAACTTATATGTGATCAACTCGTCAGGGGTGAACTTTGTTGATCAATAATTCCTCCTTTGGATCTTGAAAATATAAAGCTAAATTCTCACATAACCCTTTTCCTCTTACCAAGTTTTTCACCTTAATATCCACATCATACTCGATTACCTTTTTTAATCTACCCAACTCTCTTTTCATTGAGGTCTTTGCTTAGGAGAAACTCCTTGGTGTTAGGATGAGAAACCATGATATGTATCTTCTTGTTTCAAACCATATGTCTAAATTTTTTCAATCCTCTTATCATTTCTAGATCTTGCTTCTCAACAATTGTATACTTGATCTCATAATCTTCCAATCCTTGGCTGAAAAATGCAATTGGTTGCTCTACCTCTTCATCATTATTTTGCATAAGCATAGCTAAGATTGTATCAAGGTTAAAAAAGGTATAGAGTATGAAATATTTGACAAAGTTTGGGTTCAAGAGAGTGGGATATTTTATAATTGCTTTCTTGGTTTCCTCAAAACTACTCTTACCTTCCTTTGTCCAAGAAAAAGCTTGGTTCTTCTTGAGCATAGTTGTGATAGGCTTTACCACAGTTACAAATCTTGGAATAAACCTTCTTACAAACTTTATTTTCTCTAATAATATTTGAAGTCTTTTCTTGTGTTGTGGCAAAGACAAGCTTAGAATAGGCTCAATCCTCTTGGGGTCAATAGACAAGCCTTCTTTTGAAACAATATGACCCAATAACATACCTTCATGGATAACAAAGATGTACTTTTTGGGATTAAGGGATATTCCATACTCCCTACATTTTTCAAACACCTGCCTTAGATTTTCCATATGATTAGTAGCATCATTCAAAAAAATAGTTATATCATTAAGGTACATAAGTAGAAATTTATTGATCAAAACTTTAAAATCCATGTCCATTGCCCTTTGAAATGTAGCTCCAGCATTGTATAAACCAAAAGGCATATTCCTATAGGTAAAGTTCCCCCATTTTATAGTGAAGGCTATCTTGAACTGATCCTCTTCATTCACCAGTATTTGATTGTAACCTGAATAACCATCAAGAAGTGAGAAGCATTGAAAACTTGAAACAACTTGTAGAATTTATTCCATGGAAGGTAATGGATAATGATCCTTGAGAGACACCCTATTAAGGTCTTGAAAATCCACACAAATTTTGATCTCTCCATTCTTTTCTTGGATAGGTACAAGATTAGCCATCCAAGTTGAGTGTTTTATAGGAAAGATAATCCTAGACTCAATCAACTAGGTTAGCTCTTTCTTCATGATTTCCTCTATCTTAGGATTGATAAGCCTTTATTTTTGTGTGACTGGTTTAGCTCTGTTGGGAGATAAACTGGAAGCACACAATTGATTACTAAACCAAGCAACTTAATATGCGGAAATTAACCAGATTCACCAAGTAACTAGAATTCAGAATAACACAAGATATGAGAGACAATACACAACTTGTATTAACACTTTATACAGAAAAGAATACAATAAAGAAGATGCCACTTCTTCTCCACCACCTTACAGAGGTTTCCCACACCTCAAGTGAACAGTAATTCTCCTCCCCAAAGCTCTCCCTCTCAGGTCCCAACACCCAACTCAAAATACAGAGTTGGTGTTCACCTCCTGTGCTCCACGCACACCACAAGTGCTCCACGCACTCCACAAGCACTCCACGTGCTCCACAAGTACTCAAGGTACTTTAAGTAGATCTCCCATGAATCTGCAATAACTTGCAATTCAACAGACCATACTTATGGAAGGAACTCCCTTGCCTTCCTCTTGCTCTATCCGAGTACACACCTGTACTCCAAGTAGATCCTGCCTGATACTGCGCCCTGTTGTGTTGCTGTCTATATGACCTTGCACACCTGCAAATCAAACAACGGTTCTGCTCACCTGTGAACCTCGACCTTGCACACACATACACCTGCAGATCAACGATCTTACTTACCATGTAGATCTCCTATATAGGCCATACAACTGTGACCAAGATCCTACACTCTTGAAGAACCCAGCTGGCTCTCCAATCCAGCACCAACACACCTCGTACTGAGGCACTAGGAGGAACGCACCATTTCTCTACCTCACACACAGAAGGAGCTTATAATTATGCTCTCTTACTCCCTAGCACACTTTTCCAATACAACCATGAGTCTATTATATAGATCTCATCCAAACAATAATTAGACATCTAATTACAATAATTAGATCCGCAGCTCTTAGTCTATAATTAGCCCTGATCATGCAAACACTTGGTTCGTTAGCTAACTGCCCGTAATAAATGCAGTCCGAACCACACAGGCGACCGATGCCAGTCCCTGTCTGCCTGGGGGTCGCTGACGCCGGCTGATCTCTGACCGACGTCGGTTGCCTTCCTGCCCTATCCTGCCGACGTCGGTTGGCCTGACCGACGCCGGTGTCTCTGACACTTAGCAACTCTCCTGCAACCTCCTCCGTGTCTACATCAGTGAAGCTTTTAGCTCCACAATCCTAACAATCTCCCACTTGGAGATAAACAGCTGCACTGTACCTGTACCTGTACTCCGTCTAATCTGTTTCCTGGTTTGTATCCCTCTTCAAGCTCCCACCTGAAGACAACCCACCACACATCCCGTGGTGTACCACCTGTCATCCGAGTAACCTGCCACATCCGAACCTACAAGCACATGTAGTGAAGTCCTGACCCTGCATAGCACGAATCCCTGCTGCTGGTCCCTCTCAAGTACCTGAGAATCCACTTCCCCGAATTGGCTCCTAACTCTCTGACAGCTCCCACTGCATGGGAATACTCAGGTCTATACCAGACCTCATGTGATTTTAGACACTGTACCTGTCTAGCCCTTAGTGTGCTTCGGCTCTACATCCTGAACCTCGCCAACACCTGATTCACATCAGCTCCCACTCGAGACAAAATCAACCTGTGATCTCCATGCCTCCCATGTCAAAGAATTCCGCTGCTCCAAACTCCTCCTGACATGCCACTGAACTAATCTTACCCTTAGCTCATCAAAACCCTGTATGTACACCCCTGCTAGCTAGCATACTATCCACATAAAGCAACAGAATGATGTTGCGACTCATCATCCACCTGGTAAGACAAATCACAGTAGTTACCCTGACATTGACTGAAGCCATGCTTCATCCTCCACCTATCAAAACCTGTACCACTGTCCTGCAGCTCCACAAGACCATATAACCTGGTCTTCTATCTCACGTATCCGTTCTCTCTATTATTCTACTAAGGTATCCATTCGTCTCTGTGCTTTCATACCTGCTGGCAACCCTACCAAAACACACTTGTCTGGTTCTCCTCCAAGGAATCACATCCTCATCCATGCCAAGCTCACACCTATTTCCTGGATCCTTCCTGCTCTACAATCAGCAACATGTATAAAGAAGAGGAACAACGAATTTGAGGGCCTACTTACGCCTTCAGTCCTCCGTATGGGTGTTTGAGACTCCTTGACAGCTTGCTGTCCACCCAAAATCCGTTACAGTGACCGACCTCGGTCACTCCACAGTTTGCATCCGACCAACGTTGGTTCCATGCGTCTGTACCTGACTACCAACCTGCTAGCACTGGTGTCCCTGCTACCGACGTTGATCCTCTGACCGACATCGGTCTTACATACTACCGACGTCGGTCCCTTGACCGAAGTCGGTCTTACTCTGCCCAACATCGCTGGCTTCGGTCTGCACATGACCGACATCGGCACCTGTCTGTTCGACGCCGGTTCCTCCTGACTGACATCAGTACCTGTGTTCACCTGTGAGTGATGACTTTTTACCCGCGAGCTTCTTTGAATCAAAACCCATGTCCAAACTGCCCTGCTCAGAAGTATCCAGCCACATCCACTGGGTTCTGTCCGCCATCTCCTCCATAAACACCAAGGCTTTCCAGTTCTTAAGCCTGTCAAATATATCTGTCTTCCGCTTAAGAACATGCATCTCCTTCCTGCTCATGTGACCAAGCCTATGAAGCCACGTCTCCGCAACAAAAGAAGAATCAGTAATATAAACAAGTAGATAAAGGATACCTATTTTCTTACCACCAGCTAATTCAAGTGCATCCGCTGTGAGAGTTCTTGTGCATCTCTCATCACCCAATCTTTCTGAAGAAATTAGCCATATCTCCAAACCTGGGACCTGCATGACCTTCATCAACCCCTGTGTGTTGGCCGCCTGCAATTTCAGCTTCACTTCCCCTTTGCCAATTCTTTGGCAAGGCTCACCAGCTCCTCTACCTAGGGCTGCATGGAAAGAGGCAACCGAATCTTTTATCCAAGATTCAACTTTATCCAAGAAACCTCCAAGAACATCCTGTGCAATAACACCTGCAACATCTGTATCTTCAATTTCTTCATGCTGATCTGCTACCAACCAACAATGTTCTTTTACCTGCTCTTTCTTTCCATCGGACCGTGAGTAACCGTCTATGCTTTTCAACTCCTCCATTCTTAGCTTACTTTGATCTGCCATTTCTCTACTCCCACTCGATCAGAAACCCCTGAGAGTGCCCTGTAACCAAACACAAAACCTGCTTCCTCCAACCTTAGCTCTGATACCACTTGTTGGTATCAAGCTATGAGCCAACAACCTTGCTCTGATACCACTTGTTGGGAGATAAACCGGAAGCACACAATTGATTACTAAACCAAGCAACTTAATATGCGGAAATTAACCAGATTCACCAAGTAACTAGAATTCAGAATAACACAAGATATGAGAGACAATACACAACTTGTATTAACACTTTATACAGAAAAGAATACAATAAAGAAGATGCCACTTCTTCTCCACCACCTTACAGAGGTTTCCCACACCTCAAGTGAACAGTAATTCTCCTCCCTAAAGCTCTCCCTCTCAGGTCCCAACACCCAACTCAAAATACAGAGTTGGTGTTCACCTCCTGTGCTCCACGCACACCACAAGTGCTCCATGCACTCCACAAGCACTCCACGTGCTCCACAAGTACTCAAGGTACTTCAAGTAGATCTCCCATGAATCTGCAATAACTTGCAATTCAACAGACCATACTTATGGAAGGAACTCCCTTGCCTTCCTCTTGCTCTATCCGAGTACACACCTATACTCCAAGTAGATCCTGCCTGATACTGCTCCCTGTTGTGTTGCTGTCTATATGACCTTGCACACCTGCAAATCAAACAACGGTTCTGCTCACCTGTGAACCTCGACCTTGCACACACATACACCTGCAGATCAACGATCTTACTTACCATGTAGATCTCCTATATAGGCCATACAACTGTGACCAAGATCCTACACTCTTGAAGAACCCAGCTGGCTCTCCAATCCAGCACCAACACACCTGGTACTGAGGCACTAGGAGGAACGCACCATTGCTCTACCTCACACACAGAAGGAGCTTATAATTATGCTCTCTTACTCCCTAGCACACTTTTCCAATACAACCATGAGTCTATTATATAGATCTCATCCAAACAATAATTAGACATCTAATTACAATAATTAGATCCGCAGCTCTCAGTCTATAATTAGCCCTGATCATGCAAACACTTGGTTCGTTAGCTAACTGCCCGTAATAAATGCAGTCCGAACCACACAGGTGACCGACGCTAGTCCCTGTCCGCCTGGGGGTCGCCGACGCCGGCCGATCTCTGACCGACGTCGGTTGCCTTCCTGCCCTATCCTGCCGATGTCGGTTGGCCTGACCGACGCCGGTGTCTCTGACACTTAGCAACTCTCCTGCAACCTCCTCCGTGTCTGCATCAGTGAAGCTTTTAGCTCCACAATCCTAACAAGCTCTAGGTTCTAAATCAATGGTGTGATGAGATAGACTTGGATAAAACCCTTTCAAATATTTATATTTCCAAGCAAAGATGTCATGGAACTCTTTGCATAATTCAATAAAGGCCCATCTCTCAGATAGAGAACATACCTTACCAATTTTCAAGAGCTTGTCCTTGTAAATTATGATTTTCTCATAGTTCTCTTCTTTTGTTGACATGCTAAGTCTTTCTTTTTTGTTTTTATCATCTTCATTGAAAACACTCTCTAAAGTAATCAGCGCCTTAGGTATCTTGTTTGTCTTTAGCTGAATAACTTGTTCTTCATATTGATCATGAAATCTCTTTTGGTTCCTTGAGGAGAATCCTACTTGATTTTGTATGAAGTGTGCAATGTGTTCATCAATTTTCAATACTTTCCATGATACTTCATTATCTATAATATATGGCCTCAAAATGAACTTCATATGGGACTGATCTTTCTCCTTTCTTACCTCAACAACTGCATCAAATTGTGCTCCTATGGCAGCCAATCTATCAATATGTTTATTCAAATCCCTTGGTATGGGTTGTATGTTGAAGGCATCAAAGTCTTCAAGTAGGTACCATACCCTATGCTTGTAGGATTTAATCAAGGGATTCTTGGTTGTAGCTTGATTTCTCACTTGGTGGATGACTAATTCACTATCCCCATAAACCTTCAAATTCTTGATCCCTCTCTTCTTTGCCCATTGGAGGCCGTGAACTAGGTCTTCATATTCTACCACATTGTAGGTGCAACTGAAGTGAAATTTATATGAGGAGTAGTATTGATTATTTTATGGAGAAAATAACACAACTCTATCTCCTACACCTACTTTGCTTCTTGAACCATCAAAAAATATTTCTCATATTCCTTCAAGTTCGTGGTCTTCATTAGTGAGTGAAGGGATTGAAACATCTTTTTCATACATACAATCAACTCCAAAATCAGTCTCTTTTATGAATGTATATGGATCAATTCCATGTGTTTCAATGTTTTACTTATCAAGGAAAAGATTAGAAATACCTTCAAGGGGGGAGGATGCTTCACCATCCATAACACCTTCTTTACTAATTAGATAATTTTTATTTGAGCTTGTCTCGATATATGGCTCAATATGAAACCTTTCTAAGTGTTGAATCCTTATAGTCACCTTGGTTCCATATCTTGTATTAAATCTAGAAAATACCAATCAGTAGAAAGGTATCCTCATATCTTAGCTGTGAAGCCCCTTGACAAGTAAATAACAAAATGAGTTGGAAGGTCTACCACCACAACATCTTGTAAAATGGGGAAGCTTGGGTAATCATGTAGAAAGACTTTCAGACCTCTGACCAATCCCACTATCTTGGTTGGAGTCCCATCAAGTCATAACACACCTTTACTATGTGGTTCATACTTCAATCTCAAATTATCAGCCACCACCTTAGGCATGATAGTAGTACTAGCTCCACTATCTATAATACAATTATGAACCAAATTGTCTCCAATAATGAGTCTGAGGTAGAAGGGTGAAGGAATTTTAGATTTGGTTAAGGGATCTTAGACATGAATTATAGTGTTGGTAATGGCTAAACTATTGCGTTTTGATGTTTGGGGGACTGCATGAATACTCACAAGCATTTCTTGTAAGAGCTCCTTCTTACCATGCATATGCAAGACCTCCCAAAGAGATATGATTATCTTGGTATTCTTCAAAGAATAAATAATGTTTATAGGGTAATTATTCACCTTTTATTGTATTCTTGAAGGTAGTGAGGGAGTTTGAACCTACTACATTATAAGCTTGACAACCCTACTTGCATTCTGACTTTATTGAGGAGCATGACTAGTAGTAGGTATTGCACTAGGATTCACACTTTGTGGCCTTGGAGAGGCATCACTTGGATTCATATGTACTCTTGGAACATCTCCCATAGATCTCTTTTTATCTCTTGTGTTGGCTGAAATTGATGTGCTTTGATTCAGCACATAATCATCCTTCACTTGAAAGTTCATCATACCTACACTCTAGCTGCTACCTTCTCCATGAATATCCATTTGCATGAGATTCACTCTATAATGTCACATAAGGAGTATATTATTCTTGTCTACCAAATATTTGACATGTTCCTCACCATCATGCATAAACTGGCCTTGAGTTTGTCTCCACTGGTCTAAATGATCCTCCCCGTAGACGAGGTTAGCATGCACTGGAATAATAGCCTTTGTGGAAGGAGTGTAATTATGATTATAGGCATTGGGCTTCCTATTTAAACTTTTTTTACCTTATCCTCTTACTTTTTAGTTGTATTGGGGTGGAGCTCTATAGCCTTATTGAGGATAGTATTGAGGGTTAGGTGAAACACTTGCCAAAAATTAAGCTTGCTTGAGCTGAAATTGTAATGAATGAATCTCCTTATCTTTGTCCATAGCGTTATCCACCTTCTTGGGAAAGGATCTTAGCTTTAAATTGGCATTAGTAACTTATGCTATGCTTGGAGCTTCAACTAAACTATGAGACAACAAAGGCATGGAAACTCTTAGAGGTAGCTTTCTAGCCTATATTAAGTTATTCTCAGCTTAAATAGCTATCACATGTGCATCTGACAGAGTAAATCCTCCCATTAACTATAATATCACCACCACATCAGTACCAATACCCTTGAGATAAGTGGTGAACACAAATCTCAGAGGAGGTCTCATGATAGGAGGCAATCTATGCAATGTCCTTTAAAATCTTTCATTAAAATCTCCCATGGATTCGTTAGGACCTCTCTTTATCATGTTCAGCTAATAGATCAATGAAGTATGGTCACTCTTATTCTCAAATGTAGTTACCAACAATTCCTCAAAGACATCCCAAATTGTAATGTAACCACCTTTCAAAGTCTTATAGCAGTCAAGTGCCTTACCTTTTAAAGACATGACAAGCAATCTAATGGCTATGTTGGCTCGGGTGACATTATGGAAGTTAATTTTTTTGAAATATTCCTAATATGATCAAATGGGTTAATAGAACCCTCTCCATTGAAACTAGGGATATTCTTGGTAGTATTGAGAGGAATAGGGTCATATGCGGGACGGTCAATTGGATTTTGGGTGTTGAAGGCCGAGAAAAGCTGCTACCTATCCATTTCTCTTATTTCCCAATGATCTCATATCTCTTTAACTTCTTCTTCTTCTAAACCTCCTTGTCTAGGATCTCTAAGCATTAAGATTGGTTTAGGGTGTTGTTCTTTAAGAAGGGTTTCAGCTAGAGGGGTTTGATCAAAAATCCTAGATGACCTAGTGAGGACCATGAAGTATAACATGGAAAAATTGATCTAAAACTAGAGATTTTCACCTTTTGGAGTCTCTAAATGATGGATTAATAATATTTCTACAACCTTAGGCTTTTCAAGACTAGCATTCATCTTGACATGTAAATAATTTGTCCCACCAAGCATGCAAGAACTATTGTCTCCAAATCTTGCACCCTATAATAGAATGTTTAATCTTCTTCTAGATTTGGGTAATGTTGGAATATTTCTAGGCATGTGGGTATGATTATAGGAGAAATAAACCCCTAGATTTAAAGGGGATAGCTCTTTGAATGTATCTCTGTAAAATAACTTCTATCTAAACCAGCTCTCTTGAAAAGAAAAGAGTTAGAGATTACATAAAAGGAAAACCTACTCTAAGAATGGTGATACACCAAGATTATCTTCCACATGAATATCATATTCTAGTACACAATACAACAAAATACATAGACCATTCCCAACCTCTAAAGATTTTTAACACAAGTATTTTAGTATAGAGGTGAGATGCATGAAATGACACAAGGAAAATGAACTGAAAGGCAAATTGCACTTTCCAAGAACAATTATACACTTACAGTAATTCAACACACTTGAACACACTCTATATGACCTATTAGAATAAGAACTTTTATTTTGGCATGAAGGATAAAAGACAGAAGGATGGAAAATCATCACTTATTGTCACTATACATCTCTTACACACCCAAATAATTGTTTAGAAAACTTGAAAGAAATAGATTGGTACCTAATGCTTAATGGCAAAATGTGACATCAATCGAATAGGGCTTTGCCATACACTATGTGGTTATTTTTACACTAACTCAAGGGCTATATTTATAGTAGAAATTGATAGGAAGATGCCTTTATCACTAGAAAGAGGAATCAATCTATTAGTCATCTCCATCTTCAGCTACAATTGTCTTTGTAAATGATGCTCATTCGAGCCATTCAATTGATCCATGTCACCTTAAGTGGTTACACAACTAGCTTTCTCTCTCAAAGATGCTTCCCCAATGGTTACACTAGTAGAAACATTTTATATTTGCACTGAGTAATGGCATCAATCAGTTATGCAAATGAGAGTCCACTTGTTGTAGATTTATCCTAATACTAACAACCTCTCACTGTCTTGTTGTGGTGTGCAATGACATAGGGAAGAGTCACTTTCATTTTGTTGGCCTTGAAGAGGCATCACTTGGAGTCTAAATTTATAGCTAATTGTTATTTTGATTGGCCATCAAAAAATGACTTAGATCATGGCCTGATCAATGGTGAAATGAACCCTCTGATCTACTTTGGTAGATGAAGAACATGAGCCCTTAGATCTTTGAGCATTTGAATGAAGACCATTGATCTACCTAAGACCCACTATTTTAAACACCAATGACTAGCTCATCACCTTGAAGTTGATGTCCATATAACTATCACTCTATTGGGATCATTTTTTTTGGGGCATTTTCTTAGAGCTTTACTTTGGCATTTTCCCAAACAATCTTCTCGAGGACCCTTTTCTTTTTGGTCTATTTTCTAGTGTTTCTTCTTTCAAACTTTTTGCAAGTGTCCCTTTAGACTTTTTGCAAAGGACACTTTTGCTGAGAAGAACCCTTCAGCATTTTTGTTTCACCTTTATGAAAGACTAAATATGCCCTTCGACATTCTTAAAGTGTGCCTTCAAAAAACTTAAAATGTACCCTTCAGAAGAGAAAAAGACCCTTCAAACTTTTGTAAAGTGTCTATTCAGGATTTTTACAAAGGACCTTTCAGACTTTCTAAAGGGTACTTGCATGAGAAACAATTCTTTTCAAAAATATTGTTTCTGATAAAATGTTTGAAATAATTCCTTCAGAAAAGTTGAAACAGCCAATTCTTTCAGAATGATTATTTTAGATAAAATGTCTGAAATAGTTCCTTTGAAAAAATGCAAAGGACCAATTCTCGAGAAAAGACCCTTCAAAAATATTGAAAATATCTCTTCACAAGATAAGTAAACATACCTTTGCTTGAAAAGTGTCCCTTTAGACTTTTTTCAAAGGACCTTTCATACGAGAAAAGACCCTTCAGTAAAATTAAAAATGTCCCTTCACAAATATTGTAAAGGACACTTTCATAAGAAAAAGACCCTTCAGAATGATTATTTCAAACAAAATGTTTGAAACAATTCCTTCGAAAAAGTTGTAAATGACATTTTGTAAATCTTGAAATGGACTGATTCCTTTGGGCTTTTTATTTCAAACAAAAAATTTGAAACAATTCCTTTGAGACTTGGACAAAAAAATTGAAGTAAAACCTTTCTAAAATAAATAACACTTGAGGAAAAATACTGAAATAAAAATTACAAAAATAACAAAAAAAGGCTTTCAAAGGAAATAACACTTGACACTTTACTGTGGGGTTAAATAAATAAGGATCTTGCACTTAGCCAAAATGAAAGATGTAGAACTTGGGTGTGAAAATTGGCTAATAGTTATTATTTACTATCTTTGCATATTGATAATTATATTGTTTTGACAGTATTCTAGTGTATTATTTGGTATAGTTACCAATTATAGAATGAGTTAGTGATGATGCGTAATCATTTACAAAATATATACAATAGTTATAATAAGAAGTAAAAAGGATATTTTACGAAAGTAATGAGAAGTATAAAGCAACAATAAATGTTAGAAGAATGTCAAAAAAAATTAAATAAATATATTTAGTGATTGTTTACTTATAAAAGAGAGATTTTCTGAAGACACATATAACAATTTCAATTACAAGAAAATTGGACCATACAAAATTGGGGAAAAAATCAATGACGATGCTTATGAAGAAAGTTTACCAAAGAATTTTGATATCTCTATAGTATTTAATGTTTCTTATTCATATGATTTCCATGGAGAAGATGGTGAAGGTGAGCAAGATGAAGAAGTAGATTGGAAGCAATAGGTGCCAATTAAAAAGAAAGAAAAGATAGTGTAGGTTTTGGATCAATTAAAAATAAACACAAGACAAGGAAATTATGACAGGTATCTAGTATAGTGGGAAGGATTAAAACAGGAAGACGATATTTGAATTATAGAATAGAATCTGAATAAGATTGATAAAAACACATGGCAACAATACAATCAAATCAACTTGTAAGGGTTGAGTTGTTTTCAACTAAAAGCGAATGATGCAGGAAAAGATGCCAAACTTATAGAGGCCATAACTTTTGATCTGTAGCTCCATTTGAGTTCATCTTCATGACAAAATGATTGAATTAAAAATTTCAATACAACTATAACCTGTCATTATTGTTATAAGACATTTTTAATAATTTTTAGAGGCCATACATAATCATTTAAGGGTTTAAAAATCCCATTTAATATATATATATATATATATATATATATATATATATATATATATTTTTTTTTTTTTTCTAAATTTATAAAATATCTATTTTTGTAACATGACTTAAAATTTAATTGAAATTCATTTAATAGGTTAATTTTAAGGTTTTATTTATTTTTTATAATTTTTAGAGCTATGTGTGCTTGCATGCGAAACTTACTAGAACTAATAGATATTAAAAATAATAAGTCGAGTTTTATTTATTTTTAGAGTTACAAATTTTGTATATCAACTCCAATTCTTAGTTGATATTTATTTATGTATGGTTTATAATTATTTGAATCCATTATATATGAATCAATACTAGGTACTATTCATAATATTTACCCATTGGTAATTTTATTGTTTTGATAGTATTTTGATTCATTGTTTGGTACAGTTACTAATTACACAATGAGTTAGTGATGATATAGAAGTGTTTGCAGAACATATATAATAGTTACAAGAAGAAGTAAGAAAAAAGTTATACGAAAACAATGGGATGTATAAAACAACATCAGATGTCAAAAATATTTGAAGAATGAGATTTTTTGATGGTTTACTTGAAGAAATAGATATTTTTGAAAGACACATATAACAATTTCAATTACAAGAAAATTGGACCATACAAAATTGGGGAAAAAATCAATGACGATGCTTATGAAGAAAGTTTACCAAAGAATTTTGATATCTCTATAGTATTTAATGTTTCTTATTCATATGATTTCCATGGAGAAGATGGTGAAGGTGAGCAAGATGAAGAAGTAGATTGGAAGCAATAGGTGCCAATTAAAAAGAAAGAAAAGATAGTGTAGGTTTTGGATCAATTAAAAATAAACACAAGACAAGGAAATTATGACAGGTATCTAGTATAGTGGGAAGGATTAAAACAGGAAGACGATATTTGAATTATAGAATAGAATCTGAATAAGATTGATAAAAACACATGGAAACAATACAATCAAATCAACTTGTAAGGGTTGAGTTGTTTTCAACTAAAAGCGAATGATGCAGGAAAAGATGCCAAACTTATAGAGGCCATAACTTTTGATCTGTAGCTCCATTTGAGTTCATCTTCATGACAAAATGATTGAATTAAAAATTTCAATACAACTATAACCTGTCATTATTGTTATAAGACATTTTTAATAATTTTTAGAGGCCATACATAATCATTTAAGGGTTTAAAAATCCCATTTAATATATATATATATATATATATATATATATATATATATATATATATATATATTTCTAAATTTATAAAATATCTATTTTTGTAACATGACTTAAAATTTAATTGAAATTCATTTAATAGGTTAATTTTAAGGTTTTATTTATTTTTTATAATTTTTAGAGCTATGTGTGCTTGCATGCGAAACTTACTAGAACTAATAGATATTAAAAATAATAAGTCGAGTTTTATTTATTTTTAGAGTTACAAATTTTGTATATCAACTCCAATTCTTAGTTGATATTTATTTATGTATGGTTTATAATTATTTGAATCCATTATATATGAATCAATACTAGGTACTATTCATAATATTTACCCATTGGTAATTTTATTGTTTTGATAGTATTTTGATTCATTGTTTGGTACAGTTACTAATTACACAATGAGTTAGTGATGATATAGAAGTGTTTGCAGAACATATATAATAGTTACAAGAAGAAGTAAGAAAAAAGTTATACGAAAACAATGGGATGTATAAAACAACATCAGATGTCAAAAATATTTGAAGAATGAGATTTTTTGATGGTTTACTTGAAGAAATAGATATTTTTGAAAGACACATATAACAATTTCAATTACAAGAAAATTGGACCATACAAAATTGGGGAAAAAATCAATGACGATGCTTATGAAGAAAGTTTACCAAAGAATTTTGATATCTCTATAGTATTTAATGTTTCTTATTCATATGATTTCCATGGAGAAGATGGTGAAGGTGAGCAAGATGAAGAAGTAGATTGGAAGCAATAGGTGCCAATTAAAAAGAAAGAAAAGATAGTGTAGGTTTTGGATCAATTAAAAATAAACACAAGACAAGGAAATTATGACAGGTATCTAGTATAGTGGGAAGGATTAAAACAGGAAGACGATATTTGAATTATAGAATAGAATCTGAATAAGATTGATAAAAACACATGGCAACAATACAATCAAATCAACTTGTAAGGGTTGAGTTGTTTTCAACTAAAAGCGAATGATGCAGGAAAAGATGCCAAACTTATAGAGGCCATAACTTTTGATCTGTAGCTCCATTTGAGTTCATCTTCATGACAAAATGATTGAATTAAAAATTTCAATACAACTATAACCTGTCATTATTGTTATAAGACATTTTTAATAATTTTTAGAGGCCATACATAATCATTTAAGGGTTTAAAAATCCCATTTAATATATATATATATATATATATATATATATATATATATATATATATATATATATATATATATATTTCTAAATTTATAAAATATCTATTTTTGTAACATGACTTAAAATTTAATTGAAATTCATTTAATAGGTTAATTTTAAGGTTTTATTTATTTTTTATAATTTTTAGAGCTATGTGTGCTTGCATGCGAAACTTACTAGAACTAATAGATATTAAAAATAATAAGTCGAGTTTTATTTATTTTTAGAGTTACAAATTTTGTATATCAACTCCAATTCTTAGTTGATATTTATTTATGTATGGTTTATAATTATTTGAATCCATTATATATGAATCAATACTAGGTACTATTCATAATATTTACCCATTGGTAATTTTATTGTTTTGATAGTATTTTGATTCATTGTTTGGTACAGTTACTAATTACACAATGAGTTAGTGATGATATAGAAGTGTTTGCAGAACATATATAATAGTTACAAGAAGAAGTAAGAAAAAAGTTATACGAAAACAATGGGATGTATAAAACAACATCAGATGTCAAAAATATTTGAAGAATGAGATTTTTTGATGGTTTACTTGAAGAAATAGATATTTTTGAAAGACACATATAACAATTTCAATTACAAGAAAATTGGACCATACAAAATTGGGGAAAAAATCAATGACGATGCTTATGAAGAAAGTTTACCAAAGAATTTTGATATCTCTATAGTATTTAATGTTTCTTATTCATATGATTTCCATGGAGAAGATGGTGAAGGTGAGCAAGATGAAGAAGTAGATTGGAAGCAATAGGTGCCAATTAAAAAGAAAGAAAAGATAGTGTAGGTTTTGGATCAATTAAAAATAAACACAAGACAAGGAAATTATGACAGGTATCTAGTATAGTGGGAAGGATTAAAACAGGAAGATGATATTTGAATTATAGAATAGAATCTGAATAAGATTGATAAAAACACATGGCAACAATACAATCAAATCAACTTGTAAGGGTTGAGTTGTTTTCAACTAAAAGCGAATGATGCAGGAAAAGATGCCAAACTTATAGAGGCCATAACTTTTGATCTGTAGCTCCATTTGAGTTCATCTTCATGACAAAATGATTGAATTAAAAATTTCAATACAACTATAACCTGTCATTATTGTTATAAGACATTTTTAATAATTTTTAGAGGCCATACATAATCATTTAAGGGTTTAAAAATCCCATTTAATATATATATATATATATATATATATATATATATATATATATATTTTTCTAAATTTATAAAATATCTATTTTTGTAACATGACTTAAAATTTAATTGAAATTCATTTAATAGGTTAATTTTAAGGTTTTATTTATTTTTTATAATTTTTAGAGCTATGTGTGCTTGCATGCGAAACTTACTAGAACTAATAGATATTAAAAATAATAAGTCGAGTTTTATTTATTTTTAGAGTTACAAATTTTGTATATCAACTCCAATTCTTAGTTGATATTTATTTATGTATGGTTTATAATTATTTGAATCCATTATATATGAATCAATACTAGGTACTATTCATAATATTTACCCATTGGTAATTTTATTGTTTTGATAGTATTTTGATTCATTGTTTGGTACAGTTACTAATTACACAATGAGTTAGTGATGATATAGAAGTGTTTGCAGAACATATATAATAGTTACAAGAAGAAGTAAGAAAAAAGTTATACGAAAACAATGGGATGTATAAAACAACATCAGATGTCAAAAATATTTGAAGAATGAGATTTTTTGATGGTTTACTTGAAGAAATAGATATTTTTGAAAGACACATATAACAATTTCAATTACAAGAAAATTGGACCATACAAAATTGGGGAAAAAATCAATGACGATGCTTATGAAGAAAGTTTACCAAAGAATTTTGATATCTCTATAGTATTTAATGTTTCTTATTCATATGATTTCCATGGAGAAGATGGTGAAGGTGAGCAAGATGAAGAAGTAGATTGGAAGCAATAGGTGCCAATTAAAAAGAAAGAAAAGATAGTGTAGGTTTTGGATCAATTAAAAATAAACACAAGACAAGGAAATTATGACAGGTATCTAGTATAGTGGGAAGGATTAAAACAGGAAGACGATATTTGAATTATAGAATAGAATCTGAATAAGATTGATAAAAACACATGGCAACAATACAATCAAATCAACTTGTAAGGGTTGAGTTGTTTTCAACTAAAAGCGAATGATGCAGGAAAAGATGCCAAACTTATAGAGGCCATAACTTTTGATCTGTAGCTCCATTTGAGTTCATCTTCATGACAAAATGATTGAATTAAAAATTTCAATACAACTATAACCTGTCATTATTGTTATAAGACATTTTTAATAATTTTTAGAGGCCATACATAATCATTTAAGGGTTTAAAAATCCCATTTAATATATATATATATATATATATATATATATATATATATTTCTAAATTTATAAAATATCTATTTTTGTAACATGACTTAAAATTTAATTGAAATTCATTTAATAGGTTAATTTTAAGGTTTTATTTATTTTTTATAATTTTTAGAGCTATGTGTGCTTGCATGCGAAACTTACTAGAACTAATAGATATTAAAAATAATAAGTCGAGTTTTATTTATTTTTAGAGTTACAAATTTTGTATATCAACTCCAATTCTTAGTTGATATTTATTTATGTATGGTTTATAATTATTTGAATCCATTATATATGAATCAATACTAGGTACTATTCATAATATTTACCCATTGGTAATTTTATTGTTTTGATAGTATTTTGATTCATTGTTTGGTACAGTTACTAATTACACAATGAGTTAGTGATGATATAGAAGTGTTTTCAGAACATATATAATAGTTACAAGAAGAAGTAAGAAAAAAGTTATACGAAAACAATGGGATGTATAAAACAACATCAGATGTCAAAAATATTTGAAGAATGAGATTTTTTGATGGTTTACTTGAAGAAATAGATATTTTTGAAAGACACATATAACAATTTCAATTACAAGAAAATTGGACCATACAAAATTGGGGAAAAAATCAATGACGATGCTTATGAAGAAAGTTTACCAAAGAATTTTGATATCTCTATAGTATTTAATGTTTCTTATTCATATGATTTCCATGGAGAAGATGGTGAAGGTGAGCAAGATGAAGAAGTATATTGGAAGCAATAGGTGCCAATTAAAAAGAAGGAAAAGATAGTGTAGGTTTTGGATCAATTAAAAATAAACACAAGACAAGGAAATTATGACAGGTATCTAGTATAGTGGGAAGGATTAAAACAGGAAGACGATATTTGAATTATAGAATAGAATCTGAATAAGATTGATAAAAACACATGGCAACAATACAATCAAATCAACTTGTAAGGGTTGAGTTGTTTTCAACTAAAAGCGAATGATGCAGGAAAAGATGCCAAACTTATAGAGGCCATAACTTTTGATCTGTAGCTCCATTTGAGTTCATCTTCATGACAAAATGATTGAATTAAAAATTTCAATACAACTATAACCTGTCATTATTGTTATAAGACATTTTTAATAATTTTTAGAGGCCATACATAATCATTTAAGGGTTTAAAAATCCCATTTAATATATATATATATATATATATATATATATATATATATATATATATATATATATATATATATATATATATATATATTTCTAAATTTATAAAATATCTATTTTTGTAACATGACTTAAAATTTAATTGAAATTCATTTAATAGGTTAATTTTAAGGTTTTATTTATTTTTTATAATTTTTAGAGCTATGTGTGCTTGCATGCGAAACTTACTAGAACTAATAGATATTAAAAATAATAAGTCGAGTTTTATTTATTTTTAGAGTTACAAATTTTGTATATCAACTCCAATTCTTAGTTGATATTTATTTATGTATGGTTTATAATTATTTGAATCCATTATATATGAATCAATACTAGGTACTATTCATAATATTTACCCATTGGTAATTTTATTGTTTTGATAGTATTTTGATTCATTGTTTGGTACAGTTACTAATTACACAATGAGTTAGTGATGATATAGAAGTGTTTGCAGAACATATATAATAGTTACAAGAAGAAGTAAGAAAAAAGTTATACGAAAACAATGGGATGTATAAAACAACATCAGATGTCAAAAATATTTGAAGAATGAGATTTTTTGATGGTTTACTTGAAGAAATAGATATTTTTGAAAGACACATATAACAATTTCAATTACAAGAAAATTGGACCATACAAAATTGGGGAAAAAATCAATGACGATGCTTATGAAGAAAGTTTACCAAAGAATTTTGATATCTCTATAGTATTTAATGTTTCTTATTCATATGATTTCCATGGAGAAGATGGTGAAGGTGAGCAAGATGAAGAAGTAGATTGGAAGCAATAGGTGCCAATTAAAAAGAAAGAAAAGATAGTGTAGGTTTTGGATCAATTAAAAATAAACACAAGACAAGGAAATTATGACAGGTATCTATTATAGTGGGAAGGATTAAAACAGGAAGACGATATTTGAATTATAGAATAGAATCTGAATAAGATTGATAAAAACACATGGCAACAATACAATCAAATCAACTTGTAAGGGTTGAGTTGTTTTCAACTAAAAGCGAATGATGCAGGAAAAGATGCCAAACTTATAGAGGCCATAACTTTTGATCTGTAGCTCCATTTGAGTTCATCTTCATGACAAAATGATTGAATTAAAAATTTCAATACAACTATAACCTGTCATTATTGTTATAAGACATTTTTAATAATTTTTAGAGGCCATACATAATCATTTAAGGGTTTAAAAATCCCATTTAATATATATATATATATATATATATATATATATTTTTCTAAATTTATAAAATATCTATTTTTGTAACATGACTTAAAATTTAATTGAAATTCATTTAATAGGTTAATTTTAAGGTTTTATTTATTTTTTTATAATTTTTAGAGCTATGTGTGCTTGCATGCGAAACTTACTAGAACTAATAGATATTAAAAATAATAAGTCGAGTTTTATTTATTTTTAGAGTTACAAATTTTGTATATCAACTCCAATTCTTAGTTGATATTTATTTATGTATGGTTTATAATTATTTGAATCCATTATATATGAATCAATACTAGGTACTATTCATAATATTTACCCATTGGTAATTTTATTGTTTTGATAGTATTTTGATTCATTGTTTGGTATAGTTACTAATTACACAATGAGTTAGTGATGATATAGAAATGTTTGCAGAACATATATAATAGTTACAAGAAGAAGTAAGAAAAAAGTTATACGAAAACAATGGGATGTATAAAACAACATCAGATGTCAAAAATATTTGAAGAATAAGATTTTTTGATGGTTTACTTGAAGAAATAGATATTTTTGAAAGACACATATAACAATTTTAAGCATAAGAAGATTGGACCATGCAGAATTGTGAAGAAAATTAATGACAATGTTTATGAGGTAAGTTTACCATAAAATTTTGATATCTTTTCAATATTTAATGCTTTAGATTTATATGATTTATATGGTGAATGTGGTGAAGGTGAAGAAGATGGAGAAATAGATTGAAAGTACTAGGTGCTAAAGAAGGAGAAATAAAAAATAGTGCAGGTTTTTGGATAAGAAGACAGTAAACATAGGATAAGGAAGTTATGACAAGTATCTAGTATAGTGGGAAGGATTAAAATAGGAAGACAACATTTAGATGACAGAATGGAAGATGAATAATATTAATAAGAACAAATGGTAGAAGCACAATTAGAGTAACTTACAGGAGTTGAGTTGTTTTTAAGCAGAGGAGAATGATGCAGAAAAAGAGGTCAAACTTTTAGAAGTCATAGCTTTTGATCTGTAGCTTCGTTTGAGCCAATCTTCATGCTAGAATGATCAGGTCAAAATTTTCAATGTATACATACTTGACCCTTCCAATTATGAGACATTTTTAATATCTTTTTGAGGCCATATGTGACCATTTAAGGGTTTGAAATTATCATTTAATATTTTTTTTTAGATGTTTCTCTAAATTTAAAAATTATCTATTTTTATAACTAGACTTCAACTTCAGTTGAAATTCATCTGATAGATTATTTTAGAGTTTAGTTTATTTTTAAAAATTTTAAGAGTTGTGCGTGCTTGTATTTAAAACTTATTAAAAATAGTAACTGTTAAAAATAACAAGTCAAGATTTATTTATTTTTAGAGTTCAAAAATTTGTATGTTAACTCCAATTTTGAATTGAGGCTTATTTTTGTATGGTTTGTAATTATTTGGATTCATTTAAAAAGAATCAATACTAGTTATTGTTCAGAATCTTGGCTTATTGGTAATTTTATTATCTTTATAGTATTCTAGAACTCAATAATTAAGTTTAATTCTATGTAAAATAATAAAATTATATTTAATTATAATATTAATTATAAGATAATAATTGAAAAAGAGAGGGTTTAAAAAAAAAATTGATTTTTATAAAATTTCAATTTAATTGTCAAACTTTGTTAATAAAATTAGATTTTTTGAGAAAATATATTGGGAACATGGAAAATTAGTTATGAGCTTATAACCTTCCCAAAACTATAAATCTCCATTTTCAAAATTTTAGTGCTATTTTCTAAATCATATACATGGCTCTAACAAAACATAAATAGGAAAAATATGATTTAATGAATGTGTTTGATATGTCTCGAGTTTTGAATACAACTCTCCCCATTCTAAATCTTCATGTCAATATTTGGTAAATTGACTTTCTTATTCAAACCGTAATAGGGATGTTGGATCTACAACAATTTAAAAAATGATATTTAGGATCTGTGCTCTGAGTAAACATTGTTTTATAGTATTAAATACTTATTAGTTTCCTTAATGATATAAAATATCAAAGAAAATGTCTTAAGTGTCTTAAGTAAAATATAATTCAGCTAGACAATGCAATGTATTGCAATGTTTATCTACCATGACTTTTAGTGGTAGAATGAAGGATTATTTTCTTCTAGAATGCAATAGTGAATGTTTGATCTTTTTCATATTTTCTTATATTCTTGAATTTATTCATTATATGTCTGAGTTGATGGTATTTTTTTCGATTATATAATTTTACTGAATATACTAATGCCCATGTATATCTATAGACATCAGGAATTTAAATTATGACTTTTAATAATTTTTTAAAAATAATTTTTATGTATTTAATAATATTTCTATGAAACTTACAAGAAAATTTACACATCAATAAGTTCCTATAACAATGATACACTTAAATTTATAAAGAAAAAACTTAAAATGTTATAGGTGGTTTTGCTAGAGATGTGAGGTCAGCCCTATATATGTTCCATGTACTTTTGAAACTGCTTTGAATCTTAGTATATGCAATAGATGTGTGAGTGCTCTTGTAGAATCTCATGCCTATGATTTTTTTTTAAATTATGCATGCATTTTTCAGCAAAGTTTTAGTGACAAAAAAATTGAAGTTAAAGTATTTAGAACTATAAAAAAATAAGCTTGTGAAATATCCTAATGTGATATGTATTTTAGATATAATATAATGTTAAAAAAATTATTTTTATATATAAAAATAAATTAAAATATATACTAAAAAATTGAAATTTAATATCGAAATATGAATAAATAATTAGAATATATGTGAAATAAACATATGAATTACAAATCTTTTAAAAAAAAAATCATATACATCATGTATTATTAATACACATTAATTAGAATCATTAATACTTAACATTGAAATACTTTATCTTGGAAGCACCACATTGACATATTTTGTAATCGATATACGCATATAAATAATAGACCGCCTTTAAATTTAAACCGCCGTCCTGGTTTTGGAATCTGATTCAATTCTGTTGCAGGCGAATGCACGGCAAAATTAATTTTGTTAATTACTTCATTCATACCGTTATCGTTAGCTCTCATCTAAAAGTGACGAAGTATTGTCGATAGGCAAAATTGATGTGGTTCATGATACGGTTTATTTGCTCGACTTTACTTATATTTATTGATTATCATTCCGAACAAGCATCTATTATGTAATGGAGTATATTATTGTTGTGCTGGTTTTGGATATCATCTAATATTAATGAATCATGGTCTACAGGCAAAGTAGTACGTTATACCACTTAAGAAGTATTTTCTTTTCTTCACTTTATTCAGAATTTATTGATTAGCAGTGAAGACATTTATTAAGCAATGCATATTTTTCTGGGTATGGGCAGAATTGTCAAACATAAATTTTGTGAGTACTAACATTTTGTTGGTATGGGAGAATTGTCAAACATAAATTTTGTGAGTACTAACATTTTGTTGGTATGGGAGAATTGTCAAACAGGAATTGCATATGTAGTAATAAAAATGTGGTCTGTGCATATAGTTTTCTGGGTATGGGCAGAATTGTCAAACATAAATTCTGTGAGTACTAACATTTTGTTGGTATGGGAGAATTGTCAAACAGGAATCGCATATGTAGTAATAAAAATGTGGTTTGTGCACAGTTTTCTGGGTATGGGCAGAATTGTCAAACATAAATTCTGTGAGTACTAACATTTTGTTGGTATGGAAGAATTCTCAAACAGAATCGCATAAGTAGTAATAAAAATGTGGTTTTTGCGTATAGGTTGAACAAAAATGAGCTCTCTGAGTATGGACAGAATTGTCAAGCAGAAGATGCCTAATTACTAATAAAATGTGGTATAAGAGAACTAATGTAAACTAACTATGAAAATTTTAGTATTTAAATTTATAAAGATTTATGGGTTGACCAAAAAAGTGTTTTGTGGGTATGCACAAAATTGTCACGCATAAGAATAATTACTAAGAAAAATGTATTTGATGAAATTAATACAAATTAACTATCATTTAATATATACACGGAAATTTTAGTATTTAAAACTATGATGATTTATGGATTAAGGTAAAGTATATCGATTTGAAATTTGAAATATTAATTTTAGTAGTTAAAAACTTGAAATTTTTAGTATTTAAAACTATAAGGATTGATGGATTAAGGCAAAGTAAATCGATTTGAAATTTGAAATATTAATTTTAATAGTTAAAAACATGAAATTTTTAGTATTTAAAACTATAAGGATTGATGGATTAAGGCAAAGTAAATTGATGCAAATTTTGAAATATTAATTTTAATATTTAAAATCATAAAGATTTGTGAATTAAGGTAAAGTAAATTGATTTGAATTTTGAAATATTAAATTATTTTTTACTATTTTTTTAGCATATATTTTTTTGGATCTATGGCATCCAACATCTAAAACTTTAAATAAAAATAAATGTAGACTTTTGAACATAATATTTAAATATATTACCTATTTTAAATTTGAATAAGATGTATTTCATTATACATATATTAATATTGTAATTATATGGTAATAATAATTTGTATTTCTACCGAGACACTTGAAGACCTTTAAAAACAATTGATTGTGCTCAAGTATTTTATATTAAACTCAGTTGAATGGTAATGTTGATATTAAAATAAAAATATTATTTTTTAAATTAAAAAAATCAATTCATTGCAAAGCTATTTTAATAATTATTTTTTAGAGATAGTTTATTTTTATAAATATTTAAGTATTGATTGTAATTATAAACTGATTTTTAAAATATTTTTTGTGATGGAGGTATAATTTGAATAGGTGGATCTATTCAAATGGTATTGCACATATCTATAATACATTGTAATTAAGAGTATGCTTAATATATTTCATATTTTTATTTGAAGGTAACAACAACCTTTCATTTTATTGTATAATATATAATTTTTAAAGAGACATATGTTATCAACATTAACAATATAATAAATCTTTATATAAAGATGAAAATTAAGCATAGAAATATTCTTGCCTATTTATTCCAAAATTTTAAATAGATCATACCTTAGAGGCTTAAATTTCCTAATTTTTTCTTATAGTCTTTGTCTACTAAAGTATAACCATATCTTGTCTCCAACAAAGAAACTATGCACAATCCTATGTCAATCATGTCTTTCTTCTTACTTGGCTTGTGACTTTTCCAACCTTTCTTGTACTTGGAGGTCAATTTTTTTAATCTTCTCAATGAACCTTTCAGCTTTGTGGAGATTTGGATGCACTTTTCCATTTATTTTGTATAGCTATCTCAAAACAACATTAAATTCCCATGTAGGTAAGTAAGTAAAACATGTTCCAAAATGTGTTGTTATAGTAGAAGAATACACTAACTAATTATAGGAATGCTAAATATAACATTAGAACATTTTATTCCAACTCTTGGGATGCTTTATATTCTATATTCTTAGGTGTTGTACCAATGTTTTATTCACAAATTTTGTCTGCCCATGGGTTTATGGTAAAAAATCAATGGATCCTTTCATTTTGGTATCCATCTTCTCCCACAATGTGGCCCAAAACATACAAATAAATATTGAGTCGTGATCTAAAAAAATAGAAATAGGGAAACCAAAATGAACTCACACATTAGAAAACAATAACTTGGTTGAATTTCAAAGAAAATAACTCAGTTGTATCACTATCTTTTAAGGTCTTTTTACAAAGAATAAGAATACGCATCTTACTAAACCCATCCAAAACCACAAATTGATAGTATTGGCCCTTCCATACATATAAGAAGTTCCTAAAAAGTCTATGAAAATGATTTTCCATGGTTGAGAAGGAACCGGTAATGTCATATACAAACCCAACTACTTGTTATTATGCTTCCTAATATTACATAACATACATCCGCTTATGAAATTAGAAACATCAAACTACATATTATGCTAGAAAATATACCTTTAAATTATGTAACAGTATTATAACACCCAAATGTCGTAATTTTTTTGGACATATGCATTTCATTATGAGATAAACTCTTCCCTCTTTAGGCATATAAATGTTTCCCAACTTGTAGACAAATTGATATTGGAGGTAATAATCCCCTTTAGGCTCAACTAATGCACCTTGGGAACTATTTTCTTGAAGAAATGTGTCTCCAAAATCTACATCAAGATCATATATTTATACATAATACTCACACATAAATGGCTCAAGAAGAATTATATTTCCCATGGATGAAAGAAAATGAGGTCTAGATAACGTCTCATCTATAGTTTTTTAGTTTCACATTTAGTGTACCTGATAATGAAATGAGATTATTAAAAATTCCACATCCATCTATAATTTTTATTTTTTTGAATTTTTTTTCACTTTAAAATATTGGAGAGGATGGTGATCCATGTGGGAAATAGTTCCTTACACATAATATAGTTCTTCTATTTCTTTACTACTTAAACAAGAGTACACAACTATTTTTCATATCACAATAATTTGGGATTACACCACAATAAGTATGAATGATAGCATATGGGCTCACCTCTTTGTGGTTTAGAATTCCCTAGAACATAGTTACTAGCATCCATTTCCACTTAAAATGGTACTCATGAGTTAGGTAATATAATATTTATGAATAATATTATTTTTAAACATATAACACACATCTTGTTATTTCTTACCCCAAATAAAGGTATTGCCACTTGCTACATAATGATATGCAAATGTGTGGCTTCAGAAGACAATCCTTGATGAACTTCGATAAATATGAATCGCACAAATAAAAATTCCTGTTCTAGTCATATCGAAAGTCTTTAGAAAATTCATGATGGCCTCTATCTTTTCCATCTCAATCCTCAATTCCATATCTCCAACCACATACCCTAAGTAGATAAGTTGTTTTTGAATAAATTCAAATTTTTTATCATTTAACACTAACATTTCCTCCTTCAAAACTTGAAAAATGTGTTCTAAATGATCAATGTGCTCATCAAGTGTTCTAAGGAAACATTAATATCATTTAAACAAACAATAAAAATGAATCAATAAATGGTCTTATTACCTCATTAATTAACTACGTGAAGGTATCCAATGCATTGCATAACCAAGAAGGTAAAACACATCATTTCTAAAACCCTTCCCTTTTCTTGAATGTTTTTATCAAAATATCCTCTTTTTTGATCCTCACTTATTGATGCCTGAATTTTAAATCCAACTTAGTATAATACTTAACATGTTGAAGTTGATCTAGAAGATCATCAATCTATGAAAGAGGATATATATTCTTGATTTTTATTTTTCTAAGTACTCTATAATCAACACACATTATTCACAAACCAAATTTATTAGATACTAAAATAATAAGAGAACCACATGAATAAGTACTAGGATATATTACACTTTTCTTAATTAAATATTATAACTACTTTAACTCATTTGCATCAATCAAGGACTTCATATACAACCCCTAGTATGGAAGCAGATTGTCTGGTAGACATTTAATTTTATGATCAACCCTATAGGATCATGAAATACCTATTTAAGTGTTGCATCAACTCTCCCATATTCTTATACTCTTTTCAAGTAGATATGCTAAAATAATTTTTGTGTATCCATTTATTTAGGTTAAATATCTCTTAATATAAATAAATCGAGCTTCCCACTTCGACTAATAATCCACTTATTTATCTTGAATGTCTCTTAAAAAATATAAAGTAAATTACCTACTTGAATTAATAAGAATTTTATCTTGAGAGATGTTTACCAAATATGTTTTATAATTTGTATAACCTTTTTTTATA
This sequence comes from Torreya grandis, assembly GCA_037957365.1. Classification (NCBI taxonomy): domain Eukaryota; kingdom Viridiplantae; phylum Streptophyta; class Pinopsida; order Cupressales; family Taxaceae; genus Torreya; species Torreya grandis. The sequence goes on from JARHVA010002322.1 coordinate 31,179, forward strand.
GATTTAAGGGTAAATGGGAAATAACCTAGTCAAATTTACGTTAATTATTCCTAACACAAGGTGCATTGAATAATTCAAATTCACATTATTTAATTATAGTATGGAATTTTTGCTAAATATGGAAAATACAGTTAAAAATAATTTAGTTTGATTACATAATCACATAGAAGAGGCAATACATAGCTTGTTTCCTAACACACAAATGGATCTAAGAAGTGAAATTTTGTAAATAGTTAGACTCATACTCATGATTAATTCATTACATTTTTGAAATTAGACTTCTATCGGCCTATACACCACCATCAGATTCAAGACACTAGCATTGATGGTTTTATTTAATTTTAATGCTTTTATCATATATGGAATATCAACTCTTTTCTATAAATTGCATAGGTTCCTATTAACTATAATATTCACCTTGATGATTATATATCTAGATATCACACACATGTCTCAGATATTATTGTGTTAATTAAATCCCTAGGTCCTCTGATTAGGGCACATGATCTTACAAAGTAGGGGTTAGTGGGCTCAAGTTAAGATGAGTTGATCTTGAAGACCCCTCTATTAGTGAGTACTTTATACATAAAACTAATCTAAATAGGGCCTCATACATATGTAGTTCACCCCTATGTGTCAAATTGTGTGTGCACAATGGTGTAAGATTTTATATGCGTGTGAATATAGTGATCTAGATTGTAGGTTGACAATTATTGTTCATGAGTTTTTATTTAAATGATTCAAACCTATAAAAGGACTAATATTATGAGGGATATGGAAATAAGGAAGAATAAGATAATATTTAATGTCTGAGAGGTGTTTTTATTTGGTAAGTGTTAGATATGTGATTGAAGACTACTTGATGATAATGAATAGTCTTTTACTTATATCTATACCACATGTTTTGAAATAAATCTCATAGATAATTAATTAAAAAACTCTGGCTGACCCTCAAATATTGATTTTTTTTCAAAATTGAGGTTTTGTGAGGTCTAGACACTAGTGTTAATACTTGACACTAGCTTCAACACTAGTGTCCTTCTCTGGATGTTAGTGTCTACAATAATAGATACTAGATGGAGATTTCTAACTAATAGTGTAATATGTAAATCGGGTTTTAATTTTTATATAGACTATAAATGATCTAAATAATTAGAACAATAGGTTTGGTCCATAAGATAAACATTTAGGCATAATGAAAGGGTGAATGCAAACCTTTCATTTGTGAAGAGGTCATGAACAAAAGGGTTGATCTTCAAGTTATATTTTTCAAGTATGCAAGAATATTTTATCACATATAATCCATATTTATCATATAGATTACATCTCCCCCTTTAAATTATTAATGTGCATAAGGATAGAATTACTAGGTTAAAGGAAATAAAAGCATACTATGGTGTGTAAAACACACCTTATCTTTTCTTGAGACTTATTTTAAGTTTTTGTATGTGTGTGTTGTCTTCAATGAATAACATGTTAAAATGTAATTAATATATGAACTATGACAACTAAATTAATTAATATGCTCAAAATAAATGAGATCAAGGAAGGAATACACCTATGTGTCAATACACCAATGTTTTCATTTTGTATTTTACTTTAGTGTTAATGCTTCCTAGTTGAATCATTAGAGAGAGGTTCATAACTAATCCTTAGTGAAGTGAAGAGGATATTGGGAGGGTGATCATTCTTGAATATGGTGCAAGGGTGAGTTATGCACAAGTCCATCGAGAACACTTAATCTCAATCCCATAACCCAAATTTAAAAATAATCTAGCCAATATTGCTCAAGTAAAATAGTGTTACCATGTCAACCTGTAAAATACAAGTAGTGTAAATTCCATTGAGAGCATAAAATATTGATTGCATAACTTAAGGGATCCAATTGATGTAATAGATAAAATCTTAATCGATGCTTATTGGTAATGTTGGTGCATGAATATATCCATATGAATTTGAATGTTTATATGTAATTTGCTGCAGTTGAATTGCATATGTACCTCAAACGTGTCTCAAGATGAATTATCGATCAAAATTTAACCTCTGCACTATAACTATATATAAAATCAACTACAAATATGAGAATAATCTATCCTAAATCTGTGAAAATTAATGCTAAATGCATAAGATTATGACTTGAGTGCCAAGTATATATCTGAATCACGTAAATTTTATCAAATTCTACCAATTCTACCAAATAAGTGTATAATACTCATGTCTGTATGACATGCCCCCAGTGATATGCCTCCACTAAAATCTAGAACTATAAAAAATGTTGAGGCCTTGCTTTTGTGACATGCCCCCATTGATATGCTTCCATTTTGAGGTGACAAAAATAGAATTTGGAAGGTGTGTTACCTCAAAAAGATAAGGTAGATACATATAATATGTGTATGAATTGTGTAGCATATACGGCTAACATGTCGAAGTAGATATATTAATTAAGATCATAGTACATGATCACGTCAAGTCCTAATATTGATTATATAAATCATGGAAATATTTAGAGACTAAAAATACAAGCTCATCAAATAATCAAGAAAACACAAGAGCACTTAATGTAATACAAAATAATGGTCTAATTATAAATCATACAAGGGTCATGTTCAAATTCTACATAATCTAAATGGATGACATATTTAAATGCTTGACCACATAGATTGACATATTCAAATGTCCAAACAACATACAATGCCACTTGGTCAAACAAGTAAGGAACATATTCAAATGTTCCATAAAAAATACAATATAAAGAAATGTAATACACTCATGGAAGTGAAAAAATATATGAATCATAAGGAACCAACATAAGCAAATCATACTAGTAACTACATATATGTGTTAGCAAAAAATGTTATGTAACATAGTATAACAAGTACACTATGAAAGACATGAGCATGGCTATAGACATGTGTAAGAATTAGTATATAAGCTCAAAAATGATAATGTATAGATGATCATAAATGATATATAACATGTATCAATCATGATTGAAGAAGACGATGCCCAAACGTACTATATGATGTGGGTAGAGGAGATGTCTAAAATCTGTAAGTCTATATATCATGTGTCTGGGTATGCATGTATCATACTTAAAGATGAATAAAACTTATGTGTATATTGAAATTAAATGATATGATATATACTAACTAAATAACATCTGAACATATTGGTAAACTCTACAGATATTTGTATACATATTTGGTAAACTCTGCACTCTACACTTGTGAAAATATTTTTATACATATACACTCAATTGTGGTCAAAATTCACCTAACTTCATATATATTTTTTTATAACCAAAATGACCTTATAAACTTAAATTTTGGTTATCTTTTTTCAAAATTTCATAAATTTAACCTATATGTATGCAAAACTACACTCCTTGAAACATCAATCCATCTTGTCTGAAATAATCTAAACATGGTGTTTAATCATCACTTAGTAGTTTTACACATGATTTGCATTCACAAATAAAATATTAATTTTATTCATACATATATTTCATAGATACAAATCCTATGACTTCCACTTGCATATTTTTCATCAAAATATATCTTTAACTCAACACATTGCAAACTTTGTTTGTCTTAACAATTGTTTACTATAAAAAAGAGAGAGTAACTATACAGGAACTCAACCCACTTCATAGGTCTTCAATTTAGTTTTCATTGAAAATTTATGAATTGTAGTGCTTGATGGTCTATATACAATACAAATACCTTTGATAACAAGTAATTCCTCCACTTCTTGAATGGTTGCATTGTGGCATATAACTCTTGATCATAGTTTGAATATTTTATCTTTGTATCATTTATTTTATAACTAAATTAAGCTATACACGTACCTTATTGAATCATCATTGATCCTAATAATACACCACTCCCATTGAAATTTAATTAAAATACCTTACAAAAACATTGAAATGTTAACATTAGCTACTCAATTACATTGTTATTTAACAACTATAAACTATATTCTACTTATATATTGCATACAAAAAAATTCTAGATATTTTCTCATCACATCAATAGTCATTGCACATGTATCATATAATTTTTTAGTAACTTCCTATAAAAACATCATAGGGCCATGAAAGATTCATAATTCAAATGTTCTCCTAGGTAATAACCACTCAAGTATAACTCATACATTTTTTAGGTCCATATTTAATCCTTCTTAATAATTTAAAAAACCTAAGTAAAATAATTCCTCTTTATGAAGCTACATTTCTTCAAATTTACTAGGAAATTATCATTTCACAAGTTGCAACACTTGTCTAAATTTGATTAAGTGTTCTCCTTCTATTTTGTTGAAACTTAATATTTCATCTAGAAATATTATGAAAACTTATTGAGAAAAAGTTTTGGCACTTTTTATGTCCAACACACTCACTTATTTCAAGAAGTTTGGGTGGGACCTACTTAAAGTTACTGACATTGGAGGTTCTCATAGATTCAACTTCTCCATAACTAGCATCTTTCCTTTTTAGGCATAGAATTTGAGTTTCACCCTATTTTTTTCAAGCATAAATAGTATTAATAATGGTATTTTATCCTTGTTAGGGCCACCTATAACTTATGAGTTTAATCATAGTCAAAGATTTAATGTGTCCTAAATAAAATAATGCAATATCATACTTAGAATATTCTTATTACACTAACATTCTAATCTATTGATTTGGACTTATTCTAAAGTTCATAGAGTTTATGAATCCAATAATATCAATTCCCCAGAGTTTTGTGGAGCACCTTATATAATTAAATCAAAAAATAGGTGAGTGTTATTTCATTACGTGGTTTAATTTTCTTACTTAGTCTCTTTTCTTAGATTTTCACAGGTTGAGAAACCAAATCAAGAAATGCCACACTATTCCAACTATCAGAATGGTCAGTCTCCCATTCCTAAAAAATATGTTACATATATGGAGAGTTTTAATAAGTGATAACATGTTGCATGACCCTAGTGACTAGAGGCGGCATAACTTGGGAGAGTTTGACCAAATAACATGATACCATTTGGCTTGTTGTTAGAACTATCAACATCCCAATCTTGATAGAGATGTCAGATCCCAGTAGATATAAACCAAATAAAATGACACCATGTGGCCTGATTTCATATCTATCATCTTTTTAATCATAATATATATGTTAGATCCTAGGAGAGCCCAACTAAATAAAATGATTGTAGGTGGCTAGTTGTAGGTGATTTTAACCTCCCAATCCTGATAGAGATGTCAAATCCTAGGGATACCGATTGATCTAGAGATGATGACTACACTCTCCTCATATATCTAATTGGTTCTAATTTTTACCTTAATCATTTCTCTAACCTTTGATTTGCTTTGTCATGTAGGTACTTTTCTTCTATCTTGAAAATACTTGATTAATCACGTCTTTGTCAACTCACCTAAACCCATTTAAAACATAGTTATTTTCTTATTTATCTAAAATACCTAACACCCTTAATATACATATGAAATATCTTATTCTTTGTCTCCAAAATCATCATCTCATAACAATTTCCAAAATTACACTCTCCATTATTGCCTCAATCTTGTGTCTCTCTTGGATATAGTTACATATAACTAAAAGCCTAAAACATGGATCCAAGGCTAATATATTTTAACAAGGGATATTATGGCCACACGCATAATTTATTTAACTCTCTCACACATCCAACCAAATCACACAATATCCAAGAAATAACTCTCCAACCATCCACTTTTCTCTGTTTAAGGCCTAGTCTTTGTAGCCCTCTTTTCACACAAATAAAGTAGGTTTGATCAATACATGAATATTATAGACAAAATATACACACTATTATATACCATTTATGCCATTTTAACTTCACCTAAAACATTATATTGCAAATATCAATGGAAGAACTTATTCCTTCACACCCATCTTGGCGATTGGGTCTCTTTAGGCCTAATTTGATACTACAGTTCTGGTGACCGTATGTACAACACTATACTATATTTTAACCTCAAAAATATTTTATATCATGTCAAATTATGTCATATTAAAAAGTTTCATGAGATTTTAATTGTTAAAATATAATTTATTCCATTTTCAAGATTGAACCCTAGTCTTGTTGTACACATCCCTGTATAAGGCTGAGGGCATATAATATGGTCTAAACTAAATTAAACGACACTTAAAACACTTATAATACCAATATTATTTATTTACCAACTCCATTCACCTTATCTAATAGCTATTAGTTCAATAAAAATCACAAAAATTCCCAACAAGCAAATTTGCAAAGTTCATGTTAGTTTTCTAGGGATGTGTTAGATGAATGAAGACTCAAGATCAATTTTTTATTAATTGGAAGCGAATAAAGGTTTATTTTAATTATTAAAGGTTTTTTAATCTTTAATATAACCTATAAAACCTCAATCAAGGGTTTAATTTTTTGTATTAACACCTTGTTAGTCTTATTTTCTGGATTGTGTAAACACAAAATTGCTATCAAATGGGATTATGTTATAGGTTACCACCTTAACAATTTAAAAATTAGCATAATAAATAAACATAATAATGAAAAATAATAATATTAAAACTTAATTACATTCATATGGCTCACTAATATTCAACATTTTTTCTTTAAAACATTTCTTTATTCAATTTTCTCAACATATACATAGTCCATGTACAAAATTTGTGTAAGAAAGGCAATCTACTTTAAATTATTGATCTTTTATAATTATTTTTTAAAATTATATTATCTATCCTTAGAGGATATCCTTCCTTATAACTTCTAATAAAACACTTTCTCCACACTCCATGCATTTATGAACTCATATAACAACAAACATTCAAAAAAATGTTTCACAAAGCCATCTCTCACGTAGGATGGCAGTTACAACTTCTTGATTCTTTGCCATACCTTTCTCTTCCAATAATTTCATGTTTAAATAATATTCACACACATTCTTATGAACTTATATTAACTTTTAAAATCATTCACAAACATTTTCATTCCTCACAAGATCTAATATACCACTCAATACCATATTACAAATTCAAATTTTCAAATTCCCTTTTTGGTAGGAAACTTCAAATGAGCCAATAAAACACCACCTAAAGACTTATAATGAATCCAAAACATACTATGCAGCCCAATAATACCTCTAACACTCATATCATACTATAAATTGTCACTAATGAACATTCAAACATATTAACACCCTATATATACTTATGATGCTTTACATCAAGCTCCCTAAGTGGGAAAATTTGAGCTTATATTTAAATGCACTTTATCTAGATTCTTCATAAATTTATAATTATGCATCCTATGATCTTATGAGCTCATATTATGGTTTCTACTCTTTTATTTATCATTTATCCTTAGCTAGTTCTTTTGTCTTTATCTTCTTACCTTGTCTTACTTTTTTGTCAACTCTTCCTCTATCTTCATGAAGTACATGATTTCTTGTAACTTCATCTTCTATCTCATCCATATCTGACTTATATTCACCATGATCTACCTAAAATGTCTAGTTCTTATTCTTCACTCTTACTCCGACTCCATAACTTCCTTCTTCATTTATCATGCTTGATGCATGCACTTCTTCCTAGTATATCTTATTAACAATGATTCCTCCATCATCTTCATGATATAATGGATTATCATGCATCTGTTATTTATTTACCCTTTTCATACTATCAGTCATATCCTCTATGGATGCCTCTTTATGATACTCAACCTTTTAATCATGAGTCGTCTCATATCTTCCTTGCTCGTCTTTTAGTGTCAACTTCTTGACCAAACTATGCACATTTTAACACCACACTTCTTAGAAACATTTCTTCTTTATAGTATCATGAATACCTCAAACTAATACAAATAAAACAGTACCAATTGAAAAACTTGACTATTTACCTTTCTCTATCTTCATTTTCTTGTTCTCTTTCTCAATTGTTTGTATCTCTCCTTTCATGATTCTTTACTCTTCATCTCTTCACATACTACTTGGACTGATCCTTGGGCTAAGACTAACCTCTCATTACTTCCTCAATGATAAATTTATCTCACTCTTTCCTTGAATCACCTTTGGGTTTATTGTGTCCTACTCCCAACATGCATTTTTCATCTTATTATCTCCTTTGTGAGGAACATAATTGTCCTCCTCTTTCCTTGGATCTATCATGACTTCTTGTGATTCCTTTCTTCTTTTATCCATGTGATCATGGATTTAATCCCTTTCCCTCAACTCCATACATTCACCACCATTCTTATCACCTATAAAATTACATTCATGATACTTGATAGTCTCTTCAAGGATCTCATAGTCATTTCCATTCTCTCTTGATCTTGTATTACTCTTCTAAGCCCCTCTAGGCATCTATTTCATCTTCTTGAGTTACACATCATGTCCTATCAACCTCTACTCTTTAATTTCACCATTGGTTTCCCATAATTATTCTTTTATCAACTCAAATGATTCTATGCTTAGATTATTCATGTTTTTAGGCTTCCCTTGGATTACAAATTGATTTGATTCATATTTTACCAATGCTTGTCCATCTTCTTCATTGAAACTCATTGTTTTATTCTTATTTTTGGCCATTACATGATCTATAATTTATCATCCTTGAAGTATTCTCATGCGAAACATACTCATTATCTTTGACATCTCCTTTTCTTCATCTTGTAATTTTGCCACTAGATCTTTATGAAATTTCCCACCTTATTTTCACCTTGACTTATAGACAATAATAGATCAAGTTCAACTGCTATAATGGATTTTTCATCTCCTATAAGTTTTAAATAATTTGATTCTTGCATAATATACTACTAAATCCTTTCTTCTTCCTCTATATAGTCTGTCATATGTTATCTAGCTTAACTTTCTTCTACATCTTGTACAATACCTTGTAATTGGGATTCATCCTTCATGAGTGTCGAATTAGACTACTTATATTGTATATCAATTTCTTTAAGCACTTTATAAGTTGATTTATCTTCGTTATTGCTTTTCATGAACTTATCTAATAATTCAATTGTTTAGCCTCTTAAAATTCTGCTTGATTCAATTATGTTTATTTTTTACCTTCAATGAAGTATCATTCTTCTTAAATATCTCTTTATGCAAACATATCTCCTCTTTTAGGGTAACAAAAAATAAGAACCTTTATACATGGCTTATCAATCAACATATTTCCTAACATAAACACATGTTTCATGCTCTTTTATTCATGTTTTCAAATTTTATGTCGTCAACATGGACTTTTTATTTCATAAATTTTGTACCTACATACACATATGATAAGAAATAATCAAATTTAAAATATTTAGGCTTGTTTCTTCCCATTCTTAGGTTTCTTTAGTTTTGTCCTCTAATTATCCTCCATGACTATCTCATTCTCCTTAAGGTGTTTCTCACCTTATTATGTTTTACCAACCTATTCATCAATCATGAACTTCATGTCCTCCTTTATCTACATACATATAAAATTACTTTGATTCTCAATGTTTCTCATGACAATCTTTAATCTTCCTCCATGAGTAGACTTATAGCTCACATATCTCTCTTCTTCATCATTACCCATCAATACCATTGGAATCCCTCTTTTTGAATGAGCTCCACCACATGTTTTATCCTCTCTATCCTTTGATCTATCTCACTCATCTCCTCTTCAACAACCAACCCCTTTATATTTGGATCTCCCTTCTTATTCTCTCATTGGGATACTTTGTCTTAGTCAAACTCTTCCTCTCTTTTTCCTTCTCTATCTTCATCTTCTCTTAAGCATGTTTTTTTCACCTTGATTTACTATCTCAACCTAGATTCTCTCCTCTAGCAAGTCTATTGACACTCCTGACAAAGTATTTTATGGCTTGTAACCATTCTTCCTCTTTGAGTATTTCCTCTCTCTTTTTAGGGATGATATTTTACCACAAATGATTTAAATCTCTCTTATTATATTCCAATGACCTCCATTAGTAACCTTTAACAACATTAATTAGAAACCTTTTATACTTAAAATTCATAAAATTTCTAAGATATTACCTTCCCTGATATCATTTAATGTAGATATGATGCTTACACTTTCCTAATATATCTCCCTAACTCTGATTTCTACCTTAATCATTTCTCTAAACTTTGATTTGATTTGTCATGCGCGTACTTTGCTTATATCTTCACAATGCTTGATAAATAATCCCTTTGGTTAGGCACCTAATCCCATTTAAAAGATAGTTCTCTTCTTATTTCTCTTGAAGACCTATCACTGTTCATCTACCTCTACATTATATCCTTCCTTATCACCAACATCACCATCTCATAGCAATTTCCAAAACTACACTCTCCATTCTCACCTCAAACTTGTATCTCTCTTTGAGATAGGTACGTAAGCCTAAAATCCTAAAACATGGATCCAAGGTTCTTATATTTTTAAAATGCTTATTATGGCCATTTATATGCTTATTTTAAATTATCACAAATTTAACCAAATAATATGATCTCAAATCAACAACTCTTGAACCATCCACCTCTTCTCTCTTGAGAATTAGTCCTTGTAGCCCTCATTTCACACAAATATAGTAGGTTTGACCAATCCACACATATTATATACAAGATAGACACACTTTAAAATACCCTTTAATCACTTTTAACTTCACCTCAAATATTATGTCATAACTATTAATGGAATTACTTCTTCCCTTACACCCTTCTTGGTAATTAGGTCTCTTTGGGCCTAGTTTGATCCTACAGTCCTAGTGATGATCTATACATTACTTTAAAAACTTATTACCTAATTTTTTTTGTATATATGGTCAAATAAATTTAGATTAAAATTTTTCAAGGTATTTGATTGTTGGAATCAAAATTTATTCCATTTTTATGTTTGAAAACTATTCTCATTGTACACAAGCATGTACAAGGCTAAGGGCATATAAAATGGTCCAAAATGAATTCCAAGACACTTAAAATAATTATAATACTTTTGTTAGGTATGACCCAACTCCATTCACCTTCTCTAATATTTGGTAGTTCATGAAAAATCACAAAAATTTCCCAACGAGAAACTTTGAAGAGTTTTGGTTAGTTTTCTAGGTTTGTGTTAGATAAATGAAGACTCACGATAAACTTTTTTCACTTATAAGAGTCTCAAGGTTTACTTTCAGTATTAAGGATCATATACTCTTGAATATAACATTTAAAACCTCAAACAAATCTTTAATAATCTTCTTAACACCTTGTTTTTCTTATTCTTTGAAATGTTGAAACATAGAATTACTCTCCAATGGAATTGTGTTGTAGGTTACCACCTTTGGGCAAGTGCACCAACTTGGGGGACAAAAAATGGCCTACCTATGGTCATGATTTTTATGAAATTTCATAAATGTGAACTTCTATAGATAATTAGAGAAGGCTACACTCAAAATTTGAAGATGGTATAAAAACATGAATTGTAGCATTTCGAGTCTAGTTTCTAAAAAAAATCTGAATTTTTTAAATCTATAATTACATCAAAAATCTAAAATTTGAAGAGAAAATCCTTTTTTTTAAAATAAATTTGAATTGTACCATTCCGTGTGGCCCACCCTAACTACCTCAAAAAAAATGAAAATTGCTTTTTTTTTTAATGTGTGTAGAATTAGGCCTAGTTTGTTGCCATATAATTTATTTTACACTTGGATTAACGAAAAAAAATTAGATAAACATGAATAGACATGTATGGGTGAGACATGTAGTGCCCTGAAAAAGGTTTTTTTAGAAATAAATATAGTTTGAACCATTAAAATAGCCCAAAAATTAATAAAAATCATACATTTAGAAAGAGGACAATGTGCTCATCATAATGGTAATAATTTTTTGAGTTTTGATATTGAAATACATACCGTATTTGAAGATTGAAGTTGAAATTTATTAGTTTTTCCTATAACTCCTAGTCTCGACTATAGATGCAGTCCCAAGCCTTTGGCTCTGAAATCCAAGATGTTTCTTAGCCTAAATTCTCAATTTTAAATTTAAATTAAAATAATGCATATGCATTATAGAACACATACACATTATATAATGTAATATACAATGCATACATGTTATATAATACACTATAAAATGCATATATGTTATATAACGCATACATGTTACTTTTTTATAAGTCCAAAATGAACTCCATGAGCATTTGGGAGTTTCACGTGAAGCCAACTTTGTTCTTAATCTTATATTTACTACTCTAAATGTTAAGTATAATTTGTTTAAGTATATTTAATTTTTATACTTTAAATTTATTTTAGTAAATATAATAAATTAGGGTCATTTAGCATCTACTAGAGTTGGTCTCATAGTTTCACACTTTACAATGTAGAAAATAGTTTTTCAAAATCCAATCAGTTTAGTACCTAGGTATTTTTAGGGTCTAAGTATTAGACCTAGGGATTTTAAGACATAACTTTTGTAATTGATATACATTTTTGGTAAACATATAGTCATTTTTAAGGTTTTTTTGCCTTCCATATTGATTCTTGGCATTTTTAGGAGTCTTAGGTTTGTCAAAATTGAAGTTTTCAAACCAATCACTTTGAAATTGATGTAAAGTGGTGTGATTAGGGTAGCATAGGTCACATTGATACCTTACACACATCAAAAAACCACTTTACATGTTGATTTCACTTGATCATCACCCATCCCTCATCCTTGATCACTTCTTACTCATCTCTTATTACTCGTAATCACTCTCTCATCAATCCACATTATCGTTAATCACTCCCTCACTAACCCTTACTACTAGGTGATATATTTCTCAAGGTCTACACTAGACCATACACTAGTGTATGGATATGGATGATGTATAAATTTCAAGTTCAATTTTTGAAAATATGATTTAGAAAAAATTAAATTCTTTTAACTTTCATTAGAAATGATGAATTTTATTGTCTCACCATTGATCTACATTTGTTAATCAAACAATATTTTTAATTCATAATTTCTTGTTAGGGGAAGCAGAGATATTTTTAGTACCAACCATATCATCAGGTTCATAATCTATTATCTACTTAACTTGTTATAGTGTTAGATATCTTGTACCCACTTCTCAAGATGTGGAAGTAGAGATTTCATAGTGTGACACTCTTCATTGGATTGAATATTGAAATTATGGATTAAGCACCACTTTCCAATCTTGGACTACTTATTCTAATCATTTGAAAATTGTTTTCCACTCTCTGTTATGATGACTCAATCAATATACATACAAATAGAAGGCCTTAAATATAATTATTCAGATCATAAAATGTCCTCATATGAAAATCAATTGATTGGTTTTAGGAAATCACATAGCTTGTTGATCCTCATGCATTTACTACCCATTTTTGGTGTTATGGTGATTTTACTTGCTTCTCTTTTTCTAGCAGTTTTTCAATTGTGAATTACATAATTTCTAATAGGACCATATTTTTTCATAGGTGTTAAATATTTGTGTTTAAAATTTTCCTCCACATCATTTTGATCACTATGTATTATATTTTATGCTAGCACTCAACTCTTCACTTATATCTACTAGCATTGTTAAACTCCAAAAAAATACCACCATCAAGGTATTGGATGGAGTGATTAAGGATGAGAAGGGATGAGGAGGAATTGAGTAGAGATGATGAGGGAGTCAATAGGGATGATGAGGGATGGTTAGGGTCAATGAGGGAGTGATTAGGTATGATGAGTGATGGTTAGGATTAATGAGTGAGTGATTAGAGGAGATGAGAGATGAGGAATGAGTGATTAGAGATGATGAGGTATGATAAAGTAGTGATTAGAGATGATGAGGTGATGCAAGAGAAACACTACCTAATATAAATAGTGATCTAGTTTACATGTTTAGAGTCTTTATAAGGTGGTCAAGGTCATAAGAAGTATGTAGGAGTTTTTATAAGTTTATATTTTTGTGTTAATTTTGAATTAGAGTTATATTGGACTTTCTCGCCAAATATTTCATTTGAATTTTTGAACTTTCATAGAGACTTCAATCTTATTTCAAGAAGTCCAATATTGAATTTGGTGTGGTTATACTGTAGCGATTATTTTAGGATGTTACAACACGTATACCTAAATTCATATTTGAGAAATATGTTAGCAGTTGAGTTAGTTGAGGACACTCTCAACATACAAAAGAAGTTAGAATATAGTTGATGGTTATTTGGTAATAAGAGTCTTGTCTATGTCTTATTTTGTATTTAGATTCATCTTCAAGAGATTTAGAGGGGGTATGATTCAAAACTATGAATTTGAAGAAACTCCAACAAGTAAATAAAGATAAATTTTGAGTATTTGTAGATAATAAAGCAAATAAACCCTGCATCTTCTTGAATATGTGCAAAGATAGTTGACAGTGTGCATGATCATGAAACATGATTAGTAAAAAATTATTTGTGATATTTGTGTGAGTGGTAAGTTGAAAATAAATTTTATTTGATGGTTATTATAGAATTTTTCATTTGATTTTCAAATCTTTTGAATGTTCAAATTACAAATTGTATACCCTGTGCTTTTACAAATTATTCCTTGAAATTTGAGTGAAGTTCAGAGTTTTGTGGAAGAGGAGATTATATTTGGTGGGATTTTGGAATGTATGATTAATTAGTAACTTGACATAAAAATTATTTAATAGTATTTAAACAATGTATATTTTTATTTTTCTAAGGACATTCTATGTTAAACAACACAACCATGTCTTTTATGAGCAAAAATTCTGAGTATACATCTATGTGAGAAGGTATATGAATGTATTAGAGTAAAAATTAAAATGTATATTTTGGTGAGTTGATTCTCATATGATCATGAAGTATAATATTATTTCAATTATCTTTCATATATTTGGATGATCAAAAATAAAACTTACACAATCCTGCAATCATCAAGAAACTTGCAAATTGAGTGTTATAGATGGAAGGAATTGATTTTCTAAAGTGTTTAAACACTGTGCAAAGGTATTTCAACCTTCATGTTTATTTATAACCCTTTTTGGAATGAATTAGAAAAAATAACCTCTTCTCAGATTACTACAGACCTATGACTGAGTACACAGTCTATTCAAATTTCGTTAACTCAATCTACAGTAGCTTAAAAAGGGAAATATAACACTTGGAAAATGTTCATAAGGTAAAATCAGACCTGATCAAATAGTCAAATTCATTATAAACTCCTTTGGAAGATTGAAATCACATTTTGACCCTTCTTAGGTCTGTGAAACCAATCCAAACCTTTTATTAGGGTTTCTAATTTCAAAGTGAGTTTTTAGGAGTTGTAAGTGTCAATAGTTCATGAAATTTGGTGAAAATTTTGAGTTCAACATGCACAAATATAGTATATTATTTTTAAGTTTTGTAAGTATGGATAAGTATGGATGGGGGAGGACTGTGTGGTAGATAGGGTATAAGGAAACCTAAAGACCTAAGTTGAGAGTAGAAAGAGCCAAAAGAAGTTATCAAATAGGTGAACCAAAGCCTATAAATTTGTGAATAAATGGGATATATTATAGGGTATCCATAAATGAGGTTCATTTGACGATTTGAGTCCATACGAGAAGAGTCTATAATAGATTAAGAGGTAGTGTATGATATGAGGACTATGTTGAGAAGTTAAGTAGGGTTGAAAAGAAGTTAGAGAGAACTCAAAGGAGTGGAAGGAAGTTTGTCAAATCCATATAAAGCCTAAGTAACTAGATATAAGATTTGATCCAAATTTTTATAAAGTGTAAAGACTAGTAAGGGGGATAGTCTCAAAGTAAGAGAGATTTAATGCTTTGAGTAAGGAGAATAGAATGAAGAGTTTAGTGAGACCATCTAAAGAATGGTGGAGAATAAATGAAATGAATAAAATGAAGATGTGAATTTTAAATGTATGTAGGGTCTAAAGATAGAGATCAAACAATAAAAGATAAAGTGAAAGCTACATGGATATTGGAAAAGAACTTGGATAAATATAGTATATAATAGGGATCTACATAATGAGGGATGGTGAGGGGAAATGAGGGAGTGATTATAAATGATGAATAATTTTTAGGTTTAATAAGGAATTGATAATATATGATGAGGGATGAGGAGGGAGTGATTAGGGATGATGAAGTAGTGATTAGGGATGGTAAAGGTCAAAGAGGTAGTGATTAAGGATGATGAGGGATGGAAAGAGCCAATGAGGGAGTGATTACGGATGATGAGGGATGGTGAGGGTCAATAAGGGAGTGATGAGGGATGATGAGAGACAAGGAGTGCATTATTAGGGATGATGAGGCATAGTGAGGGCCAATAAAGGAGTAATCAGTGATCATGAGGGAGTGATTAGAGATTATTAGGGACAATGAGGTCAATGAGGGAGTGATTAGGGACAATGAATAATGATGAGACAGTGATTAGGGGGGATGAGGCATGTAGGGAGTGATCAAGGATGAGGGAAGGATGATGAACATGTGAAAATAACACAGAGTGGTTGTGTGATGTGTGTAGGTTATCAATGTGAACTATGCTACCCAAATCACACCAATATTCATCATTTTCAAAGTGAGTGGTTTTATAAATTCAATTTTGACAAACCTAAGACTCCTAAAGATGATAAGAATCAATACAAAAGGCACAAAAACCCAAAAAATGACTATATGTTCACCAAAAATGGATATAAATTACAAACATTATATTATAAAATCCCTAGGTTTAATACTTAGACCTTGAAAATGCCTAAGTACTAACCTAATTGGATTTTGAAAAACTATTTTTCACATCATAAGGCATGCAACTGTAAGACCAACTCTATCAGATGTTGAGTGACCCTAATTTCTAATATTTACTAAAATAAATTTAAAGTATAAGAAATTAAATATATAAATATAAATGACTTAACATTTAGAGTAGTAAATATAAGCTTATGGACAAATTTGGCTTCACATGCAACTCCCAAATGCTCATGGAGTTGGTTTTGGAGTTATAACAAAGCAATGTATATGCATTATATAACACATATGCATTGTATAGTAAACTATATAATGTGTATGTGATATATAATGTGTATGAATTTCTTTGTTATAAGTCTAAAATCAGCTCCATGAGGAAGAGTGCCCTATATAATGTGTACATGCTATATAATGCATATGCATTATTTAACTTTATAATAACACACATGTTATTATTTTTTCAATAATGCATACACATTATGGATCAATAATTACCAAGCCATAATTTCAATAATGTGATCACATTGATTAAATAATGTGATTTCATTAATTAAATAGTTTGATCACATTATTTAATAGTGTGATTGCATTACCTAAAATGTCCATGGAATTGTCCCTCAACTTCGTGCATGTCCCAATTGTCAAATAAAAAATGGACATAATAAATCAATATAATAATGAAAAAAATAGCACATACATTCATATGACTCATTTATATTTAATAATGGTTATTCAAAATATTTCATTATTCAATTCCCTCAATATATACATAGTCCATGTACAAAATTTTGGTAAGGCATGCAGTCTATTTTCAATTATTAATCTTTTTTCATTATTTTTTATATTAAATCATTTATCCTTTGAATATATACTTATTTATAACTTATAATAGAACACTCTCTCCACACTACATGCACTTCTAAAATATTATATCAGCAAACATGCAAGAAAACTTCTCACTAGGTGATCTCTTACGTAGGGTGACAGTTACAACTTCTTGATTCTTTGCCTTACCTTTATTTTACAATACTTTAACATTAAAAGAGAAACAAAAAACATTCCTAGGGCATCTTACACTAACTAAACAACATTGGAATTCCTCATAAGATATAAAATAACACTCAAAACCAAATTACAAATTCAAAATAAAACGTTACCTAGAGAATTATAATGACTCCAAAACATCCTAGGGAACCCAATAAGACCTATAACACCCATAACATACTAAAAATGGTCACTAATTAACTATAAAACATATTAATACCTTATGTATTGTTTTGATTCTCTATATCACTAACCAACCAGACCATGCCACAAAGAAATTTTGTACAAATTGATAGAGGAAGCCTAATTAGCCCCAGAACAGGTAAACAAAATACAGTTAGAATAAAGTGATAATCAAGGGATGCCACATTTACCTTCACTCTTCCATCTAGAAATATCTACCTTGAACATGTAAAATTAGAAAACCATATCATGATTAGGTGGTAGTTATTATAGTCAAGACTAATCAACAATTGACATGTGGAATATGAAATAGGCTACCAGAGATGCCACTAGGATGAAATGACCATGTGCCTCACATGCTATTAACATTAGTAGAATATGGAATTAGAACCTGATTAGACAAATGGATATGTCATGTTATGATTTCCAAATCTAACATGAAACACATGTTAGATATCACTAAATTTAAGTTCAATTGGGAAATAAATGAGAAAAGTTGTCCACCAAATCAATTTTAATTGCATTATGAGTGAACTATCACCATCAATATATGAGATATATATGGATCCATATAAGTTCCTATTGACCATTTGGGTCAACCTATATACCAAAAATTTCTATTAGAGGGTCTTTCATAAGTTATTTAGTGTTAATTCATGCGTTTAATAGTATAACCATGGTCAATTTGGCCCCACAAGTCATTTCAAGTCTTTCTAAAGTCTTTTTAATAGCCAAAATAGTGCATTTAATGTCTTGTATGGGTTTATTGGGAAATTTAAAAGTGTAAAATAGTTTTATCACATTCCATGTGTCCTAGGAGGTATCTAATAACTATTACTAACTGAAAATTGTAGGTTGTTCAAACAAAAGGCAGTTTTCTTAGCCAAAAAGAGAGAAATGGGCACTTGTATAGATTCCTTAGGAAGTGTGCCACTTGGAAAAAATGAAAATATGAATATTCACCTCCCAACACCCATTTCCATGCTTTTTTTAAGGAATATGTTAGAAATTTCATCTTCAACTTCCTTTCCTTCCATTTTCTCTTAGCAGGCCAAGGTCAACTTATGATGCTTGGTGTTGACCATACAGGTGGAGTTGGGAAGAATAGTCTTAGGGGTGGATATTACTATGAGTACACTTCAATTTAATATCAATATTTATCATATTTTTGGTTTCACCTTTATGAAACATTGATAACACTCTAGGCATCTTTTTGTGCACTTCAATCCATGAAGGGGTCATTATTTGCACTTGTTTCAATTTTTATTGCTTTGGATTGATGGTTTTATTTATTATAAGTGTTTTAAAATTATTTCCAAGACATTTTCATGGTTATCTTGGTTTTGAAGAGATAAAATTCCTAAGGAAGCCTCTTTTAGGCTTGTGTATGCTTGTAATTTCTCTTTTCCATACTTGCAGCTATCTCAATCACCATGAAGAAGATTTTAAATCTTATATGGAGGCATGGTATGTTACTTCAAGAGTTTTAATCCATGAATATGAATTTAAAGGTGTTGGAACAAGTTTTCAACTCATGTAATGTCAAAACAAGGCTCAAATGCATAATGCTTCCATGACTATCATCCCTCACAGAGATATATTCATCTATAGTCATATGCACATCTATAGGGACCTTTTCCTAAATATACAAAATAGAGAGCTTACATCTTTTGTGTCTTTGGTTTGAGAATCCAAGATTGTGTTTGGGGAAGATGAATTGTGAGTTTCGGAGAGTATCACCATGAGGTTAGCCATTGGTAAGAGAAAGAGAATGAAACACTTGAGAAGTATGATGTTTGAATAACTTAAAACTATGATTGAACATTTTGAAAGACCTCAATAAGTTTTATAGGTATGAAATCAAAAGTAACTTATTTAAACTAAAGTTGTAAGCTAGGTCAGTTTTCCATAAAAAAGTGATTCTAAATGATCCAAAAGACACTCATGAGCCAATATGATAGATAAAATGTGTAATTTGATTTTTTTAACCCTAAACACTCTCTCATGTCCGTACATAGGCCTAGAAAGTGACATCTATAGTAGGGGTTCCAGCTAGTGATGTGGAAGGTTGAGGTTATAACCTTGTGATGAACTTTAAAGGTGAAAAATGAGCCTAAAACATGAATCATGACCATTAATAATATGTAATAGGTATTATAAAATTATAGGATATCTTATACACTATTTTCAAGGCCTAAAAACATAAATCATCACACACAACCAACCTTGTCAACTATCAATAGGCAGTGAGTGAAAAGTTAGAGTATTGGTGTGGTTATAGCTTGAGTTGAACCTTTATAATATAAATGATATAATTTTATTTCATACAACTAATAAAATGTTTTAAGGTCACCCCAAATTCACCTATTATAGGACAAAAGAGAGATTGTCCCATTCTAGCAGAGTAGAGGATGGGATTGTCTTGATGCCTTTTATGTCTAAAAAATAAATATGAATGAATGAGTAGAGACTCATGGTAATAAATAATCAATTAAGGACACATAAAATACCTATAAACCTATAAAAAAAATCCAAAAACACCTACAGACAGGGCAGACATAGTCACAGTCATGACAGAGTCATTTCAGTCCTAGTTTCTAAAGGGCATATGTGATGTTTGGAAAATAAAAAAGATAGAATGATATTTAATTCATTAAAAACATGATAATAAAATATTAATAATAATTTTAAAACAATGATATGGAAAATTAAAGTTCCCCAAGAAAACAAAACATAGTCATCATATCACCCCTACAGACAGCGCTTTTTCTTATAAGTCTATCTTAGGAATTTGAGGATTTGGAGGGTCAAATGATGCATTAAAAAGATAAAAATTGGTGTATCATATCATTGGGACATATATAACCTCACTAAGCACTTTTATTTACTAAGATAAGATTATAATATGCTTATGTTTTATCTCAGAGGTAAGGCAATTTTAAGTGCATAGAACTCTGGAAGTCTTGAGGAATGAACTAAAATATGAACCAGGAAGTGTGGAGACATTTTAAAAATGTTTCATGAGTTGCATTACATATATTAAAATCTATAAAAAATTTCAAGAGGATCCAAATACACTAGTACTAGTGGAGTGATGATGAATCCTACAACAAAACTATGAACTCTATCAGTCTAGCTTCAGACTCCTAAAACAAAACTATGGACTCCTTTAGTCTAGCTATAGAGTATATATCAGTTTGGGAGAATAAGGAGATTATAAATACAAGTTTCAATAAGGATCTAGAAAAAAGAGTGATCACTATGATAGATGATGATTCTTCTTGTGCACAAGAATACAAATGATTTAGAAAACTTCCAATGTAGGTAGAGGATTCCTTGTAACTTTATCTTATCAATGTAAAAGAGACACTTGCCCCTAGTCAACTTTGGAATGCCCAATTAAGGACAATGATGAAGTAAGTTTCATGGAATGTGATTGAAGATATTCTATGCCAATTTTGGAAGAGGATGATTGTTTGGAAGGGACACATATTCAAATTAGTTTCTAACTCCTCTTAGACTTCACCTACATGCATTGTAACTAGTTTCCACCTTTAGACACATGTCCTTGTGTCTCTTGGACTTATTTTCCCTCTCTTTCTTTCCAATTTCTATAAGTGTGGGCCCTTTTGGCCATTGAGATATATTCCAACTCTTGGTATGGTGAAGCCCTGCCAAAATTGTACCTTGATTTACACTTCAGCTAATGAGAAGTAAGTTGTTTATACTCTAAGTCTATGTGCACTATGTGTTAAAGTGATCCATCTTGAATGCCAAGTATAGATTGAGTTCATCTTGTTTTCATTCAATCCTTGAATGTGTTACTACAAATTAATTCTTTCCTAATAGGTTTCAAGAAGTGTATGTTGTTGCAATAGACTCTTCAAGTGTGTATGAGTTTGGTAGTGTCATATCTAACATTCCCTGCACTTGTCTTCATTTGTTGAGTTGTTATTTTACTTCATGAGAAACACTAATGATATGGAGATCCATTAATGGTTTTGAGGCTATTTTGGTTATCTTAGATCATTATTAAAATTATAAGTGTATGAATGGAAGTAACTCTTGGTGTATCACCTCCTAGTTTAGGTTTGATTTATGTATCTTTCTCTCCTTTTTCACCCATAATAATTAGTTTTGGTAGCATAAGAAAATCAAGTCATATCTAGGGAGATAGCCCTTAAACTATAGAGGTTTACTTCCACTATAGGTGCCCCACACAACTGGAAGTATTCCCATGTTGTCCAATTCTTGAAGAGGCTTGAACAACCTCTTCTAGGGTACAAGATTTGGAGACAACAGTTCCTCTAGGTGAGCACATTTACCATTATTGCTTCCAATTTCCTAATCTACCTTCATGTTTTTTGCACATTCTTATGCCTTTCATGCCTTCCTCACTTAGAAACTATTATCACAAAATAACTAATCCATTATGCAATGGTTTCATCTTCTTATACCAAACATAAAGCTAAGATTGAGTATAGGGACACCATGTTCCTAGATGGCCTCCAGCATTTCAAGCATTATAATGAGATGTTCAAGGCCATCATCTTGGTGTTGAAAACCTCCACCATAAATGATGAATATGAGGCTGATTTTGAAAATTCTATGTGAGCATATGATAAATGAAAGCTACTTCGAGCTAAAACCAAATTAGAGGGCTTACCATGTGCTGACTTGCGCAAAATATTACTACTCACTGCTAAGTCAGTGCAATATGGTGTTCATGACATGTTATGTTTAATGAGTTCTAAGTATCAGATCATAGAAATCTTGGGAAGTATTTAAAATATTAATATAATGTCCTAGTGTATAAAATCACCTATGATTATACCATAGTGAGCACCTAGATCGACACATACTAGATATATGATGTCTCAAAAGATTAGGTATAAAACCTAAATGCAAAATGATTCAACAAGATGTATGTGAGTGGTTATACCATTTACACCTTCAAGGAGGGAATCCACATCAATATGATACTTCTAGACCATCTGTTTGGGTAAAATGAGTTCCTACACACCAACTTGATATAGATTCCCCTATTCACATAATCCTCCTAGATGATTAGGTCTCCAAACTTGGGGGTGTTCAATTTTAACTTTATCAAGGTAGTGGGATATGCTCAGGGAGGAGAAAATGTTTACATGATGACTGAATTAGTTGACATAATCTACACAACACTCACCTTCAAGCCTTATACCTTTATAGCATGGATTCCTAGAGGTGTGGTGGTTTATTTAATGTTTTACAAACTATATGGCCATCATTACTAGATCCAAATTTGATACATATGTAAATACTTTTATCTAGTGGTCTACATGGCTATCAATTAGGCAACCATGTCTTGAGTTTCAATGGCGATAAAGGACTCTCTCATCCCCATTGGTGACTACTAGTAATAAAAGAATAACACCATCGTTCAGGTTGTCATAACTCTCAAGGTTCCCCTCCACCTACCTTATCAAGTTCTAGATTGTCTATCAGATTAGGAAAATGCCTGACATATGGTGGAAGGCATATTTAGTGATTATGTCAGTAGCCAATAGAAGGCCTACCTACCCCTCTTAATCACCATCAAGCACCACATGTACATGGATTTCTAACCTCTATAGAAGATGGTGGTCAGAAGGGAATCCCATGCCCTAGACATGGTCAAACATCAAGACTTGGACCTACAAGCCCTAATCTAAACTTGTATAGAAAAATACTAAGCTTGACTTAACATCAGCTATGGCCACTAGCCCCATGAAGAGGA
Source organism: Torreya grandis (assembly GCA_037957365.1). NCBI lineage: Eukaryota > Viridiplantae > Streptophyta > Pinopsida > Cupressales > Taxaceae > Torreya > Torreya grandis. The sequence continues at coordinate 54,843 of JARHVA010002322.1, forward strand.
TGAGATCTATTTTAACCCAACTAATGGCTAGGAAGTATTCTCCTGAATTGATACAAAGAATAAGGAAGGAAAGCAAGCTTAGCATGGGCCATCCACTTAAGATGAATTTGCCTCCTCCACATTGGCTCAGCCGATAGGGGATGTGCTATAAAATCACCCTAGATCTCATGAATAATTATATGATGGGTACCAACCCTTTCTCCTCTAGGATCTTCACCTACATGTCCTTTTTTTTTTATGTCTACCACTTCTTATGGTCTAGGTAGTTCAGCCTCAAGTGGTTTAAACTCAAGAGAATCAACCTCAAGTAGATCAATTTTAAGGGACTTGACCTTAGGCTATACAATAACTTAGATTTGATGTCAACAATAGCTTGGATATGATCCCAAGGTAGGACAAAAAATCAGCACTATAGTAGATCCCTCCCCATGCTCCCACCATTTTTATATGACCTAGTTACCCCCTAGTTTCCCTTCCCCATAACAACCTATTCTATTTATGCCGCCATGTTTACCTATTCTAACCCTTTATAAATTCACCCAAGTGATGTTGGTTTTGAATATGCACAATGGTCTCACCTACCAGTTCCTATCTACACAATCCATCCCATAAATAGGGATGTCCATGGTTCCCCCACAAGTTCTTCTACATGTTTCAATACCTATAAGTGCCCCATCTCCATTAAGTTTTGTTTCATCCTTGGAATTATGTACACCCATGTTCATTTCAATCACCCCAAACCACATCAATTTTCATCTGGTAAATTCCTTAGTTAATCCCTATGGGCTCTGCCATCTCATCTCCTTCCACTATAATAATTAAATTTGATCTAAGAAAGTGGCCTATAAAGAAACAAAATGTACAACATCCCTGACCTCCTTCTCTACCTTCTATTTCTCCCCAAGTCTATAGGTCTTTCTTATTAATTATATTGGGTGCCCAAGGACTTGGTTTTAACCAACTAATTTCCTCCCTTATATTGAATGCCACTATCACTGGTGTCATTGCCCCATAGGTTACCTTGAACCAAATCTAGTGGCAGGTTCATATGTTCTCTCGGACCTCTCCTTTAGTCTTACCCCCCTTTTCCCTCATGCTCATCTTCCTCCATTACTCTCTTACTTCATTTCATATATTTCATTTGTTCCACTTCCACCTAGACCTCTACCTCTCACATCAATATCTGTCACCCCACAAACAACTCCTTCTACCCTAGGAATAGCCATGGTGTCATAAGAACCTAAGATGATTATGCATTTTGATCCCTAAGTCCATTGGGACTTTAATTACACCATAAGGAATATGAGGATAATATTAACCCAAAATATCATACAAGAGGGAAACTCGATGGTCTAAAAAATTCAACAAGATGTCTTCTCTCTCACTAAATTGAGGACATCCATGAAATAAAATAAAGTGGTTGAAGACCAAGTCTCTATGCTTTGATTTACATATGATATGTTAAATAATATTATGAAAGACATGCAAGAGTAGGTTTGAGCCCTAGAAAAATAGTTAAAGAGCTCATTCCCTATAGAGTTGATCAAATAAGTCGAGTACACTATTCTATAACTTTTCTCAACTCTAGGAAAAGTGGTCAAGACTCTAACAAATAATAAATCATGTACCCTGAGGGCCCATACATACTTACAGAGGATTGCTATTATGGAGAGTAAGTTTCAGAAGATGACAGTGATAATAAATAAGGGCATGTTCCTATAATTAAAGTTCATGCCCATTTTAGACCTGAGCCTCTACCAAACATATCTTGGGATCACAAGGGATTAAATTGAATAATAGTTAAACTTGGCATAATTAGTAGTGGAGCCTTAGAAAGAAGGCACATAAAATATATTGTCCTACATCAAGGAGGTTAACATCACTATGTTATTCCACTTGGATAGAACTCTACTAGATAAAATTGAGTTTAGCATTCACTTGGGTCACTTTAACTAGGTTATGAAGAAAAGGTCTATAAAATCCAATAAAGATGGAGCTCAGGCTATGTTGGAACTCATGACTTAGTCCACTATGAGCATTAATTAGGTTTTATAGATCAAAATATTCATAGAGGCCCCACTCAAAGTGTATCAAGTATTAGTGCCCCAATGATAGGTTACCTTTTGAGAGCCACCGATGAGTTTGGCTAAACTATATCAGGGGTTTGATCTAATGGTAGCTACAATATTTGATGAGGAGGCATAGTCCAATAAATTGGGAAGTTGTTCATCTGTAGCTCATGTTAGAGTTAATCCATGCTTAGATCTATTTGTGTACATTGTTTAAGTTAGTCCCACATGTATGAGATGTTGGGGTTAGTCTACCTTCCTCCTATAAATGTGTCTTTGTACCTAAGGATAAAATGGAGAATAATTTAAACATTGTATAATCTATTTCTGTGAATAGACAATTTATTCTCTGTGTGCAATGCATTAGTTTCATTATTGTAATAATGGATTTATGTAGATATCTTGGTTGAAGAGTCTTATTAACTCTATCATGATGTAAGAGTGGTCTCCAAATATAATTTTTTGTATTGTTTGCCTACTCCTCATATATGTTATATGGTTCCATTACATATTTATGTTTTTTATTCATATTCAAAAGACCTCTATTGTGGAGGGTTTATATTTTTGAGAATGCTTAGATCGATTATGTTCAAATCTAATAAGTCATAATGATGTGAATTTAAGTTGATTAGACCTATTGTGTTTTCCATACATTTTTTTGGATAAAGTTATGACCACCTTTTAGATCAATTTTCTCTTCACACAGGTGTTTGATTCAAAAAATTATTTCACTGCTGGAAAGAGGACTTTGAGAAGCTTCCAAAACATGGTCATAATAAGCATTATAATTAGTATAAAAGGAGATATGAATCACTTAAGTTGACCATGTGAATATATATTTCTACATATTTATTTATGTGTGATCAAATAAAAATTTAGATCATGTATTTAAAGTGAAAAAATAGTGTGGAAGATTGATCTATGTGGAAGATTATTATTTTTAATTGTTGAATATTTTATTCAATTCCTTTTTTAATAAATATGGTAGAAATAAATTACTTTTCTCCAAGCACTTAATGTTTTTTAGTACATTTTTTTAATTTTTGACCCATTTATGATGGGATAACTTTGTAAATATTTTATCTTTTGATTGGTAACTCTAAATTGAGTGATGCATTTTTCAAAAGTATATGTTTTTTATACCCAATATATTGGTGTCATTTATTTTGTAAAAATACTTGAAAAATATAAAGTGTCAAATTTGAGGGGGTGGCTAATACAAAAATGATGAGGGGTTTGATATTTCAGCCTTGTCTATCTTCATGTGTATACAAGGATTTGATTCTTCATCCACTGTTGTACATTGCACTATCTCATATATATTTTTAGCTGAGTCTAATATCCCTTTGCATGGGATTTTTAGATTTTTATTTTTTAGCATCTGATCATTTTGAGTGTTTTTTTTCATACATGATAGACTTTTTCACTATTTACCACACTCTTATGTCAACCCATGACATATTCTATTATAGTTTATGAATTGACACTTTAACACATGGTTAGCTTGTGTCATGTCTCCATCAAGGACCATTTCTAATCACCTTGCCTTAATGTATGAAGACACTTTTTTACTCATTTTTTCAATAAATTCTCATGATTTGTGATGACTTCTATAACAAGTCAATAGTCTCCTTATTTGAAGTTGGTGAGGCCCAATGGTTTCCTTCTTTTCATTTGGTTTATATATATATATATATATATATATATATTTTACTCACACTAAATTATAAAGTGCCATCAGGGGTTTAATTATACAACCTAGCCTACCTTCATGTGTGTATACCTTAGTTTATGCACCTTTTACTATTTTAGTTGCTAGTCTCTTCCATCACCACTAAGGCTATATTTTTGAGATATTTTATCTATATTTTTTATACCACATTTATAATATTTGATAGTCCCCTAAATCTTAAAGTGTATATATTTTGGTGAATCCTAGTGCCATCTTATCTTTTTTGATAGTTTGAAAGTCTCTTTCAGCATGATATGAAATTATTCTAGTGTGCATATAGTGTTAACTTGTTCGATGTTTGAGTAGTTGATTCAAACCACTTATACAGACATTTTTTCTCCACTCCTCCCATTTAGCATTATGGGAGGGGATCAGGTGATGCATGTAAATTTTTTGGTATCACTCTTCCCTGTCAATAGTATGGGGGTGTGGTATAAATCCTACTTCTCAGATGTTGAGTGTCCCTTGCACATGCAGTAATGTTTTATACTTTTGAAACCATAGGTAGTCTTTTTTATTGGAGATTTTCTAGTGAAACCCAATGTCAATTTTTTTATGATCATGTAGTGGATTCGAACCACTCATGAAGATTGAGATCCTTTGTGAATTGCAATTATTTTGAGTATGGACTAATTCAACATCACTTTTGGGGGGCATTTTATCTCTCTTCTTCTTTTCACCTTTTTTTTGGGGAGGGAGGTGGGGGGCGAGGGGAAGATTTTCCTATGGGTTTTATCCTTTTATCCATTTTATGGGAATTATATGTATATTTTTCACTTTTTTGATTGTTTTTTGATTCCACCTTTGTACATGGGTATCATAATCAAGAACTTTGTTTGCTTTAACTCATGTGAAGATTACTATTTATCTTCATGGTATTTTTTGGTGCAATTTGTGAACTGACACTAGTGTGACATTCCCACCAATGTAGTGTGGGATCAACACCAATATTTGTGTTCTTTTTTCACATATTTTTAGCTAGCTTCTTCAGAGAATTCATTGATATCTTCTCCTAGTTTAGCATAGAGTGAGGGTGTTTAGGTAATGCTTCCTCAAATTCATCATTCTACCTAATATTCCAGATTGTAGTGTTCATGTTCAGTGATCCTTATATTTAGCACCATTCTACTTTGTCTTAATGGTTACAATGATTTGGCATCCATGTATTCTAGCAAGATCAATTGGCATCCATAGGGACACTTATATTCACATTGCAACTTTTATTGTACATGGGTACCTTATAAGGACTTACTATAAGGACTCATTTTGTTTCTCCTTATCTATTTAATCATAGATTAAGGGAGGGTGGTGGATTTAATCTATGATTATGTCTATTTGTATACATTGGGGAAGTTAGTACCACATGCATAAGGATGTTGAGATTAGTCTACCTTCTTCTTATAAATGTGTCTTTGTACTTAAGGCTAAAACAAAGAATAATTTCAGCATTGTATAATCTATTTTTGTGAGTAGATAGTTTATTATTTATGTGCAATACATTAGCTTCATGGATATGATAATGGATTAATGGAGAGATCTTGGTTGAAGAGTCTTATTAACTCTATTAACTCATCCACATATTAGTTAGGTGGTCACTCGAGTATATTTTTGAGGAAGTAGAATTTTTTTTTGAAATCATGCAGTCACAACAAACTATGGGAGGCCATCATGGCCAAGGATTAGAATATCATGCTATTTAGAGGTGAATCTCATTCTCTATATAATATAAATTGTAATCCATTTGAAAGGTCAAAAAATTTGGTCTCAAATTGTTGTTCAAATCAAGCCAAGATTACACCTGATATTCCCCATCTTTTGAACTTTAAGTCTTTCCCATGGTTAGCATTTTGTAAAATAAACTTTGTTTTTATGAATTTTATTTATTACTTTCTATTAAATTAGATGGTTTGTTTTCTAATGTGTCAGTCACTTCATTTTTTGATAAATGTTGATATTAAGAATTGAACAAGTGCTTTAGTACTCTAATGAATGTGGTAGTTATAATGTGTTCCTTGTTGTAAATCATTTTTAAATCTTCTTACTTTTTTCAAAACACATTCAATCTATGTACTTAAAGTTATAAATTATGTTATGGGATCTCTATGTTACCTACTATAGGTTCTCTTAAGAGTTGGTATTTAGTGGAAGGTTTATAAATCAAAATTTTTTATCTATTTCCATTATACCGCTTTCCCTATGTAAAGATGAGTCATAGCCCTCAGTGAAACTTGACACATAATAATATAACTATGGTAAGGCACATATCTAGCTAAGTTCTTGAAGCATTAAACATCCTTTCCAACCTAGAATCATTTATTTCCTACTCTACCTAGACTTCCTCTTTTTATGTTTATTTTGGAGTTAAAATTCTTGTCCACTATCTTAGAAATCAAGTAAGTTTGAGTTAATGGAAACTAATGAATGAGGATGATATCCCTAAGATAGGTTTTCTCACACATGATGACCACTAAGAGTTTATGGTCATGCCCTTTGGCCTCACTAATGCTCCTTCAACATTTTAGGCATTGATGACTAAAATATTCTCATCTATAGTAAAACATGATTTGAGCATCTCTAATATCTAGAGCTCATACTACATCTTCTCTCTGAACATCATCTTTGTGTAAAATAGTCCAAATCTACTTTTGGGCTAGGATGAAGTGGATTATCTCAAGCATATTGTTTCATCCTAAGGGGTTCATGTAGATCCTAAAAAAATAGATGTCATGACAAATTGGCCTCATCCTCAAACACTCAAGAGCCTCCATGGTTTTTTGAAGTTGACTAGATACTATCACAATTTTGTCAAGGATTACTGGAAGATTTCAGCTCCACTAATAGCTATGTTGAAAAAATATGTTTTTACATGGATACAAGCTATTGAGCATTCATTTGAAGAATTGAAACAATCTATGTGTAATACACCTATTCTAGCTATGCCATATTTTACCAAGACCTTCACTATTGAGATTGATGCTCGTGATAATGGACTTGGTGCTATTATCCTCTAATAAGGATGTCCCATTGTGTTCACCAACAATCCCTTTTTATAAATAATTTATTACTCTCTACTTATGATAAGGAAATGATGGCCATTTTTTATGTAGTATAGAAGTGGTATCCATAACTACTAGGGAATAATCTTTGCATCAAAAATGATCACCAACATCAAAAATATTTATTATAAAAATGGGTCTCTACCCCATCACAATATAAATGGGTCAGTAAACTCATGGGTTATAACTACAAGATCACTTATAAGAAGGGTAAGAACAATATTGTGGTTGATGCTCTTTCTCACACATTTGTAGACCAAGCTTCACTTTTAGCTATTTCCATGCCTATTCAAAATTGTTTGGACATTGTACATCAAGGGTATGTCAATGATTCATCATTATCTTAAATAATTCAATTATTGGAACTAAACCCTATATTTTAATGCATTATTCTTAGGATGGTGCTTTTATACAATACAAAGGTCATTCAGTGCTTCCCCAAAGCACAAATATTTAGTAGGCTATATTCTATGAACTCCATGCTTCTCCATCTACAGGGCACTTAGGGTTTCTCAAAACTTATGAGTGGGCATGATGCAAATTATTTTAAAATGGAATGAAAAATTAAATTCAATAGATGGTGGCTAAATGTCATACCTTTAAATGTAATAAGGGTGAAATAACATTCATCCCTAGGTTGCTTGAACCCTTGCCCATCCTTACCAGGATTTGGACTAATATTTATATATATATGATTGGAGGGCTCCCTAAATTTGGAGGAAAAATAGAGATATTGGTTGTGGTTGATCACCTCTCCAAATATAGTCATTTTTATGCCCTCAGCCATCCCTATACCACCTCCATAGTCACACAAATTTTCTAGGATCAGATTTTCTATCTTCATGACATTCATCCATTATCTTGGATCATGATGCAACATTGACCAGCCATTTTTTGACATAACTATTTTCCCACATTGGCACCTAACTAAAGATGAGCTCTGGGTATCATCCCCAAATATATGGGTAGACTAAAATTATCAACAAATTTGGATACTTTGCTTATTTGTTTCACTTCAAAATAAAAACATTAGTGGGCAAAGTGGCTTCCCCTCACTGAATAGTGGTACAATACCTCCAACCATAATTTAATGAAAATAACTCCATATGAAGAAATCTATGGTCAAGCACCACTAGTGATCCTTTTTTACACCCCCAATAGTTCACTAGTTTAAGTGGTTGACATGATTCTCCAAACCTGGGATTAGATCCTTAGTACCCTATGGGATAATCTTCATATGGGCCAAAATAAAATTAAAAAATTGGTTGATTAGGACCATTTTGAGTACACTTTTAAAGTATGTGATATGGTTTTTCTTTCCCTGCATCCATACAAACAATCCTCCTTAAAATTCAAAGGGAATCATAAGCTAGATCCCAAGTCATATGGGCATTATAAGGTTCTCTAAAAGATTGGGTCGATTTCTTATAATTTGGATCTCCCACCTTCTTCCTAAGTTCACCTATTATTTCATGTCTCTTATCTAAAGAAAGTTCTTGGCACAAACATTAGAGTGAAAACTATTTTATCAAAACTTGATAATGAAGGATCCATCCTTATTAATCTAGAGGCAATCTTGGATAGGCACACATGACAACTTTGGTCTCACTCCATCATAGAGATTTTAATTCAGTGGCATGAAATGCACCTAGAGGATGTAACATGAGAACTAATATTTCAAAAAATTCAACACCAATCCCCACATTTGGAGCTTTGAGGATAAATATTTTTCTAAGAAGGAGGGGATGTTAGGAACCTATTCTATCCCATCCATTTATTTTGTTAGAGTAATAATTGATATAGATGTATATGCTTTGTAAGTCATCTCATGAGTATTTTGTTTTATCCCACATTCATGGGAAGTAGTAATTGCTTAGATTATACTTAGTATATAAGTAAGTGTTGAGGCCAATGAAATCATCCATGAATTTATTTTATTGATATTACTCAAAGGAGGTCTCCCCTTTAAAGTGGTTTATGATTAATATAATCCTTTTATTGCATCTACTAATTTTATATATCTTTATTTCATGCATTTTTGTTAATTTTTATATGACGATCCTCTCACCCTTCCTTTGAATTTGAAGACCAATTGAACCCTAGTCTTTATGTAGGTATCCATAAAATATGTATGGAGATATTTGGGGTGGTCTTGAGAGTTTAAAAGGAAATCCCTTGATTTTTAATATATATTAATTCTCTCAAAGGTATGTATTATAAACTTGTACCTTTAAAAGTTCTTAGGCTTCATATTTACTCCCAAAATTTTCACCTTTTCTATGACTGTCTATATTGGATTGTGCTCTTAGACATATGTTCTACAAACCTAAGCCAAATTTTAGGATTGTTACACCTTCATGATTATTATAAGACTACATCAAGGTTTGACTATTATTAATAAATCATTCAATGTGAGATACCTCCTTTCACATACTTTTATATCCTTACATCAAGCATTTTCTTGGGAATTTAGCCATGTGGGCTTGTACGTAGACTTTAGGGTAGTTTAAATGCATCCTTAGGTTTTAAGACTTACATTATGTTTATTTCACATCTAAATAACTATGTCATATTATGGGGATTTTTTAACCCTTTCAAATTTTACTCCCAAGTCACCATGATTTCACAACACACATTGTTCAAGATTGTGCTCTCAAAGTGGCTATAGGTATTCATTTGAAGAGAGTTTTAATATGTGGTCTTTAAATTGGTCTTATATACTCCATATATACACTTTGAAGTATCCATACCTCATTTAATGTTAATTTATAACATCCTAAAATGTTTAATTTCCCTTTTCATAGAATTTTCAAACCCCTTCTCTCTTCTTCAAATGTAAGGATGTACATGAGTGTTAAGGCCAATGAATTCTTTCTTCATGATACTCATATGACTCCAAATGGTTTAGGTGTATTAATGATTTGATTTACTCTGATTTTATATCTTATATACTTTTGAATAACACCATATCACTTCAAATTTGATACTTTTTAAATGCAGGCATGTGTATTAGTCAAATTATATACAAGGTTTATGCATAGAGGTTAAGTTTCTTCATCATTCCTACTCCTTGATGGTCTTTAATGGGTTTGGTAGATGTAAAATAAGTGTATATTATTTTTAATTACATTTATATATTTCTAATACACTTTTAATATGGACCTTAAATCATGAAATCTCACTTAAAGGTTTGTAGACATGTGACTGACTAAAACAACTTCATATTATTTGAGAGTGGATGTTGGGATTTAATCTCACTTTATTAGACACACAATATATCAAATGTGTCTTATTATACTTTAATTATCCTCCTAATTATGTATATACTCTTATACACCCTTAAACAATGCAAAACTAAACCTTGTTACTCTATTGTTGTAGGTAGCTTGTACACATAGTTATTAAAATCAGAAAAATCAATGTGAATTGCTTGAAGAGAATGAGATTTTTTTTATGGATCTTTATGGATTAATTTGGAATTATAATATGGTATGAAACCAACATTCATCACCTCAAACATTGAAAACCCTGAAACAAACATAAAATATGACAATCACTCTATGAACTATGAAAGAGAACGATTTTCCTTTCCAAATGACTTCCCACATGTGAAAACCTAGTCTATTAATGTGTAATATGGGTTTTTATACCTATAAATACCTTTTCTAATTGTTTTCATTCAAACAATGAGTTCACACTTACATGGCAATTGCACAAAACTCAGCCTATGGTGACTTAACCCTGAAACATGCACCTTAGGTCCTTAGCAATTGTTCATAAAGCCAAGGAGATCAATCCAATAACCAATTAAAAATAATTTAATACCATATGGGTTCTCAAATATGTCTAAAATATTAGCCTCCAATTCCACCTATAAGGCTTGTACCATGGATCTGAAGATGGCCTTCATGAGCTTGTGAATAGAGTGATGGAGGAGAGAGAGATTTTTCTACAATTTTAAGACCTTAAACTAAGTTCAATCTAAAATATGACCTTTGAAAATGGAATAATGTTCATAAACAATTTTTACCTAGGATATGAGTTCAAAATTTTGTACAAGTGTCAAAACTCTTCTCTAAAGCATTGAAATTCAATATTTTGACATCTTCACTATCTGACAGGTATGTCAGTTATGTAACTACTCTAAGGTGATTTTAAAGTGTATTTTATGTATTTATCACTTGGTAAAATTTTACATACATGAAAATTATCCAAAATCACCTTTTTCCTTCATTAATCTTACCTTAAAGTTTACAAAATAAATTTAATGTTTCTAAATCAACATGAAATTTTATAACAAGGTGATTAAGACATAAAATGACCTTGAAGGACACCTAAGTATATATGACACTTTTTTACTAACTACCATCATTCCATGAAAATATTAGACCACTATGATGCATTACCTTAATTTCTCCAAAATGACCTTAAACAATGCTAATACATTTGTATGCAGACTTTTTGAAAACTATTGAGGCATGGCAAAGCTATGAACAAGGTTAGAAAAACATGGAACTCGTGTTTTAACCTATTAGGGTTGATATTTTGACCTTGAGGGTTAAAATTGGTCAACAAATTGGTGATTCACAGGGGTTGCATGTTTGTTATGCTAAATAGACCAATAGCCTTGTCCTTCCATAGGGCATTGGAGACACTTGTACTCAGTTTTAGACTTGACTATACCTTGAACATGATAAAACATTATGATATGACCTCCAAAACACACAAAATAAAGATAAAACACACAAATTAAATTAACAAGACTCACACATGTGCTATCAATCAATTAGGTAACATCATAAACAACATGAGTAAACTATCTATATACAACTAAACTGAAAATAAATTCTCCCCCTAGATCACATGGGGAGCTTGTATAATATCTTACTCCATTAGATGAAGGATGGTATGAATCAAGCTACCTTTTGATCCATATTTTTTTTTTCATCTTCTTCTTACTTTCCAACATTCTTATCATGGTATCAAATGAAGCAATGGTAGTTACAAAAAAATCACCTACGAAGGTGAATTCATCTTGTGGCTTAATATCCTTTTCATGATTCCTCTTGATGCTTATGACTATCTCAAACATGACCACTTCTTAATTCATAATATAATATTCAAACATCGTAACTTGGATATTGTTATCTTGTCCTTAAAAATAGAACACAACATCTAGAACATCCCCAATCTATCCAACAAGAGCTATAGACCTTTGAAGAGTAAAAATTTAATCAAAAATATCCTTGAATGTCTATTACATATCATCTTGGTTTATGAAGGTAGCATCAACATCAACCTATAATGTTTTTTCAAATTTGATCTCTTGATCATCTTAAAGAGTTTTTTACTTCATCATAGATGTCTCCATCATATTCTTGAAACCCTTGGTGGTTTTATTTAATACATGGTTACTCATTTACAACATTACATTCCTCATCAACAACCTGATTTTTCTCTCCTAGAGGTGCTAACCTCTCAAGAATTTCATATTCCTTGAAAATGTGAAAATAGGTTTTCCACATGTCCTTCAAATATCCTTGAACCTATTCATGAGACTCAACAAACTCAGATGATATGATGTTCCTCTTAAAATCCTTTTTTACCATGTCATCTTCAACCTCTTCATTGGCCAAGGTAATAATCTTGGCACTCTCTTCATGAGTAGATGAAACCTCATCAAGATCATCTCTTTCTTGGCACTCTCTCAATTCCTAAGCCAATTCATGACCTATCCACCATAGCTCAAACTCCCTCTCTAACTCATGAATTTCCCATCACCCTCACACTACATCCCTTATTGAAGAGGATATTTTCTTATGGGAGAAAAGTGAAGAGGATAAATCTATAGTTGCATCTGATGAAGATGATTCAAGTGTCTATTATTAATAATTCACCATTGGCACTCGTAGTGAAGACAAACATAAATCAGTCTGCTTGAATGAAGAAATAGATGATCTTGATGAGGTTTCTTGGGAATGGAGGGAGTATTTTTTAAACTTAAGGTCTTGGATAGGGAGGATTCTTGAAGGAACTCTTGGAGAGACAAAAAATTGAGTTGGGAAATGGAAGATACATTCTCTTAAACAAGCACATCATCTTTCTCATTGCCTTATTAAGTTTATTCAATAACTATAGCTTTGTTTTCAATATTCTCAAATAGAGTATCAATCTTGTTTTTAAAAAATTATTGGATAGACCTCCAAGATGTATAAGATAGAGGTTATTAGGGAGAGGGTAATGGGGCTTGATTAGGCACAAATATCTCTTTGTCTTCAACATCTTGATTTTGTTGTTCTTACTCCTTCCTTATCTTCAACTCTAAATCTTTTGTCTGTCTATCTATATTTTCTTAGAAAACTTCTCTTGAATGTGGTTAGTGACCTCATTAGGATAAGGTACATAATAGGGATGGTATGAGGTATAATAGGACTCTTGATGAGGTATGTGAAAGATTTGCATATGTTCATATTCCTCTTTGAATTCAACTCCCCAATATATACTTGTCTTACCTTGCTCACTCCATGACTTCACCACTTGATTCCAGCATGGACTTCTTAGGAGGTTCTTAAGGAAGAGAAGTAGAATATTTTGTCTCAACAATAGGATGCTCAATAGAAGTTTCCTCTTTCCTTTGAATGATATCTTGGATATAATTCCATGAAGGGAAAATTTGATGAACACATGAATGACTTGGATCACTTGGAAGTTCACTTAGAATATTCTCTTGGGGAAGAATGGGTGGAATATATGAGGTATGAGGTGGTGTGTATGAAGACACATAAGGTGGATAGAGTTAGACCTATTTTTCTTCATGGTTTCTTATATTATCTTTAATGCTTTTAATGAGACCACTTACATCCATCATATCACTTGAGGATCTTTACCAATTTGATCTCTCAATAGGTGTCCATTCTTCATTCATTAGTTGAAAAAAATCCCTCATGTCTTGAATGAGATAATTAGGGATATATTGACCATATTTCCTTTGTTTATTAGTGTCTAACATGTATCTCTCATATCCTAAGATAATTTAATTTAAACATGAAATGGATTGATTTGAGGAATAACTATGTTGGATAGGAACATTTTGAGCTTGATAAGGTCGATCATATACAACATCATGGTCATGTAGAGTAAATATAGGTTGAATATAAGACTTATATGACTCATGAAAAGGCTAATAAGTATTATATCAAGGATGGTATCAATGACCATGGGGATGAGAATATTCATCAACTTGCATGAAACTTAAATTCATCTCAAACTAAACCATAATATACTCATCAATATAATGAAATGAAACACAACTTACTTTTAATAGTTGATTGGACTGATAGAACCATCTGATCATGCATAGAGTCACCATTTATATTTTAAATGCCTCCAAAATCTGATAGGTAGAAGAACACCACCAATAATTATTCCATAAATTTGGACCGTAGTCCCACCAAGCATGCTATAACTATTGTCAATACAATTTCACCCTTTGGAAGGTATTTCAAGCCTTAGAAATTTAATGTAACATGGAAACACCTCAAATTTATGGGTACTCCATTATAATAGGTTTCTCTCCCTTTTCTTAGTAAGTAGTAGATTAGTTTTTGATCCTAAGTGATTCATCAAGGGGACCTAGCCCTTTAACCTATAGATTCACCTCTTCAATAGGGTACCCACAACCTTGAGGAGTTTCCATGTTACATCAAATTTGAAAGGCTCTTAACTACCTTCTAAAGGGTGCAAATTTGATTGATAATAGAGACTTCAATAAATTGCTTAAAATATAGATTACTCCCTAAATTCACTTAGCTCATAACTAACATATTATCATATTCAACCCTAGAAATGTCCATTATGACATGAAATATAATTATTATATGAGCAAAAAACATTCATTTCATTCTTCCCTTAAAAGCAACTAAGCTAAAACCCATTTATATTTTTTATGTTTACATGTAAAACAATATTTCTAAATAATATCTCCCCTTTCACTCTCAAATACTCCACTGAAAATGAAATGAGATTAAAATATGCCAAGGAATAGAGAAAGGAGAAGACCCAAAATAACTCCATACACAGCTACCAAAAAACCTTAACAAGAAACAAATGGAGGATGGTTCTAGGATAAAAACTGAGGGTAGCCTTAATTAAATCCACATGTGTATAAATATTTTCAACCTAATACAAAAAAATCACATATAGTATGATTATGCACACAAATACTTAACTCAATTTCATTGCAAAGGCCACATAACACTAAAAATCATGAAAATATAAATAAGGCATTACAAGAGAGAGAGAAGGGGGTAAGGAAGGGATGGGATGATGGGGGGATGGGGATGTAGACAATTAAAATTGGACACTTTGTGTTGATTCTAATCAGTATTATATTCAATATTCAACCCCCCACAATTAATTAATTAATTATGTCTTCTATTGACACTTTCAACCCAACCAAAATCACTTTTATTTTAATTGTTAATTAACCTTATCTACCCCTAATATAATTTTCCATAACTTTTAGAATATCCATATTTATCTAAAATCAAAAAAGGTATTATTACCTCATATCGATGGCATCACATGATAATGTCAATTGGAAAGGATAGGAGTGGAAGCAAGCTCTTACACTCTCTTACATATTCTTACAAACTCCTCCTTACACCCTCTTACACACTCCAAAAGGGGTCATGATTTCACATTAATTACAAATATCTTCCACACTCCAAATTTACTTAAATGGACCCTCATACATTTCAAACCTTCAACATTGATGAAGGTGAGGACTCATTCCTAACCCTCCATTTGGAAATCAATATGATGGTCATGATTTATTCAACAAGTCTATAAATTAAATCCCCCCCATTATAGACAAGATTCTTGAACCTAAATTTTACTCTACCAAAATACCTAAATAGATTCACAATTCTCAAGCCAAATCAAGTGTAGACAATGGACATATTACCTACATTTGGAATCAACATCATCAAAGACCTCTAGTTATATAATATGAACACATACCATAGAATTCATAGAATGTTTATTTTTTTGTTATATTTAATTAATCTTTTGTTTAGTCTTACTCAAACATAGTGAATAGGTTTAGGGTGTTAGTTGCATTCAATCATTTTAATGTGTATTAATTCAGTTTAACTAACCTTTTTTAGGTTCCTCTCTCACAAAATAGCATGACCATTGGGACACAATGTATCTAAAAAACTCTTTTAGGCCCTTATCATTCTGGTAATTGTAAGAATCAACCTAATAATTATCTTAATTCACCTCATTTTCTTCAAAAACTTTCAAATTTTTATTCGAGGTCAAATTGGTGGAAACACCCCTGCATTTTGGTGGATTCATATTTAAAATAGTGAAAAAACTCTTTTTGTTATTTTAATGTGTTTATTTAGGTCATTATGATCACAAAAAAATCCTACATTCTAGGTGAAACATGCTACAAATCAGTGGAAATGTTCTTGAAATCAATAAAAATGGTATGTGGAATTGGTGAAAATGTCCTAAGTATTGGTAGAAATGTGATGCAAATCAACAAATATGGACTTGAAATTAGTAAAAATACATTAATCAATGAAAATGATATAAGGTATAATTGTTTTAGTTTTTCTATTTTTGGAAAAAAAAATATATCTTTCATATCAATGAAACACATTAATTGAAAAAAATGTCCCGGTAGTTGACAGTTTTGCCAAAATTATTCTATCTTCTATCTATTTTGTAGGAATCAATAGAAACACCTTGCATTTGAGTAGAAATACCCTATGTTTTAGTCAAAATGATTTATGTCACAAATCCAGGCCTTAAAAGGTTTTTTGACAACTTCTCAAGTTATCCCAATACCACATAGAAAACTTATAACCAATTTCTTGTAGGTCCTTGGTCAAAGAAGTAGATTCAAAACTCAAAACAAAGAATTTTTATTTATTTTCCAAACATGTCTATTTTGTTATAAAATGAATGCACACATTCAATCTAGGTTTAAAATTTATTCATTTCCAAACTTCATTTCATTTCTCACACTTGTTTAATTTTTTTTGCTTCTTTAAGAGTGTGATTGTGTGGTTCCTTCACGTGTATGTTATTCCCTTATTTGGGTGACCCATAAATTTTAACATAACCATTTTTTTAATCCTAAGATATATTTATAATTATGCTCTCACTTTCTTCTGGGGGGATTCAAACTAATCATAAATGGTGACACCTTCCTCTTTTTATTTTAGGGTATGTGATTGGGGTATCATTTCCTTATCATGGGTCTTTAGTGTGGTGTGACTAGGGGTTGATATCTTAGTATTCATACCATCCTATTACATCTAAAAGGGATATAAATAGTTTCAAGGTGTCCTTAGGGATTATAAACATCCCCCATAAAGGGTTTCATAAAAGTAATAGGTTAACTCCTAATGTTAAGCCATTATAAATCACCATCATTATGAATCTAAGGCATCTTCTGTAGGGGATTTATCCCCATGTGAATATATTGACACCTAGACCTCTTCATCAATGAATTTTTTACATATATTGGAACCATCTAATAAGTTATTCAAGATGTGATAGATCAACTCTTACAACTTAGCCGAAAAATATCCCACTTTGCATCTACCCTTCACACTTTATCCTTTAACCCAAAAGTAAATCATTATTAGAGATGAAAAAAAGCCAAGACCTATTATGTCATTTGCCCTACAAATACCATTCTCTATTAAATACCTAAGTGTGTCCATGTATGATAACTACTCAATGGGGATATGTCATGATCCCCTTCCCAAGCATGATCAAATGCATCCACTTTGAAAGCAATATCAAGATAGTAAACCCATTTTTAACATTTTTTTTTATTCACATGTATTTTACCAAACCTAACCATTTTTGGTCCATGCTTATTTTAATAATGACCTATATTTAACATAGGACCCATCTTCAATGATCCCATCTTTGAATAACCTATTACTATTAAGCAACAACCTAGTATTGATCCATCAACAAACATTCCAGATTTTATAAAACTCCTTCATCCCAAATCCTTCACTCCCAAGAATAAGGTGAATAAGCTACTTGTGGATAATGCAATCAAACATGCCCTCTTTAAAGATACATTCATATTAAAAAAAATCATTTTACAACCAACATTATTTATAGCATCAATATCACAATCAGTTTCTATTCTAGAACTAATATCAAATTTAGTATGAAAAGTAAAATTAACATCAATCTTAACATTAGATTAAAATCTCCTTGAGTTATAATTATCTTTAGAATAATATATTAGTGGATATTATGACATTGGATATACACTTTTACTAAATCCATTTAAGTCATAATCAGCCTCACAATCAACATACCATGGTAGATGTTACAACATTGGATACACACTCCTTGTAGATCCACTTTCAAAAAATTATGATCCTTCTATGGTTATTGAGGATGTTTTCTTTAGCATCAACAAAAGTTCTCCTAGTAGCTTATATGAGGACTATGTTTCCATTTACCCATTTCATTACCATTATACATCCTTTTAATGTTAACCAACTTATCCATTATATTGATGTTATACCTCCAAAAAATATCAATTGGGACTTATATAATCACACATTGTTTAATGTTTTCCACGGTAACATATTACTATAAGAATTTATGGGGATCCAAGATGAAGTTTATGCAAAATAACAATCTCCTCATGGAAACTTATTTGAGGTTCTAGGGGAAAATAAAATTTTGAACTCAAAATATTATAGTGAAACCTTGTTTTAGGTACTAAATGATAACCAAAATCAAAATTCAACATCCCTTAATGAAACCTTTTTTAGGTGGTATGGGACAATCAAAATTAAGAAGACTTTGTTGTTGAAAATAGTTTAGAGGTGGAAATAATTGACCCAATTAGTTCCTCATTGCTTGATGAAGACATTATTGAACCAAAAATTGAAGGAAATAATTGAATAGTGTCCCCAAAAATCAAAGTTTGTAAATTGTTTTAGTATAGATCATTTCCCTAAGCCTGTAACTTTTTCCATGTTTGAGGGAAATCAAAATGCATCACTTATCTTTGGATGCATCTTTAAAAATTCCACCTTGTTTGGGGCCAATCATTTTTCTACTCTATTCACATTGGAAATCAAACCATGCAATTAGTTCCTACTCTATAATCTAATAACATACACCTTTAAACTAAAAAATGAAGGAATTATTTAAATAAATGAATAAAATGTTTGTGTTTAGTCTTTTATTTGATTCATCTTTTGTTTAGTCTTATTGAAAATAGTGAATTAGTTTAGGGTATAAGTTTCATTCAATCAGTTTGATGTGTATTCACTAACATTTTAACCAACCTTTTTTGGATTCGTCTCTCATAAGGGTCATCAAAATCCACCAAAATTCCACACCATCTAACACATATTAAAGCTTTAGTTAGTTATCAATCACCACTTCCTATATTTTGAAAATGTCATTATTTTCTATAAAATTTCTCTATGCATTGGCTTTTAGAAAGATATGCACCACTTTATACATCCCAATATAAGAAAATATATGTCATTCCCTTATATAAACATTCTCAAGCCTCCAAGTCCCTTATCTAATCTTTCAAGGGCATGAATCATGACCATCAAATCCCTTACAATAATTACATATGTGACTTAACATTGAGTAACCAACTTTTATGATCTTTCATTAAATATATTAGAGTAATAGTGAAAGTGCCTAAAATAAAACTAAAAATTAATGGAAAAAAGACTAAATTTAATTAATAAGGTATAAAAATTACATTATAGTATCATTGGTATATGTGAGGGAGACACCTCATTTAATCAATCTTAATATAATATAAATAGTGGATCCATTTCCACTAGTCTAGGTTCTTATTTATACTAATTATATCCTAACTAACTACTACTTCCCATGCATGTGGGATTACTAAAATTATCTCAAGAAAAAAATTAAAATTCATATACATCCATATATTTTATTAGAGATAATAATTATAAATAAAAATCTAGGACAAAAGGGTCCTAATGTGCCCTCCCGCTTCAAAATATTTTTTCTCAACGTTGAAGTTGAATAAACTATTATTAGATTTGAAAGAGGGGTCCCCACGTTGTATCTTATAGTTTAAATCCATGTTAATATATGATAACCTAAGTGATGGTCTTATTGTGAGGTTGATGGTATAACCTCTCAAGAATATATTCAAGTTCGAAGAGATATACTTCTTCATTGAGCTTACGAAGTAATGTTTAAGTTGTGAAATTATAGACAATAACTCTCTTCAAACATTAGACATGAAAAAATATATAGACACATGAAGAGGGTGGAAATTCTATCTTTTATGCAACATGACAAATTTGTTAAAGAACATTTTAAGGTCAATAGAACTTGGGAAAAAGTTTTAGGCATTCATTTAGCTTGAAAGAGGAATACTTATAAGGTTTTAGTCAGAGGAAAATTATTTATAAACGTTTTAAGATATGTTTATAATTATTTTGATCCACCTAATACTTCTTATGATTTTGTGCCATGTGGATATTTTCCTAAGAAGGTGAAGGATATTGAGTATTGATGGTAGTTTCACTGCTTATAAATGAGAGTTTATAGGAAGATTATCAAGAAGGGATGGTGGATTATAACCATGTAAAACATCATAATGCATCATCCTCATGCTTGTGTGATGGGAGTTATTATACCACCATTATGGAAATGGTAACCATTTTACCCAATGATGTTATCAATTAGAGAAAAAAAATTTAAGATATGATTCAATTCATTTACTGATAATTTTTATTTGGCCATCTGTATATTGGTGGTAACCTAAGATATTTTATAAATGGCTATAGAGGATTTCATGATTTCCTACCAGATGTGACTTATGAAAGCTAAGTCATTATATGATACAAAATAAATCTTTGATTTCATAAAGGTGGAAGATTTTGTCAAGGAATTTTTTGGTGATGATAGAAGTAGTGCAAGGATGGGCCAAGGCACAAAAATGAATATATGTAGATAGGAAATATACCTTCACTATAATGATTGACATTCCACCAAATTTTAGTGAGCCTTTTATAAGATCCATGGATTTATTTATGTAAATGTGTTTCAAAATGAGAAATTATTTTAATAATCCAAGAACTACCACTACTTCTCCCTTATGATGTTGGCATACTTCACATTCATCAACAAATGTTTTGATATCTATATTGATGCCTAACTAGAATAAACATAAAAAAATGAATTTATATGTTTCTTAAAAATATGAATGACCTATGAAAAGTGAGGCTTATAAATCTTGTAAAATTTTATGTTGTAAATTGGATCATAAAATCAAGACAATTTGGCCTTTATATAGTAAGATTAACTATCCCAAGT
The DNA here is from genome assembly GCA_037957365.1 of Torreya grandis. Taxonomy (NCBI): domain Eukaryota; kingdom Viridiplantae; phylum Streptophyta; class Pinopsida; order Cupressales; family Taxaceae; genus Torreya; species Torreya grandis. The sequence continues at coordinate 76,076 of JARHVA010002322.1, forward strand.
GTAGCTAGTTTTGGAAGTTAGGTCTATAGACAAATATCAATTTTTTTTTTTGTGCGACTATCTTCCTACCACTCTTGTTGTATGCCATGCATTAATTATTAAATATGTATATATAAGGAAAACATCTATTTGTGTTTATCATTCTAAATGTATAGTACTTCAACAATCAAAAATTCCTTACCCTTCTTATAAGTGATATCATAATCATGCACACTTAATTGGAAACCTAATTTTTTTAACCAAGAGACCTATTTCTCCAATAATATTTCAAGGATTTGATGATTAGTTTTTATGCAAACATTTTGACCCACTATGTATGGTCACCTCTCACTAAAATCATGGAAAATAACCACAATTTCCTTCTCTAAAATTGACTATATTGAATTGTGCCCACTAAGGGATTTATTAGTGAAGGGATTGTGTCATTCCTCTTACATCAAGATATAACCAAGTCCATTTTCACATGTGTAAATTTTATTTAAAAAAAATATCTTCGATAGATTTTACATGTCCAAAATAATTATAATTCACATAGTCTATTTAAGCACCCTAAAATCTTGCTCAATTGTGACTTACCATAAGGATAATTTATTTATCAAGGTAGTCAATTGTGAAAAAAAATCCCATAATCTAAAAAAATTGTGTTAATACCTAGTGAGGCCAATAAATATTTAAATTTTTTTAAATGTCTTGGATTTAGGTTAATTTTTTATGACCTCAATTATTTTCAAATCGACTCAAATTTTGATGGTTGAGACAATGTGGCCTAGGTACTTGATTTCTTGTTGACCAAATGAATTTTTTAATGTTTTACATAAAACTAATGGTTTTTAGTAAATTATCAGGTTGTATTGAGGTGATGAATATTCTCTTTCCAAGTTCTATTTTAAATTAGGATATCATAGAAAAAAATAGTCTAAATTTACAAAAAGGGAATGCAAAATTATTTTCATCATACATTGGAAGGTGGAAATGGAATTGACAAGCCTAACGGGCATCATTAGGTATTAATAGTGACCTTCATGTGTACATAAATTAGTGTTATGACTATGTGCATCCCATAGGTAGATACAATGATAAATAGATTGCAAGTCTAAGTTGGAGAATAAGTGGGAACCATGAATTTCATCAACAAGTTCATTTATCACTAGGATAGGAAATTAATCTTTGATGGTGAGGCTATTTAACTCATGAAAATTACATTTGAACCACTAAGATCCATATTTCTTGTGGACTAGTAAACTTGGGGAGGATTAATGTCTTGTACTCAGGTGAATGACTCTTGCTTGAAGGATTTCTTCAACCATCTTCTCAATTTCAACATTCTAGGAGAAAGGATAACAATATGGTCAAATTTTGGGGGGTACACTAACTAGAAAGAGTTTAATAAAATGGTCATCTATTAGAAAATATAAAAATCATTTTTTGGTCCTTGAATACTAATTCATTGTTTCCTATAACAATTTTTAAGTTAGTACATTGGTAGGAATCATAGGGTGTCTTTATCTAAATAGAGAATAGTTGATCACTGATTTCATGTGATCCTTTCTTGAGGGGATTCACCATGTAGTTGGAACTAATGAGACTTGAATATCCTTTTAAGAGACCTTAAATGTGTACTACTAGCCATTTTCAAAGATATATCCAAATATCTAAAATGTCTCAAAAGATAGGTCCAAGAGTTTGCAACTATTGGGATCCAAGAGTCACATCACACCTAGCCAAGGGCAAGACAAACATATCTTTTTTTAGGATATAATTCCCATTTTAAATTAAAACATTGTGGCATTTTACCTTAGATGAAAATGTTCCTCCATTAACAACAATAAATTTAAAACCATAATAGGGGTGTAAAAAATAGTCATACTTCCATTTTAGGATCAATGAAATTATGTGTATTTCCAGAGTCAATGAGAATAGTGATGGGGTGTTTCTTAAAATACAAATATACTCTCCTAGTATAAGAATCGGCGACCTCAGCTTAGGCATGAATCAAAATTTTAGGACATGACTTCTTGGTACTAGGTTCTTCAACTTGACATTCTCCATTGTGGGAATATTGAACATCTTATCATTGTTCAACATTAAGTGTTAATTGAACATCCAAAAAATACAAATTATGTTCAATGATTTTTTATCCTTTAGAGAATTTATCATCATAGTTGTAAAATAACCCTTTCTTGTGATAAGTGCACATTTAAACCTCCATAAATTATTCAATGGGAGTGAATTTTGGAGAGGTTTTGTGACTAGCCATGGTGTTGTAGATGTATTGAAAGAGCCAAAAATTAAAGATAAACATTTGGAGGTGATCTTATTTTCCACAAGATTAGCCAATCCTGATGCTTCCATCATATTTTATGGTTTAAACATATTGATCTATATGTGAATTATATCATTGAGCCTAATGATGAAATAATTCTTTAAAAAATCATTACTTAGCCCTTTAGTTTGGTTAGTCAAAATTTCAAATTGAGATTGATACTTACGAACAATTCCAATTTGCCTTAGTTTTATTAAGGCTCTAGTGAAATCATCAAAGTACTAGAAGTAAATCAAACTAAAAAAATATTGATAAAAACATCCTCAGTGGGTTGAGGATGGTAGTTTTGATACTATTGGTACCACTGAATAACTTCCTTCCCTAAGTGAAATAATATGATGGGAACCTTATATACACCTAGTGTATTTTATGAGCTGAAATACTACTTTACATTGTAAATCTAGTTGATCAGTTTGATACCATTTTTTTTGAAATTACAATTCAATACCACATGGTGTGGTTTGTGATATAAATACACCTTCCTAATACTAGTTTCCATTAATTCCATGGGAAAGCATGGTATTTTTTGAATTTATGTTGTGTAGTCACTCATTCAACTCTATGATTTAGGATCAAGCTAAGATTAGAATGCAACTTTGAGTTACTCAATGTTCAGTATTGTGGATTGACTTTGTACATGGGTGAAAACCATTGACTAGAGTTTTGGTGGTACCAATTTTTTTTGATTGAAGTTATATGTTAAAATCATCATCTTGATAAGATGATTGTAATGTTATAACTTTCACATAGGTGAAAAAAGAATTTGAGGTTGCATTAGAAAAATAATTTCGTATGAGAATTAATTTTTTGAAAAATTTAAATACATGTTAAAATGATAATCTTGATGATAAAATCAAAATGGTGAGTTTCCCATTTGGTCCAAAAAAATTATACTATTTCTATTTTCTAATAACTAGCTTCTAAAATGAGTTGAGGTAATTATTCTGAAACATTTTAACCCTTATGTGTATTTAAAAGAGTTTAGGTAACCATTATAAAATATGCTAAGCTTTATATCAATTGTGTTTACTATGTTTATATCAACTAATAGAATATGATATTGTTGTTTTAATTGTTGACTGTTACTATGGTTTTTGAGAAATTAGAACTAGATTTCTGACTATAGAAATTCAAGGGTTACAAGGAATGATAATATAAGGTGTGTTTGGTATTTGAGTTTATAAAGATATTAATTCCATTAAACAATTATCTTCATCTCTATATTTTAAACTCATAACTATGGATACTAACCATTTATATCTACTATCCCTATTTGAGGTATAATGCAAGTAACTTTGAAGGGCTAATTGCTTACCACTGCATCAAAATAACAAATGGTATAAGTCTTATGATGGAGATTATATATTAAAAAAATAGATGTATTCCTATATACTAAAAAGTCTATTTAATAATAAGTCCATATACAATGTTATATAATGGATTGTGTATTTAGATAGAACCCCTCACTCCATCGAATCAGGGAAAATAGATATTTTTTTAGACCAAAAAAATAACTTTGAGCTAGTTTTAAAAATTATAAAATGGATTTTATGACCTAATAAAATATTATAATAAAGAGAAAATAAAAAAATTATCCAAGAAGTATGTGACCACCATGTTATCACTTTCGAATCACCAAGATCCTAATTGGGCAAGGTGAGAGCATATGGTGGACAAAAGTAGATAACCCTAAACCATTGAAACTGCTCTATAAAAATGGAATTGGAAATATTTATAATACCATATGTGATGAAACTTATTTAAATATATTATAACTAAAGTGTAAATAATTAAAATAAAATTTCAAATGAATATAAAAAGACTACATAAAATAAATAAAAAAAGGATAATTTTTTCATTATAATTTTACTAGTCTCTGCCAAGGGGTAACCTCCTTTGACCAAGATTAATATAGTATTATTTTTGGATGCCTTTAAACTATTATACACTCTTATTCATACTCATTATATCCTAGATAACTACAACTTTTCATGCATGTGGATTTATTATAATTAGCTCAAGCAATAACTTATAAAACATATGCATATGTATATTTTATTAAAGACAATAGTTATAAAAAAAGAGTTAGGATGAATGGGTAATAAAAATTATTTAAACATAATACTAAGGCTTGAATTTTATCCTCATCATTTCTCCCAATTATAAATTTCTTGGAATCTACCAAATTTAAAAATACCAAGTAGTCCCAAATCAAATAACTTGTCCCCAATGCACTTAGATTTCCTCTTATTGCACCATAAAATTACATTTCGAAGAAACCCAAAGGAGGAGGGACCAAATACAAGTTATCCTCCCTAAACTAATTGGAGATTAAAATTCTTGACAAATTAATGGGTGGATCTTATAGAATAACCTGATTAGACCAAATCTATAAGTCCAAATTTGAAAGGGTAGAATTCATTCTCATAGTGTGAAAAGAAACAACATTTGAGATGGTCAGTTCTAATTTATTTATCACATCCTTGATCATTAAATACTTCCATTAAAAAATGTGATTTTTTTATCCTTCCAAATCAATTAAATGGTAATTGTAGGAATTTTTTTCCAAAGACCTAACAATACATATTTGTTGTGACTTGTATCTTAGGAAGATAAACCTTGTAAAATATAAGGAGGTCTATCCTAGTTTACCTAATATTTATCACACAAACAATTCCAACATTCAATAAAAAATGGGAAATTAAAATGGAGATGATCTAATGTTTATTCATATATCATATATTAGACACATATAATACTTAGAAGGACTTTAAAAACCTATTTTTAAATTTCATCTTGAGTAATGATTCTATATCACATAACCAACCATTAGAAAGATATAAACTTGTGCAACCCCACATTATTATATAAAATAGGTTTGGGAAACTAAAATAATATATCTAAGATTTTAGCCAATTTTTATCCTAATTTGACTAAATATATTTTATATTTTTCTCCCACCCATTGAATCTTGTCTTCCTCCCTATTGATGAATATCTTCCTGTTAGAAAATAATTTTCATCAACAATAATATTTGTTCCAAAAAAATTGGGAATGTTGTCTATGATTTTTTATTTCCACACTTTGAATCCCTATATGTTCATATGCTTAAGGTAAGATTGACCTTATTTTACCATAAAATAAAAATAATGGCCATAACATCCTCCACCTCTTGAATATCCTACAAAGGTTTATTTCCATTCCAGTGTCATCCCAAAACTTAGCCAAAACATCATTATTGATCTCAAATAATATATTATCAATGGTGATTAATCAATATTAAAGAAACAAATTACACATATGTGAACCCCATAGGGAATTAATCATGATATAAATCTTTTCGGGGGCCAAAAATACAAAATACATTTTATAGAGTACTCCATAAGGCCTGAGGTAATGAGTAAATTCTTCATAATAATTCTTATCCAAGAGCCAATTTTTTATAGTCAGGTTTCCTAAAGAATGTTCAATTTGCTTCTTTGGTATGACAAACATAGTCCCAATTAAAAATAATAATTTTATTTTGTGCTCCCACCCTTTCCATAATTATTTTCATGATATGATTTAGAGTGTTCAACATCTTAGCTGGAGGATGGAGAACCAACTTCATGTAAATGGGTAATGTACTAAATACATGTTTTATTAGTGTAATTACCCTAACCAAAGACAACTATATACATTTACATGAATTCATATTTTACTATAATTCATTATTATACTATCCTATAAAAAAGTTTTTTTAGTCCCAAGAAAATAAGAAATGCCAATATAAGTTTTAAGCTACTTACCAATATTGAAAAATAAGATGAATACAATTACGGTTTAAACTTAGACATGATATTGAAAAAGTAGATTTCAAAATTTGTGACATTTAATTCCATACTTGAGGTAGTCATATAGGCTTTCAAATTATTTTGAATTTCCTATGTTCTCTTTTTAACATAGTTCCAAAGATAAAAGTGTCATCGACAACTTGTTCATGAGTTAAATTATCTAAACCTTCCATAACATTGATCCTTTAAATGATTCCTTATACATAAGATATTTTTATATATTGATTCAAATATATGACCATTAAAAATGAAAAGAGAATATTATAGAGGGTATCCCTACCTTAGACCCCTGTTACTTTAAAAACCTAACATGTTACCATTTATCAAAACTAAAAAATTTAGGATTGGATATGCCACTGAAAATCCATTCACACCATTCTAACCTAATCCCAAATTTTTATTAGTTTTGGATAATATTTACTAGTATCTATCTTGATCAACATGTATTTCCTTTGGTTTAGGATAAAGGAGTGAATAATCTCATAGAAAATGATAACCCCTTCATGAATATTCATCCCTAGTACAAGTCCCCCTTGCTCATTTGACAAACTATATTCTAAGACTAATTTTAATATGATGGAAATGGCTTCAAATATTGTCTTATTTATTTTAGTGAATAAATAAACTGGAATAAAGTCTCTATAACTTTTTGACCCTCACTTTTCACAATTAAATAAATAAAATTATAATTGAGGTTAATTGACATATATTTTTTCTCTTACATTCATCTACCATAATAAACACATCCACCCCCATAATGTGCAAATAATATTAGAAAAAATACATCAAGAAACCTTCCATACCTATATTTTTATCTTTATTAATAGATAAAACCACTCTTATAATTTATTCTTTATATAAGGGAGGCATGAGGTCTCTCTTTTTCTGATCCAAAAAAAATTTAGGAATAAAATGAAGTAGCGAGTTCTAAGCTCTATGTTTGGAGGCCTCCTAACTATCCCTGAGATATTAAAATTAACTAATCAATTTTTCTTTGATTTTATAATATAAATTTGGTGTCCTTACATCCCTTTCCTTGATGGATGAAATGTTATTCGAGTTTCTCCTCATCCTAGTTGAGTTATAGATTTTTTTTGTATTTTTATCTCCTTCTTTGAGCCAAATTTTATTGGAATTATTCCACTAATACAAATCTTCCTTTAAATGAAATTAATACGATTCAATAAAAATATGTTTGTCCTTTTTATATGTTTTGGTGTTGATCTCCACAATAAATACATCCTCATTTAGTGATGCCAATTTTGATTCAACCATAGAAATATTCTCATAATTTTTTTTTAAATTTGTCCTTATTCCATTTTTTAGGCACTATTTGATGAAGTCTTTTTTTACCTTAATAAAATAAATTTTGCCTTCAAACATTTGCACATTTAACCATCATTATTTCATATAATTCATTAAATATGTATCCCTTAGCCACATATATTTGAATCTAAACAAACATTTCAAAATATCACCATCTAACCTAACCACCCATTAGAAAAGGCAATGATCCAATCCATAAATTTGAAGGATTTGAATTTTAGATATCTAGTTCAATTCTAGCTAGAGGTAACTAACATGAATATGTCCAATCTTAATGTAATATTTTTAAATCATAAACTCATATTTTTGAAAAATAAAAGGCCACTTTTTGGAACCAAATCTAAAATAAATTAATAAAAATCTTATGAAATATAGTTAGGATTGATAGGGATGCATAATTCCCCCTCTTTTATCCAATTCAAAAAAAAGACATTTAATTCCCCTCACAAATGGAATCTTAGCCCAATGCAAAGAGACATGGCATGTGAAATTCATGTCAAATTTATCTCTTGAGAGCCAAATTACTAGGACCATACATATTGAGAAGGAAAAGAAATACATGAGGCATGATCAATTACCTTCCATAACTCCATCCAAGACCTTTCCCATAGGCCTTATCTAATATCGAATAAAGGGAAAAAATAATTTTTAGACCTCTTGAAGCCCCTATCATTGCCAAAAACTCCCCTTTCCAAAAACTCCAACTTCCACTTATTATGGATCTCACATCTTGATCATTAAGTTTTTATCTTTAGGAAGTTAAATATCCAACTTCAAGTATACAAACTAATGCTTAGAAAATATTTAATTTTCAAGGGGAATTCAAACCCTTAACATTCTAAGAAATCACTATCATTGATCCTATATGTGGAGAAATTACACTCCAAAATTTTTCAAAGCTAAATAATTAGTTTATTTCATTTTAATTACCATCCAAAGTTAGATACATCATTCATTCCTTTTTATATTTTCACTCTCACTTCCCCTTCACCTTGTAGTTAGGTTTAGAAGTGAAACTTCATTTTTGTGATATGGTTAAAATTTATAATGATTATAATTCTTCCTCTAAATCATTGTCTATATTCTCCTTGATCTCCTCCTCCACATATAATATATTTTCATCAAATAAATGTGCATAGTCTCCTTTATTATCCTTGGGCATGGAAGGATCACGAGGGACCTTTGAGCAAAGAATATTGTAAATCAATTCAATAGTAATTATTTCACTAGCTTTCAATATTATTAGGGATATGTTATCCACCTAATTTGAAATATTATTCAAATAGATGTTCAAAGTAATATCAAGGTATTAAATGTTAGGTGTTTCCTTTAAATCATTTTTTATATAATCCTTTCTATGATTTTTTCTCAAAAATTACTCTGAAAACAAACTTTTATCAACCCTGTAAACCCTCTTACTTGGCTTCTTGGGTTTAATAGATGGATTCAAAGGGATTTATTTTCATACATGTCCAACTCTATGGAATTTGAAATAACAAAAAGGGATTTTATCCACATCAATGTTTCAATCCCAAATTATACCTTGTGATTTGAGGATTATTGATTTTGACATACTAATATCCAGATTTAGGGATACACAAATTCTTGCATATTATGCCAAGATCCTTCTTTAATGACCATATCCACTTAGATGAAACCAACTTGAGTTTATTATACTTAAGACTTACATTCCTCCCCCCTAATTTTCAAATACTAACACATATATTATAACCCATAATAAGTAACATCCTACCTTATTACTTAAAGTGCCATAATTAGGGATCCAATTTTTCAAACATAATTTAACTTCATCCATCATCCATGGGCCTCCATTTATAATCTATAATGTTTTTTTGAGTGTAAAAGGTAAATTTTCAAACCAAAAACTTTATGGAGGACTTTGACTTCAAATCCCTCCCCCCAAATTTATTTTACCCATTTTTCCATAGTATTAACTGTAGGCCATTTTCCTAAAAGCCTTCTCATGAGTCCTTTCTCCTTTGCATCCCTAATTTTAAAATAAAACATTGAGCCCTCCACCCCCAATTCATTTTATTTATATATTATGATTCATGCTTCCCTTATCTATAAATAGGCCCTATTGGAATCCTCATTTTGTTTCCCTAGTGTAACTCTATTTCCCCTCATTTCCAATTTAGAAAAACCTTTCCCACTCTATTGGGTTGAAGCATAAACAAAGGTAGATGCAAAGTGCCCTCATTATAAACATCCAAGATCACCCCCTCCATTCCTTTGTTTCTCATTTTATTACCTTCTAAGGGCCTTTTATAATATCATGGTGACATACCTCTACCCTCACCTACTCTTCAAGTTCCAATTCTTCTCATTCCAATATCTCTACTTTGACATGTGCCCTTTTGATTGTATTTCTAATTTCCTTTGTTGATTCCTTATTTCTCTTCATCATTATCCAATTCATATTCACTCTATTACAACTATCTATTATCACACTTTTTTTTCCCTTTCAATGTTATATAATTCATAACTAACACATATGATATTCTGTTATAGTAAAAAATATACATTATTTTCCATTTTAATTTCTTATAATAGATATAATATTTAATAGATTGCATTGTTTTTCACTTTAATTTCATATTCCACCAAATTTTATTAATTTATATTTGTTTATAATTATAATTAATTAATAAAAAAATTATTCTTAACATATATACTTTATTATGAATCTATGAATATATTTCAAAAGTCTATGTTATGCATATTTTTGTTGTAGAAAGTATATGTATTTTTGGAGTGTTTTGTTTATTATAATTTCATAGTAAATGTTGAATCTATTCCATCCATGTGTATGGATCATAATGAAATAGGTAACTTAAAAATGTATTTTTAGTATTTAATGTCTTACAAATAGTTAAGCATTTATAATAGACTACAACATTAACATGTCCAAATGACAAATTCCAAGGACTGGTGCTAGCATCAATTTATAAAATGCACACATAAGCCAAAAAATGGTAGATAAATTTAAATAAAATTGATGAATGCATTCACCTAATCTTTATCTCTACTTGTATCACTTAGATTTATGGGCTATGAACTTGATAACTTACAAAATGAATAGCTTATCCAAACCATAGATGAGTAGCAATACTTGAAATCTTAAGAAAGAACATGAATTTTGTGTTGTGGTACACTAAAAAATACAAAAACTATATTGTTATTTTGTAGATCCCTTACAATACTAATTACAAAGTAATAGACCTAAGTAATTGGAATATTTGCAGTAACAATGAATCATAGTCTTGTGTGTGTAATATAAACTTGTATGGTTTAATGAATGCTTTAACGATATAATGATTTCCCTTGGAATTATTGTTAGTGTTCAAGATATTCATGTGAAAAATAAATAGATGTTATATGCAAGGATTTTTTTTAGTGGTGAATCTTCATTAATTCATGAATATTCCATTTTATGAATTTGGAATTTGAAAATTTAATGAGGTAGACAAAAGCATGGGATCGCCTAAATTTTAGGTTAAAATTTAAATTTAAGGGTTATCTCAGCTAATTTTTAAAATAAAATTCCAATTATAAATGTAGATCACTAGTACCAAGAAATTAAATCTTGTGGTATTCACCACCATATACAAGGTAATCATTCCTCAAGTACAAATTATCTCAGGCATCAATATATGTTCTCATACTTTTACAATCGATAGTTATGCAACTCTAAATAGGTGATTAATGATAAAAAGTAGAGGAAATTAATGACAATAAGGTGTTGGTGACTACATCATGTAGCTAGACATCTAGGTTATGTAGGTAGATGATTGTGCCATGAAATCAGATGATTGTAGTATTTATTTAGATATATATAGGGTGAATTAATATGACTGCAAACCACATTTAGATGACTACACCATGCAGTTGGATGCTTACATCATGTAGTTAGATGACTACATAATACAATTGGATGACTACATTATGCATTTAGATGATTGTATTATGTAATTAGACAACTTCATTGTACAATTGGAGAATGTTAAGGCATCAGGGAAATTTTTAAAAAATAACAACCTATTATCTTATTTCAACTAGAGTGCAAACATATCTATAAATATTAATTTATAATTTATTATTGTTTATTCATTATTATTAGGGTTCACTAATAATAAATTTCTAAAACCATTTTGCAAGTATAATTCAATTATAATATGATCAAAGATATGCCTCCATTAGAAGATGTACCTAGGTATGAAATAACAAATAGAGGTAATAAATATTATTTGATTTATTATTCTATTATTTATTTGTAATTTTATTACAATATTTTTTAATAGTTAGTCTACAACAAATTTTCATCTAGAACCTAATGATAATAGTTTTGAATAGATGCCTACACTTGAAGATGTCCCTAGATATTAAATTCTAAACATAGGTACTAAATATTATATGATTGTCTATAAAGTTAATTATTTACACTTTCATATTAAGGACCAATTTTTAATAATAATTAAAAGATCTATACCAATTTTGAAGGTAGAACCCATTGATAACCCTTTTTAAGATGTGTGCCTCCACTAGAAGACGTCCCTACTTATGAAATGCCCTCATAGAATTCAAGGAAAAAGAAACTAAAGGACATCATCACGTATGTCAATAATTAGTACTCAACACCAATGAATGAGATTACTACTCAACCAACACAATGTTCAGTTGAAAAATCACTAAAAACATGTGGTAGTGAAGAGAAGTACATGGACAATTAGAAGGTCATGGAAGCTAGCTAAATTTTAGTTTGTATGTTTTTGAAATCTATTTGAGTTAAATGCAGTTATGTGATAAATATATTTCATTTATTCAATAGTATTTTATGTTTATAATTGATTTCTTTGACAAATATTTTTTGTTTCTAATTGATTTATTTAATGATATTTTCCATTTATAAATTTTTTAATTCCACATGTACTTATTAATTTTAATCTATTGTATTCTAAAATAGTAAGTTCTAAAAACATTATATTTATTGTATTATGTTCTTTTCCATTTTTACAACTTTAAAAAAAATTACATTGTTAAATCAAAACAAATAATATTAAACCTTGTAATAAACCAATTAAAGAATTTATTGATTTTTTAGACATTATTGTAAAATCACCCACTGAAATACCAAAGTATTAAAAAAATTATTGATTTAAACAAAAAATACCATGCACATCCATATAAATAAACAATATGAGTATGGAAGCCAAAATTGCAGAATATATAGATTAGGATCAACTCCAATAGAAATTTCATTATTTTTTAAAACAAAAATAGAATGCAATGCCAAATAACACTAATATCACAAAATAAAAGTATAATGCCAAATATAAATTTGATTTTTTTTAGATTCTTGGGTTTTTTTCACTATTGCCTAAACAACCTGAGCATCCACTTGTCTATAAGTAGTGGCCTCTAAAAGGATCCCTGACTCTATAACATATTTTACTATGATATTGATATTTTTAAGACATGCCATTTCATATGTAGCATCATATCCTTGTGATATCAAGGAAGTGTCCATTTTATATTTCTCTTTAAACAAGATTTCAAGGTCCAAGCCATGTTCTTTAATGATTTTCTTCAATTTCTTATTCTACTTATTCATTAAAATATTTTTTTCCTTGAAACAAATGATCATATATATAATTTGTCATGGACTCTTCAAATGCATGTCAAGGACACCAAATTGATTGTTAAAATTATTATATTTTGACTGTAAATGAGCAAAAAATGTTAATTAGTTAAAAATTATAAAATAAGTTTTATTGAAAAAATAATAAACTAAAACTTACCAAGACTTTTTCTACTTCTACATTTGCAATATCCACAAGGCTTTTGTATTTGCTCCATTTTTTGTAGTATGCTTGGCATTTTTCATTTAAATTATCAATATTATTTAACATTATATAAATAACATTATCATTAAAGTTATTACTCACTAAAATATTACTAAAACTACCTGGTTGAATAAAACATCCATTTTTACAGGCTAATGTTCAACCATTGCATAAAACTGATCACATTGGTTGTGGTTGTGAACACATGCATTTATTTCTTATATCAATACTTTTTTCATATACTCCCTTTTTTTTAATTCATCAATGTTAGTAATAGTACATTCATTAACAAAGGAATTAGTACTATATTCCAATATATCAGAAACTGGAAAAAAAGTGCATTGGTCATCACTTTTTGGAGTTTCCTCAAGGGTGACTATGTTAGGTGGACTGTCAAGTGTAGATTAAGGTTGAGATTGCTATAATGGTTAGGCCCTCTATATTATATCATGAGTATTAAAATATGTCATATAAATGTGCCACTATCAATCCCAAATAACTCCACATCAAGATCAATATTTTTAAGCAATGCAGTGGTTCCCATCCTTAGCATACTAAGGAGACTGCCGATCAATTTTTTTTTAAACTCCAATGCTGAAAATTATAATATTCCCCTACTCTTTTCTATAAATTTTAAATGTTTCCCTCTTCCTATATTTTTATAAAAGGGAGGTAGAGGTGGTGGATGGAATTGGAAATTTCTCATTTGAGAAGGAGAGGAAGAAAGACCTATAAATTGGATTTAAAATATAAAAACATCAATCATTTATTAGCACTATTAATTTATATGTTCTAATGATAATCTATTTGACCAAAAATAAAAACTTTGATTAAATTCATGCACCTTATTATATCAATTGAAAATGAACTCTGGAAGTTGTAGCCGATGTTGGTTGCACTACAAACTATGCTACTGTAAAAAAAAAGATATTTTAAGAATGACAATGATAAACTTATTTTTGGTAATTAAATCAATGCTGAGATTATGTACTAAGTTATACTAGAGACATGAAGGGAATTTTAACTAATAACTAGATCCGTACTCAAAATTTTCATGCTTTTTATCCTTTATAATGCTTGTATTAGAGATGTTTTTATGTCACCCTCTATGTTTGTATCTATGGTTGCCTCAAGGAGTTGATGACCCTTTATTTCTGCATTTCTTCTTGAAATAAATTGAGATAATATTTTTTTAAAGAAATAGTGATAATATTTGTGTCTTTAAAATATCATTAGTTATATAATTATTTTAAAATAATAATATTACAATGTAACCTAACCTCCTAGTCATCTAGGGAAAGTGATTCAACAAACATTTGGTGATGAAGAACCATTGGAACTAGTGTGGCTTGCAAGTCATAAAAGACTCACTGTATAATTCAATATGAAATTTAATATAATAACATTTGGAATTTTCATTTTGATTTGCAAAATTCACATCATCACTAATTTTGTTCGAAAGGAATGAAAACCAATCAAATTGATGACCATTGAGAGTACAAAAAATATAAACAATTGCCTAGTAAGGAATGTCTAAAAGTCTTCCCTATAATAAAAATATGGCCAAGAATAGTTCAATCATTCCAAGTAGACAAGGATTTTTCACCTCTTCAAATTTAAGTCCCCTTTCACTATGACTTTGTGGAATTATAACAAAAACACATTAATAAATTAAGAAATTATGACTAATAGATATAACATAAGTCCAAATGATTGATGAATTATAAAATGAAAAACATAATACCATCTAATTATAGCACATAAATGGACTCCAAATATTTCTTATCTTCATTAGGTAACATTACCTGCATTGTGACCTCCTTGGTGTCCTTGTGCGATAGGCATATCAATCTATGCATGTTCTCTTGAGTGATTCTAAATTAAATAGAATGAGAGCTCAAGCAAACAGTAAATTTTGACATGGAATTGATGAAGTTTAATAACATATAATTTAGAAGATGAGTTTATATTTTATATTTTGTCATGTAGACAATTCTTTTAAAGTTACACTGGTCGATCCAATATGTTCATGTATCATTCCTTTCAAGAAGTCATAGGACCCCATGACACATGAGATTTTTGTATCATGTTTTGGAGGATTCAATATCAAAAACTATGCTATAATGGGTTTTGGAAGTCATGGGTGGAGAACAAAGATAGATGGATCAAATATGTTTGTATGTAAAATTTGATGAAAAGGGGGATAACAAGGATAATTGGAGCGATAAATTGAAAATTGGTAAACAAAGGTGCATGGATGCCTTAAATAGGTGATTGGAGGGGGCCAACTTATAGATAGTTGTAGTATGTAGCCAGATAACTATTCCATGCAGTGGAATACATGTGCCATGTAGTTAGATGATTACACCATCCAGTTAGATGATTGTAGGATGTAGTTAGATGCTTATAGGACATAGTTAGATAATTATAAGACACAGTCAGATGAATACACCATGAAGTTAGAAAACTACTTCATAAAGTTGTATGACTGCATCATGGAGTCATACATCTATATTTCATAGTTAGATGATAGTATAATGTAGTCTAGTAACTGCATATCATAATCAAATGACTACATGATGTAGTCAAGTGAATTCATGATGTAGTTGGATGTCTACATAGTGCAGTCAAGTGACTACATAGTATTTCATTTTCCATGTACCACCTCCTAGTTTACCTACATTATTATATGCCTTATAACCTGATCTTCCACCATTATAAAACTGACTCATTTAGTGACCTCTAAGTTTTTATTAATATAGGCCACTAAAAATTTTCCTAGATATATGAATCTCCTTTGTGTCTATATTATTAAATCACCTCAAATTCATGTGTGTTTATATATAAACTAATTTAAAATTAGGACCTATTCATGCCTAAATTGACATCCAATAGTGAAAATTTAGATATGTGGAGTAAATAACTCATATAAATAGGAAAGAAATGGAAGGTACCATAACATTGTTACTAGGTAAAATTTAATATGTTGTAATATCCCAAGAGTGTCTAATGACACTTTGAACACATAACAGGAGGTTGGGAAAAATTGTAGGAGAAGAGTATATAAGCATTAAGGGGAAATTATGGTGGCATATATAAGAAAAAACACCTATGATGTCACAAAGGGAAACACATAGGATAATTAAATTAATAACAATGAGATCAATAAACATAAGGTCACACCATAGGGAAATACAATGTAGGTGCAATGAATGATCAAGAATTGATGAGTATCCAAAATGATTAGAAAGAAATAATATATAGGAAAGTCTAGGGAAATATTTTGAAAAATATTATTTTTTACAACTATTGGAAACCATAAAAATTTTCTTAACAGTCATAAAATTTTACTTGTAGCTAGAGTGTATGTTTTTGAAGAAACGAGCGGTGAAGCCATAAGGTTTCCCAAAAGGCCACAACTAGGTAAAAGGGGAGAAAAAGAAAGACTATGTTGATGGGTTTATTTTTCAAAATTATTTAGGCATGTTTTTCTTCTCTGTTTGGTATGGGAAGATAAATTATAATTATTAGTATTTAGGAACTAAGAAATGAACATTGCATATATCTATGAGGTATGGAAAATCTAGGTTCATAAGAATAAAACATTGTGATTTTTTTATAAACTATAGAAACACTAATATAAATAAACTATATAATTTTGTAAAGTCAAATAATAATATTGTGTCCCAGTAGATGACTATAAAATATATATAAATAATTACAAAATAAATCTGAAAAAAATAATAAACAAAAAATTATGGGTGTATTGTATCTATGTATATATAATCTAAAACACATGTATTATATTAATATCATTTGCATAAAATCAAGTTATTTAGTAGGGATATTGGAAGTGTATGTGACCTATTTAAATAAAAGCATGAGACACAATATTATACTTTGACCCTATACTTACCTATGATAGTTGGACACAGATGAACTATTGGCTATTACAATCCAAAAAGGTAACACTATGCTTCTACTCTAACACCTACAAGAGAACAAGGAAGGATCACATTCCAAGGAGGTCTAGGATCACATTAACCAAAAAATGAACTTGGTTGTTCTATGATCAAGGGATGTAGGAGAAATAAAATTCCTTAGAATGACAAAGTAAGTTGTTAGAATTTTTAAAGGAGAGGAAAACATGCTTAAGACATTCTAGACTCTGGTGAGTTGAGAAATGATTAAGAACAAATCATTAAATATTTGTACATAGAATGCAACTAAAACATATATATATATATATATATATATATATATATATATATATATATATATATATATATATATATATATATATATATATATATATATATATATATATATATATATATATATATATATATATATATATATATATATATATCAAGGCTCCAAAAATAACATAATATTTTGCTATGTTGTTAATGTCACTAGTTAATAAATAACCAACTGTGAAAATCTCTTGAACCCAAGTGTCATGAATAGTTATTTCTTTCTAGATACTTTGTATGATTAGAGAGTAAAAATGCACTCTAGTTTTTATTGGGTAGGTTCAAAATTTTATTTTTAAACATTGTTATGTTTTCTTACTCTTATATACAAAGATAATGAATAAGAATCCAACCTTCACTGGTGTGTGAAGGATTAATAAAGATTCAAGGATAAAATTAACAAACTAAGCCTCAATGATGGCATATATTATACCAAAACTAATCTCATTGAAATCAGTTTCAAGGTTCCTTAAATCAAGGAAAGGCTCCACAAACTAGAAAATAAAAATGCCTCCCTCAATGATAATATTAGAAGCTTGATCAACTATATAAAATTCACTGTGCTAAAGAGTCTACAAAGCATGGATACTCTGAACTCCCTGGCCAAAGGTAGAGATGAAAAACTAAAGGGCATTATTGGCAACATGCTTGAGCTTAATTCGAGCAAAATTTCTTCACTAGAATATCTCACTCAGAAGTGGGCCAAGTACTACAAAGACTCGATGAATCCTAAAATTTAGTTTGTTGTTTTTATGCTACTTTTATCCTACTTTTATGTTTCTTATTTTGTTCTCTCTTTGTGGTAGACTTGTCTTATCCGGGTTTCAGACCTTTTTACTATAGCTCTATAAGGGATAGGGTACCCATTTAAAAAAACCCATAGAACTTTTTATTTCAGATCTATAAGGGGAGGGTCCCCATTAAAAAAAACCCACCTTTACCAATATTGAAAACAAAGAAGAATCCAACGTCTTTCTACACACATTAGTATGTATCAAATATTTTATCATCTCTTTTTTGAATTGGATTAATGAATGCATGGAATACCTAGTAAAATTATTACTTGTTACACATAATTAATGGATAATTAAATATGTTAATTTGTGAAAATTTTAGTTTTGAAGAATCATTATTAGTCCCTGTCAAGACTGAGCACTATAGTTTTTATTAGAAGGAAATAATTTTTGGATTATGGTCAGTTATATTATTTTATTTTACCACTAATTTTAACAATTATAAATTTTAATATGAAAAAATATTATAATACTTATTAAGATGTTATTATTCTCAAAGGAATATGTAATAGAATCAATTGACACTCAACTTTTGATTAAACCATCTTTTGTCAACCATTAAAAACACATTGTTTTATGTGCGTTGAAATATTTCAAACTTTTCAATAGATAGGTTGAACATTTGTTAACAAAATTAAAAAAAACATTTATCTTTATTTTGATTGGTGAATTTTTTTTCATATTGTTAAGTATATTAAAATATCTGACATCATAAATAGTAACCATCATAATTGTCATAAAAATTAAAGTCACCATAATAAATGGAGATATTTAAAAGTTAAAAAAGTGACTGATTATTATTATTCCTAGAGGGAAATATAGCGTTTGATTTGATTTAAGTCTAAATTATTACGGAGGATGTTGGATAATGATATGTCCTTGTTATGGGTGCAAAAAATATGCATGAAATTTTTAGGGGTAAAGTCCAAGGTGTTTAATGGGTCAATTAATAAAATATTATTTGATACACTATGATTGGATGAAACATTGGGGCGTTATTGGTGCCCTCTCTTTATATGAGAAAAGTATTGAATACAGTTGGTAGCATTGGGGATTATAAGTTAAATGAGGTTATTTTTATGTCATGTGGATTTGGGGGTGATTGAAATGTAGCTATAAAATTTTACTGGCACTAACATTAGAAAATAAGGTTTGTGATTTCACCAAAGTTAGTAGTAGTGTACTTGGCATTGAATTCTAGATTCATGTGTTGCTTGATTGAGATGGAGGTAATTAATGATATTAATTTTATCTTTGTTGTTTATGGGAATTTAGAGGAGAGACTATTAGAGCTTTGTAATTCATGAATTTTTTTACTATTTTTCATTTGCATTATGGAAATTGCATTGGCAAAGAAGTTAGGTATTTCTACAGGAATCATTTTCGTATCCATGTCATGAATATATTTTTATTTGGATTGTATTTTATATGTTTTTATTTTTTTTAGGTTTTATATGATCATAGATTAGGTCTATTCTTTTTCTGGGTAAAAATTTTAATGCAGGGCTCCATTTTTTTGTTTCAGGGTTCTTGTTCAATGAAGGGTTTATTTTTTGGATGGAGTGGAGTAGGTTATTTAGGGTTTGAGGTAATTAGTGGTGTTGATTTTAATTTTGTTTTTTTAAGTTATGCACGGAGGACACTATCAGTCCATGGTTCTATCATTGTATCTGGTTCATTTCTGCAATATGCTTTTCTTTATATCTAGCTTACTTAAAATTAAGTTATTTTTTCTTTTTAATGCACATTTTATATCTATTTTTTATTTGGCTTGTGTGTTAAATGTTAGTAGTGTTGTTAGGTTTTATATTCTCATAGTTTAATTCCTTTCTTTTTTTGTTTAACAATTTTAGCAAAGGGTTTTGTTTTTCATTTATTTTAGGGTTCTTGTTCAATGAAGGGTTTAATTTTTTAGCTAGAGTGGAGTAGGCTATTTAGGATTTTAGGAAAATAGTGTCATTCATTTTAATTTCTTTTTTATTGGGTATGCATACAAAAAACTATCATATCATAGTTCTATCCTTGTATTGGGTTCATATCCATGATATCCTTTTCTTTATATGAAGCTTATGTTCAATATCTGGGCTTTTTACATGAATCGGGTTGGTATCCACAACGTGCTTTTATTTTTATTTTGATTGTGTGTTATATCTCGATGGTGTTTTTAGGTTGTATATGCTCTTATATTAGGTTTGTTCTTTTTTTAGGTAAGAATTCAAGTATGAGGTTTTTTTTTAATTTTAATTTTAATTTTTTTTATTTTTTATTTTTATTTTTATTTTTTATGTTAGCATGTTTTACACTAAGTGGGGTCTTTTATTAGGTAATAATTTTATTATGTGGCATTGGTTTTTTTGCACAAAGATATTAAAGCCTCAATAAAGTTGTCTAAGTGTATTTCTTCATATTAATTAGGTTTGTATCCATAACCTAGTTTTATTTCTGTTTGGCTTATGGGTAGCATCAGGGTAGTATTGGTAGGGTGTATATACTTGTATGTTACGATTCCATATTTTTAGAATCTATTATGCTATTATGACATTGGTATTATGTTATTAAACTAATTATTGACTACTATTAGTTTGATTATATGTAGTACTACTTGTATTAGTATTGGGATGGATGTTTAAATCTGTATTTATAGATTTCATGGACTTATTACTGTAGTCGATAATGTTATTAATATTTATTAATATATAGATTGTCAACATGATGTGATTGAAATTATTTTTTTGGTGGTTGTAGGTTCTACCTATGAGCTTGGCAGATGTTGTAGGCTATACTCCTAGAACTAAATTAATTCTAAGCACACCAACATGTCCAACAAGTATACTTGTTGATTTCACTTTATTCTTTAGATACCTTGATTGGTTGTTTTGTTTATTAGCTATGTTCTTTATACATGTTATTCATATACCTTATCCGATGTCATTATTTATCATTATTATTTTTGTTATATGTTTTACCACCATAGTCATTATTCCTTATGCTCAATTTCATTACTTTTCTTCCACATAGGCTTATGATTCATTATTGCATCTCTTCATTGACCTTATTAACCTATGCATATATGTACCTAGACCTACCCTTGACACACACCCCTTGGAAACCCTTATCACCATACTCCCTTGGTCTAACCCTTCAACCCTATAACCCCCTTATTTGATTGTAATGACATGTTATTTAATTAGTTTTGGTTTTTTTGCAGCATCAACTTGGTGTTACAAGGTTTATTTTTAAATATTTAAGTATTTTATTTAATCAACTTACATCGATTACCATCATACTAAACACCATTTAATAAGATGGGTAAAAAATGTGGTGGAGACTGTAATGTTAATCCATGGGTTTATGTTTAAACATGAAGGTTAATCCCTAATATCATTTTCTATTGGTCATAGGTTGGTTAATCATTGAGTCTTCTAGATGTGTCATTAATGTAAGGTTGATAGGGGATTTACCGTGGGATACAGAATTTTTTCTATATCCTCCCATTCAATGCATAATTAAATGGGGTATGGGGAAATTGGATGGAAGGGATGGGAGTTTGACAGTGGGTAGAGGGAGTTAGGAAGGTGGAAAGGAGGAGAAAACATTGGAAAAGCTTAGCTAATTTTAATGGAGACCATGATGAACTTGGAAACACACAACGGTGCTTGGAAAGATATAGATATTTTTTTGTCCTTTTGGCTTATTAGAATTTTTTTTGCATCATCAAGTAAGTCATTTGATTTTATTATTTTGTTTTGTTGGCTATGTTAATGGAAGATGATGATAAGAGGTTGTTTTATGTAGCCAAAAGTCTTATAACTTATGGGTGTATACATAAACCCCATAAATGTTATATCCATATATATAATTGCATATGAACTTGCAATGGATTTAGTTATTAGTTCAAATCCTTTGGATTTTGTTTGTGTCTCGACTATGCATGCATTGTTTTCATTGGCTTACTTGTTATATTACTAGATATGGAGTTATGTGTTTCACTATATGTGGTTTGGGTTAAACCCAAATGTGTATAAGTACCAAATTTATATGGGTTAATATATATAATTTGTTCAATTGGTGATATATGCATAAACTAGTAAAAGGTTTGGATAGTGTTGACTATGTTTTATAAAAGTGAAAAGGTGACTGCGACTTATATATGTGGGTGACTGTGTTGAAGGTGAATGCATTATTATAATGGTAATGTCATTTTATATGGGTGACTATGTTTTTATAAAATGATAACTATGTGTTTCCTAGTTAAGTGACTATGTTGATTTAAAAAGGGCAACTGCATTATTCAATGGAGTTGTGTTTTCTATATAAAGGTGACTGCATGTTATACAAAGCATTATCTATGTTTTATATAAATATTGATGGATTTTTATATAAAGGTGATTGTGTTTTGTTTTGAATAGTGACTTCATTTTAATGGTGATTAACTATGTCAAAACCTAGACTCTGTAACCTATTTTGTGTTGGGTGAATCGAATGTTTACCTAAGGTTGAGCAGTTTTATTTTTGATTGTGATATAGTTGGTCGAATAACAAGAGTTATGGGTGACTACAAAACATTTTATACTTGTCTGTGTATAGGTCATAACCTTGAAATTATTGGACCACCTTATGATCATTATATTTTTATAATATTTGTTTCCATTATTTATCTTAAGGCTTGAAGATTATATCAGTTGAGTTGCTATTATCAAAATATATTTAATGTATCAATTCATTTCTTTATTTTATTGTGTTGTGGTTTTATATCAAACCATGAGGTATGTTTATATGCATATAGGTTTTTTTGATATTTTAAACTTTGGAGATGAGATTATGCTTAAATGGTATGAATGGGTTGAGGCCTTAACTTTGATTGGGTCTCTGCATTATATATGGTTGTGTTTTATGTTACTTCATGATCCATTTTAACTATCGATAGTGTTATACTTGAATTATTTGGGTTTGAGTTTGATTTTATATTATGACTATTTGATATTTTATTTGTGACTTAAAAAGGGAATTAAGTTACTTGTCAGTTATAATCATTGGTTGTTCATTTTTCTTCCAATCGATGTTATGTTCTCAACTAAATTTTGAATATTTTGTATATCGTGGGTTGACTGTATTAATTGTTTCACCAAAGTGTTGAATTGTACATGCATATGTATATATGCTTCATGGATTTGAGTCATATTTGACTTAGGTAACTTTGTTATCATATTTATACTGGGATGTATGATTTTATTATGCATGCATCGCTATGGTCTTAAATTCTGACCCTGATAATTCTTTTATTAGGTTATGATATTTATCTTTTGGTTTATGATTTCATTATTTCATTTGAGGATCATGATTTTTCCTTTTATGGCTATGTCATTGATATAAATTATGTTGATCTTTACATCGATGTTGTAGTATCTCTATATGTGTGTGTGTAGATGTGCGTTGACTATGATTGCATATGTATACATTAAGTTACCTTGGAGATATGACCATTGGGTCTTATGATGGTATGGATATATTACTGATGGTGTCATTTTGATAATCTGAATAAGTCAATTTAAGTTTTGGAATTAAATGGGTCATGTATGAAAATTTGAGAGACATGTCTATTTGATTTTTTGTTCTACTATGTTTACATAAGTAATTGGGATTGAGCTTATATTTTGTTGTTTCATCATTTTCAATTAAGTTTCTACTTAAATGTTTTTGGAATGTATTAATTATCATTCCTAGACTAGACCTAAATAATCAAGAGTATATATTAGGGGTTTGGATGGTTAAGGCTGGTCACAATTTAGACAGGGATCCAAGTGAGATAATTTGAAGGATATATAATAGATTAAATTTAATCCATTATATATCATTCCACATCCAAGATTAACCTTCCCTACTCTTGAATGATATAATTTTATACTATTCCCATCCCACCTTGAAATTATATAATTGTATTCATGTATTCTTTTATGTCTTTTGGTATATAAATCATCTTACTCAAAATTCACTTCATGTTATCGATTACTGCAACCACCATCCTGCTAATGGTTGGGGTGGTGAGGGCCACTGATGTTTTGACTCATATGATTGGTTAGATGGGTTTATCCTGATTAGTTCATCCATGTTCAATTCCATACATTGATGACTTTGCACTCCCATATAAAAGATGGTAACAATTAAATTGTTGGTTTCATTAATTATTGATATATTTTATTAGCATTGATATTAGGTTAGATGGTGTTTAATTACTTGATATAGCCATTAACATTGTCATGTAATTAGTTAGTATGCAATCATGTTATTAATTAGGTCAACTACTAACTCGTGTTATGAATGGATTTTTAAGTTAAATAGAGAGTTGATCATTGTATGAGGTAAAGTGGCTATAAATTAATGTACTACAGGTACATCAAATTATTAGTTTTATTTTTAATTTTGTATTAATTTAACATTTTATTAATATGTTAATTATAACCTGGGTTGATTTAGTTATAATATATCATTATATATATTCATTGTCTTATTAATTCTTGATTCATACAAAATTAATCTATGAATACTAATTTGGGACTTACTTGGATGTTTTACTCTAGTTCTTAATTCTAAAAATTTGTTAAAATTAGAATGAATAGATTATATAGGAAATCTGATATAAATAATGTTGTTATCTCACATTAACTAAGTTAATATGTAATTTGGATTATCACTTTATGGATATAAATACATAGATAAATTTGGATATCTTAGTCAATTCAGTGATACATATCTTAGTCAATTCAGTGATACATAAAATTTGGTAGCTAGTTCATAAGAATGATGAACCAAATCCCTCCTTCTAACATGCATTTCAGATATATCTTGTTGTGTGTAAGGTATGTATTCCAAGATGTTATCTCTTAAGTGTAATCTAAAATTTAACAAGTTGACTCTTATATTATTTAATAAATGAAATAATAGTTAGTTAAACAATATGATTTAATAATAGGCATGTATAATATTTTTGCATAGATTATTCATTTAGTTAAGTAAAGAAATTTGAAGGAAATTATAATAATATCTTATGAATATGATAAGCAAGTTATTATGTCACTCTATTTAATTTAATGAGACTTAGTTGATTAACTAATAATTTCACACTTGTTTCCTTTCACATCAGGCTATATGTATTTCACTTTCCTTTCTGAGAACTAAACCTACTTACCTCATTGTCTTGGCTGCCCAACATAGGAATTTTTAAAAGTTCCTTAAGTGAAACATTTTATTTGGGTTCCATTCATTTTTAAACTTAGATTAATTTCATTGCTTGATAATTTTGAATTTTGTGCTTGAACGTTGTTATTTAATACTTATTGTTTTCTTTTAGTCTAGCTGGGTTAAAACTGTATTCTTAAAACAATGATATATTTAAGCATTCATTTATTATGTGATTATGGAATATTGTATAAATAAAAATGAATTATTTATTGATTATTTATTTGAATTGGTTTCACCATTGAGTATTTACATGAGTTTACTTCTCTTAAAATAAATAGATCATTCAGGTTTAATTAATTAAATATCTTAGACTCTTTTTATATTGCATTGGTTATGACTATAAATGGTTATATGTTTCCATTCATGATTGCATATAGAATAATGATGTTGATTATAACTATATATTCAATCATTATTATAGTAGTAACATCTATATTGATAATCAAATACTATATGAATTAATTATATAAGTAGTAAGGTGACCTTGAAGGTCGTAAGGCATTATGAATTTGAATGATAGCATTAAAAAACCTTATATTTTAAACCCTTTTTTTATCTTTATGTTTTAATATATTATGTTTCATGAATGATTAAAAATTTTTAAGTGTTGAATTGTTCTGGTTGTTAATTATGTTACTTGTCTAAATTATGTAACATGAGTTTTAATATAAACGTATAATTAACGTGAAAGATAACTTCAGGAAATAGAGTTATCCTTCCTGATTAAACTAATCCTTTAACTTAAACAACTTCATATATGAATAAAATCCAATGAAGAGAGTGAGGTATTTACCTAGAGTTAAGGACCTATAAATGGTCCTATGTGGAAGTACAGGTGCCACATATGAAAATTGGGTCTTATCTGTGTATGCGTACACTGATACAACCTGAACCCCATAATCCATATAATATAATAATGTTCTTCCCCGTAACACATTTTGTATGTGTTTACCTCTATCTAATTTCCTCATTTCACCTCCTTCAGTTCTAGTTGTGCATACGTGAGTGCACTAAACGTTTATCATTACATTAGCAAGTGAAGTAAGTGGACCTAACATGCATCCAAAATGTACTCTGATATACAATTCCAAAAAAAAATTGGGGGTTGTTTCAACTATTATTATAGTAGTTTTCTACTCTAGGGAACTCTAATAATGAGTATTCTTCTTACCAAATTATAATCTTTTCAGTTATCACTTGTTATTTCTCAGGATGGTTAGAACTCAATCAAGTGTAGGCAATATCTTTGGGAATCCTTTGAATGTCAACCCATCTAGGGGTAGAGGTATAGGATGAGGAATGGGCCTTCATGGTCACATCCCCATTCATAACCAAGAAGAGTTGCTCATAAATAATTTTGACAACAATACCAAGGTACCCAATGTTGAAGCATTCAGTAGGAGTCCAACTGATAAGCATAAGAAGATTCTTAGTGAAATATTGATAGCCCTTAATGCCTTACAAGGAAGGATTTATAATGAAGAACAAATATTTAATAATATTTAATGGATATCCCAATAATAATTACCCCAGTTAAAAATGGGACAAGTGGAAGATCCTATAATTTTAGAACTACTTTTGACCAATGTCAAACCAATCATCAAAGAGATGAAGAAGCTTCCACTGCCTACCTTTTTAGGTGAGGAATCAGGTGATGTAGTCATTGGATGGCTTTTACACTTATAAAAGTACTTCAATCTACATAATATGCCTCTAATGTGAAATCCATAGTAGCATCCTATCATCTAGTAGGACCTACAACTTTATGGTGGAATCACCTTTGTGCTATTAAAGGATATTAGCCTTTTAACTTGTCCTGATCTATTTTTAAGACTCACTTTCATAAGAGGTACTTGAATGCAAACTATAAGGAGCACAAAATAACTGATTTTCAGCTCTTGAAGCAAAATAACATGTTTGTTACTTAGTATGAGAACAAGTTTCTAAATTTACTACATCATGTAAACTATATACATAATGAGGAAACCAAGATTACTAAGTTCAAACTTGGGCTTAAGGAAATATTGATGCATGATGTTAACATGATAAACCCAAGGACTTTATCTACAACAATTAAATCAACATACAGGGATGAGGAAAAAGAGAAGTCTCATCAAAAGGCAAGACAAGAGTTCAATTCAAGTAGGAAACAATCTAAAGCAAAGAACCTTTCTCTCATAAACAAGAAATTCAGAAAACCTAATCATAAATATATATTTTCAAAAGGTAATAGAAATTTTATTAAGTTTTCTAATCAAAACAAAAATTTCAAGTCCCATGTATCTTCTAATTATGGTTTTCACAAGAAGGAACATCATCAAAACAACCAATATAGGCCTACCATGGGTGCTAACATTTTTCTAGTAGAATCTTCTAGATCAATTGTTTGCTATAATTGTGGTGATAACCACTATAAAATAAAATCAAGCTAAGCAACATATCATAAAGTATATTCTATAGTTGATAATGCTAATGCTAACTTGTAGGCCATTCTAATTGAAACCCAAGGTACCATTAATATTTTTATTTTGACTATCTTAATTAATTCTAGTGTAACATATCACTTTATTTTTCCTTTTGTTGCTAAACAATGTACTATGAAACACATTTTGATAAGAGAAGGTTGTGAAGTTAAATTTAGTACCAGCAAGAAAGTGCCTATTTTTGAGTGTTTGGAATAAGCATAATTAGATCTTGATGCTTTTAATACCAAGGTGAATCTTATTCTCACACCTTTAGACTATTATAATCTCATCATTAAGATGGATTGGTTTCATGAACATCAAGCCACACTTGATTGTGTGGGTAAAAGAGTGCAATGCACCAATGACCTTGGCTAAATTATAGAATTGTAAGGCATGCAAGGGACCACAAAATTTAAAATATTTGTAAACTTATCAATGAAAAGAGATTTTAGGAATGGTTACAAGCTTTATGCAATCTAACTACATAAAATATCCAATGAATAAGATTTGGTACACATCGATTTGCCTATTTTGAGGGAGTTTATGGATAATTTTCCTAAAAATCTACTTAGTTTACCACCCAATAAATAATTTGACTTCTACATTGACATCATACCTACATATGCCCCTGCTTCTAAAGCACCTTACCATATTAATGTGGTTGATCTATAAGATTTAAAAGTTTATTTGTAAGAAATTTTGGACAATAGAAGCATCTGGACAAGTGTGTCTCCTTGGGGTGCTCTGGTGGTCTTTATGAAGAATAAGGATGGCACATTAAGGCTTTGTATTGATTACCACATGCTAAATAAGGTAACAATAAAAAACCATTACCCCTTACCTATAATTAATGACTTGTTTAACCAAATAAATGGTTTTGCATTATTTTCTAAGATTGACTTGAGGTTAGTCTACCAGTAGCTAAGAATCAAAGAAGATGGCATACATAAAACTACCTTTAGAACTTGTTATGGACACTATGAGTTCACGGTTCTACCTTTTGGATTAACCATTGCACTTGCATCTTTCGTGAATCTTATGAACAATGTATTTAGAGACTTTTTGGATAAATTTGTGTTAATTTTTCTTGATAACATTCTTATTTATTCTAAAAATGAGGCTAAGCATTATAAAAACCTTCATCTAGTATTTGAAAGACTAAGGCAACATAAGCTATATGTTAAATTATCCAAATGTGCATTCTATGAATATAAAATTCATTACATGGGGCATATTATTTTTAAATAAGGCATTGTTATTGACCCTATTAAGATCAAAATAATTCAAGGTTGGCCTAATCCTTTTAATGTGCATGAAGTGTGTAGATTCATGGGTTTGGTTGGTTATTATAGGTATTTTGTTGAGAATTTTTAGTGTGGCCTATCCCTTCACTTCCTTGCAACACAAAAGAAAGAATTTTGTATTGACCCCTCAATGTCAAGAAGTATTTAATAATCTAAAATATTTTCTTACAATAGCTCATATTCTTATCATACCAAATTCAAATGGTAACTTTGAAGTTTGGGCTTGTTGGTTGAATATTTTGTCAATCAGCATACTGATAAACAAAATAGGTCTGATCAGCCAAAGTAAGAAGATAAGTCATCCAAATGTGTAGGTTTACCACATCAAAAGGGGACTGATCTCTCCTCTCATCAAGGGGAGGTTCCCTATGGATATGCTATATATATATATATATATATATATATATATATATATATATATATATATATATATATATATATATATAACCATTCATCTATCTTTTTTCAAAGATGATGCATGCAGATCAAAGGAGAAACTCAAGGAAAATGACAGATAACACTCCTCTTCTTTTAGAAGTACTACTAAGCTAGCCACAAGAGTACTCCTGGTAGTAACATCAAAATGTAACCAAGGACGTAGTAACCAACAAATTGAGATGTAGCACAAAGTCTCCACCTAAATTGCTCAAGAGTAAGATAAGAAAGGACAATGAGGGCACAAAGTCATCCCAAATTCCTTTAAATAGAAATGAAAAGAAAGCACACTAAAGGCAATTATGGGGGCACAAAGTCTCTCCATAGTTGACTCTTCAGGATGCCTTCCTAGCTACTGTCACTAATTATGCTTGTTGAATTAAAGGAACAAAAGATATATTAAGGAAAAAGACAAGAATAGTTTCCTCAACAACAAAGATATCACAGCACAAAGTCTAAAAAATCACTTGCTTTCTTATTCCAATAACAAAATATGATCAACAAACTGAGCTCAAAGTCTCAGTAATGCCTTTCAATTTGGGTAGAGTTTCGTTTTGATTGTCAGAAAAGAGATCCTCCATTTACAATAAAAGAAAGTCCCTTATATAGCCTCTTCAAGAAGGGTTCAGGAATAGTAACACATCATGTTGCATTGAAAACTGTTAGGAAGACAGGCTAGAAATTAGTGGCATCTACCCATTTGTTTTTCTCAATGTAGAGAAACAAGTCACACTATTGAAAGTTTGCACCTTCTAATGTCCACTTGGCAATTTGATCCTTCCTTCATCATTCCTTATTTTTGGGTTAATTGAATCAGGTCCTAGATTTAATTTGCTATTCTATTCCTTCCTCGCTTTCTACTGGTCTTTGCTTTAAAGCCTGTGAATTCATTTGGGTCTGTAGATTACAAGGATCAATGGCTATTTTATGAGCTTTGAAATTGACGTTCGCAAACCCGTCAAATACATTTTCAATGGCTAGTTCGTTGTCTTGAATTTGACGTCTTTGGGTGTGTCAAACCTTGGTCCTTCTTTAGCTTTTCTATTTGGCACTTTCCCAGAAAGAATATGCCCTTTTGGGCCTTAAGAAATGATCTATTTTGAGTCATAAAGAGCCCCTCACAAGGGTATCTGCCCTTCAAGCAATCTTTAGATGGCCTTCAGGCTTGTTTATTCTACCAGGTCGCTAGATTATTCCTTTAGATTTCTTATTTTACATCTTCCTGAAGGGAAGGTGACCCTTCAGCTTTAGGGAAGTGTCCTTTAATTTGGTAGCTGAGAGTCCCCCGTAAGGGCACCTACCCTTCGGGGTCCTTCAACAGCTTTTTCCTTAGAGTCTTCATGGACATTTCCCACAAATATTTCCTGCAGACAATTCCCGCAGGCATTTTCCCTAGTGTTTCTCTCAATTCTTTTAGACTTTTTATTCGAAGGAATTCCTTCGGACAAAAGTATGAAATAATTATGACTTTGTCTACCTTAAATTTTTTTTTTGAAAGAATTTACCTTGATGGCCTTATTTGAAAATGACCCTTTCGAAGGGTGTTTTTGTCGACCAAGTACCCTCCGTAAGGGCACTTGTCCTTCAGGAGGCTTCGTTGAATTTTTGCATTGGATCTCTCCTTTGAACCATCTGAGTGAACTGATTGGTTGAACCAAGCTATTAAACTATTTGATTGAACCAAGTCTTTGAACCAAGTGAATGAAGCAAAGTGTTGAACCAAGCGAGTGAACCAACTAAGTGAACCAAAGCATTGAACCATTTGGTTGAACCAAATGTTGAACCAAGCTGATGAACTAAGCTTTGAACCAAAATGATTCAAGGTGATTGACCAATTGAATGAACCTGCCTTTGAACCAAAAGACATTGAACCAACCATTGAACCAAGCTTTGGTTCAATGGTTCAAGCGAAGCCTTGAACTGACTGATGAACCATTTGATTGAACCCAAGGATGAGCCAAAGCATTGAAACAAAGTAGATGAACCAACTAAGTGAAAAAAAGCATTGAACTTCTGGGTTAAACCAAGCCATTGAACCATTCCTTTGATTGAACCCATCGTTGAAGCAAAAGCATTAAACCTTTAGACTTTGAACTCATTGAACCTTTAAACCAAAGTGGTTCAATGATTCAACGGTTCAAGCCTTCTTTGCTTAGATGCTTGCCAATGAAGATTTTTGATTCAACCAAGGCACTGAACCAATCTTGAAAATGACCAAGTGTTATAAATTGATTCTTTTGGTTAAACCCACCTGTAGAAGTCTTTGAACCTATAGAAATGAACCTACCTACTAAGTCCATAAATTCTTGAGAAGCTTGAAAAATGAAGAATTTGAATGCCGAGGACAAATTTCAAAAAAGGAAGAGACAATTTTGGTCTGTAAGACCAAAATAGTTTAAATGTTGTCCCAAAAATGAGTGATATTTTTTGGGGGACAACAACTGGCTCCAGTTGGGAAACTTCTATCAATTGCAAAAAAAATTAAAGGGAGTAGAATCTAGAATCTCCAGTGTCTTTATGTGTACCATTAGGCTACGGAGTCATGCTTACCCAAAAATGAAAGGCATCAAAAAGGAAACAAATAAAATAAAATAGAATTTAAAACTATACATATATACATATATACAGATGCAATGATCTGATACTTCAAGAGTTAAAGTGTTTCAGATGCTGCCCATTGTGAGGCAGAAAAAAGAGTGTGACATCTTGATAATTCAATAGAAGTCTATTTTCACCAATGCGCTGATGAATTATAAATGGGCCTCTCCAAAAGGAGTCAAACTTTCCATGCATCCCCTTTGGTTCTGTCCTTTTGTCCCATAGCAGGGCTTGATCCCCAATCTGGAAATCACAATTTTTGGCCTTCTCGTCAAAGAGTTTCTTTACTAGACTTTGATGAGTTGTAATTATTTCCACCACCATGGTTCTCTATTCCTCTAGCTCAGTCAGGCACATGATTATTTTATCAATAGAGCTTTCATATGTCTGATCTTCAATTGCCTTTGCCAATTTCAAGGCTGGCAATTCTAAGGTGATCAGTATCTCAGCATTGATACCATAAAGAAGTTGAAAAGGAGACATACCAATTGCCCTCTTTGGTGTGATTATGTCTGCCCATAGAGCATCAACCAATGCTTTATGACATGCTCTTTGATAGTCATCTGCTAGCTTCTTGATGATAGTTACCAGGTTCTTATTGTTGGATTTAGCTTGTCCATTCCCTTGTGGAAAATAATCAGAAGAGTGAGAGAGTATAATTCCATAATGAAAATAGAATTGTGTAATCTCTTGGGAGGTAAAACAAGATGAATTGTTTGTAAAAATTTTGATTGGAACTCTAAACCTGGAAATGATATTCTCTTTGAGGAAGTTGCATACAACATTTGAAGTAGCATGATTAGTTGGGATTGCTTCTACCCACTTGGTGAAATAGTCAGTGGTTGTAAGAACATAATCATATCCAACACTTGAAGATGGGTTTATAGTCCCAATAAAATCAATCCGCTATTGCTAGAAAGGTTCTTCTATGATCACTAGCTTGAGAGGCATAACAGCTAACTTGGGTCTTCCAATAAATTATTGACAAAGTTCACATTTCCTAACCCACTTATGTGCATCTTGGAAAAGAGTTGGCCAGTAATACCTAGCTTACAGAATCTTGTGAGCAGTCAAAAGAGAATAAAAATGTCCTCCATAGGCCATATTATGAAAATATTTCAAACGCTGGCTTTGTTGCTCTTTGTCTACACAACGAAGGAATACTCCATCTATGCTTCTCTTGTACAAGCCATTGTCCCAAAGGACAAAATTGGTAGCTTTCAACTTGATAGTCCTCCTTTCTTTGTAATAAAAATGAGTAGGACATTCACCATAAGTAAGGAAATAAGCAATACCTGAATACCACTCATTGGTAGTGAAGACAAAAAGGACTGTTGGAGTATCTTCCACTTCAGCTTCTTCATGCTGTGTATCTTCTGGCTTGTTGTCAAAAATTAATTGGCATAAGCCTTTACCCCTGACCATCTTTGTCAGCTTGATGTCTAGATCAAAATCTTGGATCTTTGCAATCCAATTACCTATTTTCATGCCAAACTCCTACTGAGTTAATATAGACTTGATTGTAGTGTCAGGAACTAAGGCAGTAATGTGTGAATTCAGAATATAGAAGCAAAAATGTTTGACTGATTTCACCAACGCATAAGCATGCCTCTCTACATTTGAATACTTCATCTCATGGGTTTTAAGAGGGAAACTCATGAAATAGATAGGAGATTCCATACCTTCCTTGTCTTATTGAACAAGAATTGTTGAGTGTGTTCAGATGCATAGCTGTATATGATTAAATCTTTGCTATAATCTGGACAAACCAGGGTAGGGGCATGAGCAATGGCAGTCTTGATATCCTAAAATGCTGACTTGCCTTCTTTAATCCAGCTAAATATGGTCTTCCCTTTCATCATGTTCACAATGTGTCTAGTCTTCTCAGCAAATTTGGGGGTGAATCTCCGTAAGAAATTCCCTTTCTGAAGAAAGAATGAACAAAATTTTTACTTGTAGGCAAATTAAGCTCTTGAATAGACTTGACTCTGTCTGAGTCAATCTTTATGCCTTCTTTTGACACAATGTGTCCAAGGAGTTTCCCCTCTATTACTCCAAAAATAGACTTCTTTGGATTCAAGAAAATACCATTCTGGTGGTAGTGCTCTAGCACTTGTTGTAAGTGGCGTACATGATCAGATCAATACTTTGAAAAGATAGTCAAGTCATCATGGTATACCACTATGAATTTACCAATCTCATCTTTGAAAGCCAGATCCATTGCTCTCTAAAAGGTAGCACCAGCATTTATCAAGCCAAAAGGCATTCTTTTATATGCAAATGTACCCCAAGGTGTGGTGAATGCAGTCTTGTGTTGGTCTGCTTCACCAACTTCAACTTGATTATATCCTAAGAAGCCATCTAGCATTGATAACATCTTTGAACCTGTCACTATTTGAAGCACTTGATTCATAATTGGCAAAAGATAATTATCTTTCAAAGATGCTTGATTCAAATTCCTAACATCTACACAAATGTGAATTTCGCCATTCTTCTTTCTTACAGGCACTATTTTTGCAATCCATGTGGAATGATGGATTGGGAAGATGATTCTAGCATTTAACATTTTTTATATTTCAAATAGAATAATACTTGATATTTTTGGATTGTATTGTCTAGATTTTTGCTTATAGGGCATTGAATTAGCCTTGAGAAGAATGTCATGGTGGATTTCATCAGGTCTGAGAGACTTTAGGTCTTCATAAGAATATGCTAAGACATCCATGTATTGATAGAGCAAAGTGGTGAACTTGAATCTTTCTTCAGGGGTGTAGCACTTACTAATGTTAACCATCTTGGGATTTTCTTTAGTGGTCAGATTTACTTGATCGAATCCTTGAGAAAAACTTGATTCTATTTTCTATTGTTTGATGAATCTATCATGCTTGTCAAATAGCTTCTCAAGAGAAACTAGGCCTTTGGGAATTTTGTTTCCTTTCAGGTGTAAAAATTCTTCATTTATATCTAAACTAGATTCAGAGGCTGATTCATACTTCTGAGGTTCACTGCCTTCAAAATATAGTTGTTTAAAATTGTCATTTCATTCCAAGAAAGCAATGATTTGATGATCATCATTGAATACTTGCCAATAATCAACATTGTCAGGAACACTTGGTCTATATATCAGCTCAATAGTATACCTATCTTCTTTGAAATCTGAATGAGGAACTAAGAGAGTTCTTGAAACAACAAGTGCATCATCTCTATGATTAGACTCTCTGGGTATGGCAGAAATGTTGAAAGCATCAAAGCTTTTAATTTGGTCCCAAACCATGTTTTGGTAGTGGCGTAATCTTTCATTCTTGGTTTGGTAATATTTCTTACTTGACAAACCACTAATTTAGCATCCCCTTTGGCATGAAGAAACTTGATGCCTTTTTCTTGAGTAGCCTTCATTCTAAGCAGCATAGATTCATATTCAGTTGTATTGTTAGTGTTTCTAAATTGTAATTTGTAAGATGAAGGATACATATCTCCTTGAGGAGATATCAACACAATCCTAGCTCTTGAACCGATAGAGGAATAGCTACCATCAAATTCCAAAGTCCATATCTCATATGATACTAATTTTTCTTTAGACTTTCCTTCATTAGAGATGGAGGATTCTTCTTTATCTATATTGCAGCCTATTAGTTCTTCTGTTGTTCTAGTTGAACTGATTTCTAAGTTGACCCTTTCAATAATTATATTAGATGTTTCATGTACTTCATCTATAGATAGAAAATAGTTACCCATACCTATAGATTCAAAAAGGATTTGAGTTTCAGGGGCTGATGTCTGGTTAACCACATATTTTACTTCTTTTTTAGGGAGCAACCTCTTCATTATGCCTTGGACAAGGATCCTTGCCTCAGATAGATCCATGCTTAGTTTTCTTCCCACGTCCTTGCAGATTTTTCATCCAAGCAAAATGCCATAGGATGCTGGGATGTCAACCACCAAGACAATCATCTTGATTCTCTTGTCTAGAAAGGCTACAAATGCAAATTCAACATCTTTGATTTGCCACAGCAATGGTACTTGCTTGTTCTCCATGAAGAAACATCTCTCAAATGTCTTGGTTAGTGTGAGACTAAGAGACTCGACTACTTTAGCAAGAATGACATTGTCAGATGTGCTTGAGTCTATAATACAGTTACTCAGCTTGTGGCCATTAATTAATAAGGAAACATAGAAAGATTCTATTTTTCCAAGAGTAGCTGGAGGAGTAATGAAAAGATTATTCAAAATAGGCATATTTTTTGGAGAATCAGGAGTTACCTTTTTAATCTTTTGTCCTATAGAGACAGTTTGGTTCTTAACATATTGGACCAACTTATTCAATTGATTAAGATTGGACTACAAATATTTGAATTTAGACATTTGTATTTTTGTCTT
This sequence comes from Torreya grandis, assembly GCA_037957365.1. NCBI lineage: Eukaryota > Viridiplantae > Streptophyta > Pinopsida > Cupressales > Taxaceae > Torreya > Torreya grandis. The sequence continues at coordinate 112,890 of JARHVA010002322.1, forward strand.
TTTGACATGATTGATTATGTCAAATGGCTAAATTGAGCTAGGTACAGAGAAAGGTAGTTCAACCTTTTGAGTTTTAGGAGGGATGGGAGGTGGGCTGGTTTGCAAATTTGAAGTAGAAGGGGAAGGTGAAATTGATGTACTTATATTTTGGGTGATCATCAGATCTTTTGACTGAAAAGGCAGAGTGGTTCTACGCTTAGTAATCGTGACTACTGGCTGAAGTTGATCTTCTGTCTTCTCTTTATTAGCTTGCTCAACTAATTGGTTCTTGGACCTGATAAACACTACATATAATCCATCAAAAGCTTCTCCTTTACTTTTGGGTTCATCTTGATAAGTCAAGAAACTAATATGGGAGTCACTAGCAGATTCTTCTTGATTGTCTTCAAGGAGAGCAACATCATTTTCTTGATTCAATTCAGGCTAGAAAGAGAACTCTGATTCTGCTTCAAGCTATCTCATTGTTGAATTAGTTAGAGGAGCTTCTAGAGCAAGTTTTTCTTATGGGGGAGGAAGGCAATTCTGTTGCCCTTGATTCTTGGCAGCATTGCCTTGATATGACTAATTTGAGAATGTCCTTTTGTATGAAGGAGCAGAAGACATTCCTTTAGCCATTTTCTTTTTGAGAGCAAGCAACTCATTTGCCAATTTCTACACCATTGGATCTGTGGTGCTTGTAGATGAATATTCAGAAGATGATGAAGCTCTATTTCTATTTGGATCTCTTCTTATCTTCCTTACTAAGATGAGATCATCTTCTACTTTAGTGGTTAAATGTTGAGTTACAGCTAGATCTATTTGACCAACACATCTCAAAAGAAAACTTACTTTAGGTAACTGAGAATTAATGAAGAAACATTTGAGATTCTCAGCTGTAGGTCGAGTAATTATAAGAATTTTGTTTCTAATTTTGTCAAATTTGGCTATGAAGTCTCTCATAGGCTCATAAGGCTCTTTCTTCATCTGTGTAAGTTGAGCAAGAAATGCATGTGCATCTTTTGTAGGTTTGAATCTGGCTTCAAACTTATCTTTGAGAGTATTCCAATCAATCACTAACTGAGCTTGTAGATGATAAAACAAATCTACAGCAACACCTTGTAGTGTCTTCACAAAAATCCTGACTGGTACATCTTCAAATTTTACTTTGATTACTCCACAAGCTATGCTGAAGGCTGTAATGTGTTCATCAGGATGAACTTTTCCATCACCATAGAATTTGGACAAATTCTTCCTTGAACTATGTGGAAGCTCATGTAGAGGTGGATAAGATTGAGAGGACCAAAAGCCTTACCCTAGGGGCCTTGAACTACCATTGTAGGATTATGAAAAGGAGGGATAACAAATCTTAGAGGGGTAATTATTGGCAAAGATTTATTAATAGCAGAAGTAGATACTTCATCTGGCAATGTAGATCTGACTTTAGTAGGAGGAAAGCTCTTGGTTCATTGGAGATGAGATGGTGAAGGAAATAGATTAAAATCACTTTGCTATACTAACTCAAATATAGGGTCAATGATACCTTTAGCTCTTTGGCTTCGTGTATACCTTGAATCTACCAGATTGTGAAACAAAAATGGGAAAAAAATTGACCTTGCTTTAATTTACAGCTTGAGGCTTTAAATTGTGTGTTCTTTCCTAGTTAGTGTGGAGGTGAATGGATAGATTATAAATAGATAATGGATATTATATCCCCAGTGGAGTCACCAAAAATTGTCGGTTGAATATTTTGTCGATCAACGTACTGATAAACAAAATAGGTCTAATCAGCCAAAGTAGGAAGATTAGTTGTCCAAATGTGTAGGTTTACCACATTAAAAGGGGACTGATCTCTCCTCTCATCAAGGGGAGGTTCCCTATATGTGTGTGTGTGTGTGTGTGTGTGTGTGTGTGTGTGTGTGTGTGTGTATTAATAGAAAATAATACTCAAGGGTAGGACAAAACATCCATCTCTCTTTTTTTAGAGATGATGCATGTGGATCAAAGGAGAAACTCAAGGAAAATGATAGACATCACTCTTCTTCTTTCAGAAGTACTATTTAGCCAGCCACAAGAGTACTCCTGGTAGTAATAGCAAAATTTAACCAAGGACGTAGTTACCAGTAAATCGAGATGCAGCACAAAGTCTCCACCTAAATTACTCAAGAGTAAGATACGAAAGGCAATGAGGGCACAAAGTCGTCTTGAAGTACTTTACACAAAAATCAAAAGAAAAAACACTAAAGGCAATTATGGGGGCACAAAGTCTCTCCATAGTTGACTCTTCAGGACACCTTCTTGGCTATTGTCACTAATTCTACTTGTTGAATTAAAGGAACAGAAGATATATTAAGGAAAAAGACATAAGAATAGTTTCCTCAACAACAAAGATATCACATCACAAAGTCTAAAAAATCACTTGCTTTCTTATTCCAATAACAAAATATGATCAGCAAACTGAGCTCAAAGTCTCAATAATGCCTTTCAATTTGGGTAAAGTTTCATTTTGATTGTCAAAAAAGAGATCCTCTATTTATAATAAAATAAAGTCCTTTATATAGCCTCTTCAAGAAGGACTCAGGAACAATAACACATTATGTTGTGTTGAAAACTATTAGGAAGATAGGCTGGAAATTAAGGGCATCTACCCATTTGTTTTTCTCAATGTAGAGAAACAAGTCACGCTATTGAAATTTTGCATCTTCCAATGTCCACCTAGCAATCTGATCCTTCCTTCATCATTCCTTCTTTTTTGGTTAATTGAATCGGGTCTTGGATTCAATTTGCTATTCTATTCCTTCCTCACTTTCTGTTGGTCTTGGCCTTAAAGCCTATGAATGCATTCAGGTTTGTAGATTACAAGGATCAATGGCTATTTTATGAGCTTTGAAATTAACATTCACAAACCCATCAAATATGTTTTCAACGGCTAGTTCCTTGTCTTGAATTTGACGTCTTTAGGCACATCACTCCTTGGTCCTTTGGCTTTTCTATTTGGCACTTTCTTGAAAATAATCTACCCTTTTGGGTCTTAATAAATGATCTATTTTGGGTTGAGAAGAGCCCCCCACAAGGGTATCTGCCCTTTGGGCAGTCTTTTGATGGCCTTCGAGATTATTTATTCCAACGGGTTGCTAGATTCTTCCTTCAAATTTCTTATTTTACATCTTCCCAAAGGGAAGGTGACCCTTCAGCTTTAGGGAAGTGTCCTTCAATTTGGCAGTTGAGAGTCCCCCGTAAGGGCACTTGCCCTTTGGGATCCTTCGGCAGCCTTTTCCTTAAAGTCTTCATAGACATTTATTGTAGATATTTCCAATCGATAATTCTCATGGGAATTTTCCCTAGGCTTTCTCTAAATTCTTTCAGACTTTTTGTCTGAAGGAATTCCTTCGGACAAAAGTCTGAAAGAATTATGACTTTGTCTGCCTTAAAATAAATTTTTTAAAAGAATTTACCTTTGCGGCCTTATTTGAAAATGACCCTTTCAAAGGGTGTTTTTGTCGACCAAGTGCCCTCTGCAAGGGCACTTGTCCTCCGGGAGGCTTCTTTGAATTTTTGCATTGGATCTCTTCTTTGAACCATCTGAGTGAACTGTTTGGTTGAACAAAGCCATTGAACCGTTTGATTGAACCAAGTATTTGAACCAAGCAAACAAAGTAAAGCATTGAACCAAGCGAGTGAACCAACTAAGTGAACCAAAGCATTGAACCACTTGGTTAAACCAAACTGATGAACCAAGCTTTGAACCAAAATGGTTCAAGCCGATGGACCAATTGAATGAACCCGCCTTTGAACCAAAAGATGTTGAACCAACCATTGAACCAAGCTTTGGTTCAATAGTTCAAATGAAGCCTTGAACCAATTGATGAACCATTTGATTAAACCCAAGGATGAACCAAAGCGTTGAAACAAAGCAAATGAACTAACTGAGTGAAACAAAGCATTGAACCATTTAGTTGAACCAAGCCATTAAACCATTCCTTTAATTGAACTTGCCATTAAACTGAAAGCATTGAACCTTTGAACTTTGAACTCATTGAACCTTTGAACCAAAGTGGTTCAATGGTTTAATGGTTCAAGCCTTCTTTGCTTAGATGCTTGTCGATGAAGATTTTTGATTGAACCAAGGCACTGAACCAATCCTGAAAATGACCAAGTGTTAGAAACTGATTCTTTTGGTTAAACCTGCCTACAAAAGTCTTTGAACATGTAGAAATGAACCTACCTGCAGAGTTTGTAGATTCTTGAGAAGCTTGAAAAATGAGGAATTTGAATGCCTAGGACAAATTTTGGAAAGGGAAGAGACAATTTTGGTTTGCAAGACCAAAATAGTTCAAATGTTTTCCCAAAAATGAGTGATATTTTTTGGGGGACAATAGCGCTGATACTTCTAAAGAAGGTTGTGGAGTCATCTTAACTCATGATGGCAAGGTTATGGCTTATGATTCATAAAAATTAAAAGATCATGAAAAGAACTATCCCACACATGACATGGATCTTGTTGCCATTGTTCATGTACTCAAAAAATAGAATCATTTCCTAATATAAAACTTCTTCAAGGTGAAATATGATCACCAAAGTCTTGAGTATTTATTCTCTCAAATATTTAAATGCATGCCAGCATAGGTAGCTAGATTTTTTGAGAAATTTTTACATGGACATATCATATGTCAAAGTCAAGGAGAATCATGTGGATGATGCACTCAAGAAACACACATACCTTGTTTCCTTGTAAATGTTACAAGGAAATTTTAGAAGTGTTATTTTTTAACAACAAATTACTGATGTATTCTACCATGGTGTAAGAGCAAGTTTTGTTAATAAGCCTATAGCAAAAATATTTTCTAATTTTTTTGTTGTAATAGATGACCTGATAAGGCATAAAATAAGAATTTATGTATTTGGTTTGGGTTAGTTTATAAATTTAGTGCTTAATGAAGTGCATAAATCACCTTATTATGTTCATCCAATGGTTAAAAAATGATGCATGAGCTGAAAAAGCTTTATTTTTAGCATGGAATGAAGCTTGATGTCATTAAATTTATAGGAAAATGCTTGGAATGGGAATGGGTCAAAGCTAAGTATTGCCACCTAGGAGGATTGTTGTAGCCTCATGATATTCAAAGAGATAAGTGGGTTTTAGTCTCGCTTGATTTTATTGTAGGGCTGCCAAAATCACATAGTAAGCAAAATATAATCTTGGTGGTGATTGATAAAGACACTAAAGTTGGCCATTTTATTTATAAAAACTTAACATATGATACTTTTAGGTTTATATAATGCTTTGTTAAAGAGGTGGTTAGACTTCATGATATACCTCAAGTCATCACATTAGACCGGGATAAGTTATTTGCTTCAAGGTTTTGACATACTTTAATTGTAACTTTTGGAACAAAGCTGAATTTTAGTTCTTCATATCATCTAGAAATAGATGGGCAAATGGAATGTCTCAACCAAGTGATTGAAGATATGTTTTGCATGTACATAATGGATCAAACAAAATGGGAGGACTACCTCCATCTGATTGAATTTGCATATAATAACTTCTACCATTTAGTTATTAAGAAGGCTCCATTTGAAGCCTTATATAGACATAAGTGCAAAACACCTCTTGGTTTAGATAACATGGAAAATAGAGTTGTTAATGGACCTAATTTTCTATTGAAATATGATAGGTAGATGGAATTAATAAGGTAAAATTTAAAAATAACTTTTTATAAGTAAAAGAGCTATGCAGATAGAAAGAGAACCCCATGTGAATTTAACATGGGAGGCAAGATATTTTTGCATGTTAGAGTAGAAAAAAATTATATTAAGTTTGTTAAGGATTCTAAGTTAGCACCACATTTTGTCAGGTCTTTCGACATAGTGTAAAATATTAGCCCTATTGCTTACTAGCAGGCACTTCCTCCTTCTCTTTCAAGGATTCACAATGTTTTTCATGTTGCTTTACTAAAAAAGTATATACCTGTTCCATATCATGTTTTTGATTGGACTCATTTACAGGTCATGGAAAAGGAAAAGATCTAGTTAGAACCAGTGAAAATTGTAGACCATTGCAGTGTTAAGCTATGTAATAGAGATATAAACAAGTTTTGGTACAATGGGACTTGTTAAGTGAAACTACTTGAGAAGATGTTCATCTTTTTAAGCAACATTATGCATGGATCTTTGATTAAGTCACCAAGATGGATCCATTCCAAGAGGGGAAAGATATTATGATTCCACAATTTTAGAATCCATTATCCTATTATGACATTAATATTATGTTTTTAAACTGATTATTGACTGCTATTAGTTAGATTATGTGTGGTACTGGTTGTAGCAGTGTTGGGTTATGTGTTTAAATATATACTTATGGATTTCATCAACTTATTACTATAGTTGATAATGTTATTAATTTATAAATTGTCGACATGATGCAATTGATGTTCTTTCTTTTAAGGTTACAGGTTCTATCTATGAGCTAGGTAGATGTTGGAGGCTATACTCCCATAACTGAATGAATTTTGAGCACATTGACATGTCCAATAGGTATACTTGTTGATTTCATTTTGTCCTTAGGATAACTTATTTTTTCATTTTGGTTATTGGTTGTGCTCTTTTTACATTTTTTTATTGTTATACTTTATCTGATGTCATTATTTATCATTATTGTTTCTATTATATGTTTTATGGCCACAGTCATTATTCCTTAAGCTCAACTCTATTCCTTTTCTCCCATGTAGGCTTATGATTCATTATTCCATCTCTTTGTTGACCTTATTAACCTATGAAAATATATACCTAGATCTACCTAGACCTACCCTCAACATACCCCCCCTTGGGAACCTTTGTCACCCTACTCCCTTGGTCTAACCCTTCAACCATATAACCCCCTTATTTGAATGTAATGAAATGCCATTTAATTTTCTTGAATTTTTCTATGGCATCAATTTGGTGTTACATGGAATATTTTTAAAGCTTTATGTATTTTATTTAATCAACTTACATTGATTACCATCACATTAAGTGTCATTTAATAAGGTAGGTGACAAGGATGGTGTAGGTTGTAATTTTAATCCATGGGTTTATGTTTAAATATGAAGATTAAGCCCTAATCTCTTTTTCTATTGTTCGTTGGTTGGCTAATCAATAAATATTCTAGATGTGTCATTAATGGAAGGTTGGTGGGGGATATTCCTTGGGATAAAGAGGGTTTTCTCTCTCCTCTCATTCAATGCATAATTAAATGGGCTATGGGGAAAGTGGATGGAAGGGATGGGAGTTGGATGGTGGGAAGAGGGAGTTGGTAAGATGGATAAATGGAGAATAAAACTATGGAAAAGATCAACTGATTTTAATGGTGACCGTGATGAACTTGGAAACACACAATGATGCTTAGAAATATATAGAGGTTTTTTAGTCCTTATAACTTATTAGAGTTTTTTTTGCATTATTAACTAAGTCATTTGGTTTTTTGGTTTCATTTTGTTGACTGTGTTAATGGAATATGATGCTAAGAGGTTGCTTATGTAGCTAGAAGTCCTATAACTTCTGAGTGCATACACAAACCCCATTATTGATGCATCAATATATATAATTATATATAAACTTGTAATGGATATATATGTATATATGAATGACTAGTTTGAATCCTTTGGTTTTTGTTATGTCTCAACTTTGCATGCATTTTTTGTTGGCTTACCTATTATATGATTGTTTATGGATTTATGTGTTTTACTTTATGTGGTTTTGGGCTAAATTTGAATGTGTACATACACAAAATTTATATGGGTTAAGATAGTTAACTTATTCATTGGGTGATAGTTTCATAAACTGGTAAAATTTTTGGATAGTGTTGACTGTGTTTTATAAAATTGAAAATGTGACTGTGATTTATATATGTGGGTGACTATGTTGAAGTTTAATGTGTTGTTATAATGACAATGTTGTGTTATATGGGTGACTATGTTTTTATAAAATGATAATTATGTGTTTCCTTTTTAAGTGATTATGTTGATTTAAAAAAGGTAACTACATTGTTTAATAGAGTTGTATTTTTTATATAAAAGTGATCATGTGTTATACAAAACATTGTCTATGTTTTATGTAAATATTGATGGGTTTTTATATAAAGGTGATTGTGTACTATTTCGAATAGTGAATGTATTTTAATGGTGATTGACTATGTCAAAACCTAGACTGTGTAACCTACTTTGTGTTGGGTGGCTTGAATGTTTACCTAAGGTTGAATGGTTTTATTTTTGACTATGATATATTTATTCAAATAGAAAGAGTTATGGGTGACTATGAAATATTTTATAGCTATTTATGTATAGGTTGTAACCTTGAAATTATTGGACCACCTTGTGGTCATTATCTTTTGATAATCTTTGTTTCTTTTATTTAGCTAAAGGCTTGAAGATTATATCAGTCAAGTTTTTATTATCAAGTTACATTTGATGTATCATTTTATTTCTTGATTTTATTTTGTTGTGGTTTTATGTCAAACCATGAGTTATATTTATATGCGTATCAGTTTTGTTTGAGTTGTTAAAATTTTGAATTGAGACTATTCTTAAATGGTATGAATGGGTTGAGGCCTTAACTTCGATCGGGTCTCTTAGTTATATATGGTTGTATATTATGTTATGTTGTGACCCATCATAACCATCAACCGTGTTATACTTGAATTGTTGGGGTTTGAGTTTTAGTTTATATTATGACTATGTGATATTTTGTTTGTGAATTAAAAAGGGAATTCATTTGCTTGTTATTTATAATTATTGGCTGCTCATTTTTATTAGTTGATAATTTTACTTTCAATCAATGTTATGTTCTCAACTGGGTTTTGACTATTTTGTATGTCATGGGTTAAATGTATTAATTGTTTCACTTAGGTGTTGAACTTTACATGCATATATATATGCTTTGTGGCTTTGAGTCATATTTGACTCAGGTGACTGATTTATCATATTTATAATGGGATAAATGATTTGATGGTGCATGCATCATCGTGGTCCTATGTTTTGACCCTAGTAATTATTTTGATTGGGTTATGATATTTACTATTTCAATTTATGATTTCATCATTTTATTTGAGGATTATGATTGTTCCTTTTTTAGTTATTTTGTTGCTATAAACTATGTTTATATTTGTAGTGATGTTGTAGTATATTTATATGAGGATATGCATTGAATATGATTGTGTACGTATGCATTAATTTACCCTTGAGTTATGACTTTTGGGTCTTATGATGATATGGATATATTATTGATAGTGTCATTTTGATAATCTAACTAAGTCGATTTAAGTTTTGGAATTAACTAGGTCATGTATGCAAATTTGAGAGGAATGTCTATTTGATTATTGTTCTAATGTGTTTACATAAGTTATGGGGATTGAATCTATATTCTATTGTGTCATTATTTTTAATTATGTTTCTACTTGGATGTTTTTAGAATGTGTTGATTATCATTCCTAGACTAGACCTAAATAATCAAGAATATATATTAGGGGTTTGGATGGTTTAAATTGTCTATAATTTAGATAGGAATCTACATGGTATAATTTCAAGGATATACAATGGATTAAATTTAATCCATTTTATATCATTTGGTAGCTGAGATTAACCTTTTTCATTTTTGATATATACTACAGATAGATTTACTATTCTCGTCTTACCTCAAAATGATATAATTGTGATTCATGTATTCTTTTATGTCTTTTGGTAAGAAAAACATCTTGCATAGAATTCACTTCATGTTCTCAGTTACCACAACTGCCTCATACTGATGGTTGGGATGGTGAGGGCCACTAATGGTTGGGTGGGTTTATCCTGATCAATTCATGCATATTCGATTCTATACCTCAATTAATTTGCACTCATATGTGGGAGATGGTAACAATTAAATTTATTGGTTTTATTAATTATTGATATATTTTTTTATCATTGATATGAGGTTAGATGGTGTTTAATTACTTGATATAGATGTTAACATTGGCATGGAAGTAGTTAGTATGCAATCTTTTTTACTAAACATGTCAACTACTAACTTGTGTTATGAATGGATTACTGAGTTAAATATAGAGTTGATCATTGTATGAGGTAAAGTGGTTATAAAGTAATATACTATAGGTACATTAAATTATTAGTTCTATTTTTAATCTTGCATTAATTTAACATTTTATTATAATGTTAATTATAACCAAGTTGGATTTAGTATTGATATATCATTATATATTCATTGTGTTATTAATTCTTGATGCAAACATAATTAGTTTGTGAATAATAATTTGGGACTTAGATGTTTTACTCTATTTCTTAATTCTAAAAATCTGTTAAAATTAGAATGAATAGATTATATAGGAAATTAGATATAAATCTTGTTGTTAACTCACATTGACTAAGTTAATATGTAATTTGGATTATCACTTTATGAATATAAATATATAGATACATATGGATCTCTTATTCAATTCATCAATGCATAAATTTTGGTATCTGGTTCATAAGAATGACAAACCAAATCCTTCCTTCTACATGCATTTTAAACATACTTGATTTCATGAAAGGTATGTATTCAAAGATATGATCTCTTAAGTGTAATCTTAAAATTAACAAGTTAACTCTTGTATTATTCAATAAATGAAATAATAGTTTGCTAAATCTTATGATTTAATAATAGGCATGTATAATATTTTTGCATAGATTATTTATTTGGTTAAATAAAGGAATTTGAAGGAAATTATAATAATATCTTATGAAGATGATAAGAAAGTTATTATGTCACTCTATTCAATTTAATGAGACTTAATTGATTAACTAATACCTGCACATTTGTTGTTTCCTTTCACATTGAGTTGCATGTATTTCAATTTCCTTTTCGATAATTTAACTTATTTACCTCGATGACTTGGTTGCCCAATAGATGAATTTGTAAAATTTCCTTAAATGAAACATTTTATTTGGGTTCCACTCATTTTGAAACTCAAATGAATTATGTTGCTTGATAATTTTGAATTATGTGCTTGAATGTTACTATTGAATACTTGTTGTTTTCTTTTAGTCTAGTTGGATTAAAAATTTATTCCTGAAACAATGATTTATTTAAGAATTCATTTATTATGTGATTATGGAATATTGTATAAAGAGAAATGAATTCTTTCTTAATTAGTTATTTGAATTGGTTTCGCCATTAATTAATTACATGAGTTTACTTCTCTTAAAATAAATAAATAGTTCAAGTTTAATTGATTAAATATCTTAGACTCTTTTTATATCACATTGGATATGCCAATATAAATGGTTTTATTTTTTTGTTCATGATTGATTATATAATAATGATGTTGATTATAAATATATCTTTAATTTTATTCTAGTAATAACATATATATTGATAAGAGAATAATGTTTGAATTAATTATACAAGTATTGTGGTGACCTTGAAGGCCATAAGGCGTTATGACATTGGTTGATATCAGTAAATAACCTTATATTTTAAGTCTCTTTTCTCATTATGCTTTAATATATTCTACTATATGAATGATAAAAAAAATTTCAAGTGTTGAATTATTTTAGTTGATGATATGTTGCTTGTCTGAATTATGTAACATGAGTTTTAATATAAACCTATGATTAACATGAATGATAACTCTAGGGAAATAGAGTTATCCTTCCTAGTTAAACTAATCCTTTTAACTTAGCCACCATCGAGAGGGACTAAAACACACTAAAGAGAGTGAGGTATTTACCTAGGGTTAAGGAATTAGAAACAGTCTTACATGGAAGTACAGGTGCCACATATGGCATTTGGGTCTTATCCATGTATGTGCACATTGATACACCCAAACCCCATAATCCTTATTATATAATAACACATTTCCCCATATCACCTTTTGTATGTGTTTACCTCTAGCTAATTACCTTAGTTCACCTCATTCAATTTCATTTGTGCATATGTGAGTGTACTAAATGTTTATCATTGCATTAGTAAGCAAAGTTAGTGGGCCTAACATGTGTCCAAAATATACTCCAATATACAATTCTAAATTTTTTTGGGGGGGTTGTTTCATCATGGTCTAGGTTTTTTCTTTTACTTGGTAATAATTTTACCATGGGTTTTTTATTGTAAATGTAAGATAAATAAAGAAAATAGTGACAAAGGGGTTTGATTTGGTTATTTAGAATTTGAGGCAATTTGTGTTGTGAGCGAAGGATTGGTAAATATCATAGGTTTTTGGTTAGTAATTGGGGTTTTTAAAATTATCTTGACTCAATCACATTAGAGTTATGAATAAAATATCTTTTATTCATTTTTGTAATGTATTTTTAAGTGTCTACTACTACAAGTATATAACATATCTAATAGTTATATAAAAATTCTTCCTCGTACTATATTCAAAAATATGTTAACTATGTGTATGATTTCAATTAATGTTATAATAGGCCAATAGGTGATTATCTGGTAGATGAGCACACAAAACAATTTCAACAATAATGACCTGCTTGTATTCAAAAATATGAAAAAATAGGATGTGTAATGATTGCCTAATGTATTAAACTACCTTGCTTACCATTTATCTATAATATTACAATATCTTGGTGAAGAGGACTATAAATGAGGAGTAGGGGATTTTAACTCATATGAGAACTCATTGTAGGACTGAGTGTAACTCATTGTAATACTCATAGGATAACTCATAGTGGTACTCAGTTAAACTCCAAGTGGAACTCACCCTCTCACCCACTTAACCTATAATCACACCTAAGTAAGATAGAGATACATGTGTATGGATTTTACACTTAATAAGTAAATATAATTATAAATATCCTACACCAACACCCCACCTTAAGTGTAGCTTAGGTGGGCATAAAATAAAAGATGGGTCCCAACAATAAATCTTGATGAGGTACCCACATACAATAAAACTCTCAATAAGTGGATTAAAAGGAACCCCTCCCCCCCCCCCCCCCCCTAAAAAAAAAAAAAAAAAAAAGAGAGAGACAAAGAAAACAAGGGAGTATAAATCCTCACTCCAATACCCTCCTTAATCATATATTAGGTGGACTAGAAAATTGGGTCCTAATAATGAGGCCTAATGAGGTATCGAAGTACATACCAATGATCACAATATCCTACAAAATATAAAGGATGTGTACCTCCTTAAATAAAAGAGAGAAGGTATGTGTAGAATGTCTCATGGAAAATGTTGTAGTAGGTTCCTCTATAATGAATGATGTCTCTTCCTTTTGGAATAAATAGTCTATGATCTATCAAACTACTAAGTTCCTACTTAATTGGAACACAGATATCAATCATGATGTAGATCTATGTAAAATGCTCAAATGTATCCCTAATAATGTTCAAATGTGCCAAAGTCTAATCAAATATCATAGGAGTAGATTTAGAAGATGGTAATCAAAAAGCATAGAATGAAGGGGAGAGAACAATGAGATAATAAGATAGACATGGAACATTCGATGAAATAATGTCCATGGGAACAAGAGAGAAAAGCTCAATACATATCAAAATTGAAGACTTTTCTATAAATTAAACACTCGTATCTACAAGATTAACATCCATAATAGCATATAAGTTGCTAATACCCTCAATGTGTATAGTCTCATAGAAATTAGTAAAGTCTTTTGAAATACAAGTCTATAAAGGCTCTAGAAGAGCAACGATAAACATAAGAATAGATGTAAAATATGTAATGAAACAACTAAGGTCCTGCAGAATCTTGTCCTATAGTGGGGGCTTGACACAAGGAAGAGCACTATCCACTAGGGATGTATCATCATAAGAAATAAATTTAGGAGGAGAGAGTACAATAGTTTTGAAAGAGAAAATAAGAAGAGGAGGAGGAGGTGTGATGTAGGTCATCGTAATATCTTTGAAAGAGACTGTAGGATGCTCCAAATAGTGTAGGTACACATTGTATATTCTACATGGTAACAAATATCCATGGAAACATGTAGTAATAAGGTGGAAAAAACATTGTCACAAGTATTATACCACTTTTCAAACCAAACAAGATCAGTGGGTGTAGGAATTTATCCATATAGGAGTAGAATATGATTCTTATGTCTAAGAAAGTGTTCAATGTAAGCATTCCATAAAACATAATTGGTATTTGTAATAAGAACCATTGGCATATAGTCAACATTCCTTCTCTAGAGTCTCTTAAATGGAGTTGTCATGACTCTGAGAAAACACCAAGGAAGTGTAAGATTACACAATAAATTGTAATTAACCCTTGAAGCATGCTCATGAATGGGACATTGAACACATTCAAAAATGCATTCAAGTGAATAATCAGTGTTGGAGTGATAAGGGACAATGTAAACTTAGAATTGGGATGTCAGACACAGCCAAAAATGCATCCACATGTGATAAATAGGTGCATGAAGTATAATGCAGAAAGTAGTATGGCCCATAACACAAGTAACCCCCCCTAAATATGGCACTTTATAAATTTATTGAATTTTACAGAAAAAAGTAGACCAGTGGAAAGAGAACTAAAAAGTATACACTTTTGAAAATTGTGGCTCTCAATTCTAAGTTACCTATCAAAAGTTATAGAAAAATACATTTTCCATAATTAATGGCCTATTTTAATTAAAATTGCACAAAAATTTTAAATAATCCACCAAACTAGGGATAAGGTATCCTTTTAGATACTTTTTTAAACCATAATTAAATATTAGACCTCCTCAATACAATTAAAGTCAAAAAAACCTTGCCCATACACCCCTATGCACACTTTTCTAGAAAAGGCTTTTTTTAGGTGGTTTTAGTTTTTTAAAAAGGTTAATTTTAAAGTAATAATTTTAAAAAATAGTTTAAAAATACATAAAGAAATTATGGAAGATTTAGGTTTTGTTTTGACTCAATAAATAAGAAAACTACCACCACTTTTCACACATAGGATTGCATAGGAAAAACTTGGGTGTTGTCATGAGCAAGAGAAAATAGGGCTGCCATTTGATGTTTCAAGAGCAAGGTGAAGGTGTACACTACCATGGAATCATTATCCCCTTGTGGTGTATTACTTTTTAATCCACATGTTGGGCATCTAATATTGATTAAATGAGAATTATTCCAAATCACCTTTGTTGTTTACTCTAAGTTTCATACTTTTCTTGGTAATAATCCACTTCCTTTCTAACTAACCATAAAAAAATTATGGCATTTATAACTGGGAAGGGTAATTCAACCAGATAATCTCAAACTTAGCTGGAGCATATTAAAGCGAGGCCAAATAATTATTAAGGTATATCCATAAGAGAATAAACTGAGATTCTCACTCTAATCAAAACATTCTCTTTCAGTTGCAAGTCTATGTTCCTCTAATGTAGTAAACACTAAAGCTCTAGGTGTAGTTGAAAAATGGTGTGGGTAGATAAAAAGATTTAGTGGAATATAAATAATGAGTACAATAGGCCAATAGGTGATTATCTGGTAGAGTGAGCACACAAGAATTATGTAATAGTAATGACCCTACTTTTATTCAAAAATATTCAAGAAGAGGATGTATAATAACTGCTTGATGTATTAAACTACCTTGATTACCAATTATATGCTCTATTTCAATAACCTAGTTTATTTAGAGGAAACTTCAAACACACTCACTTATCAACATTCACTTGTCTTATGTCAACTTGTTTTTTCTTTGACAAAGGATCATAATCATAAATGCTCAATAATTAATTTAGAGTTCCTTGTCTCTTTGAATATTCTTAGGATCATCACCCTACTCATTCAATTCTTCTTTGATCTTCTCACCAAACCACACAAACTCTCAGCATAACTCTTCAATCACTGACTACTTCTTTCCTTTGTTCTAGTTATACAGTAGCCTTTTTTCACTAATTTCAATTACATAAATAGGTACTGATTGACCTTGATAAAATAAGATAATATTTGAACACCCCCTATCAAATTCCTCCTCTCCATGAAGTTTCTTGTCTTAACTCTATTCCAAAGTCACTTTTCTAGGCACCTTCAATGCTTAATTATGTCTCTTCTACTCTATTACACAAACAATCATTCTAAATCTATCTATAAAATTCCATAATAATAAATAAACCCTAAAATCCTTTAGAGTAGTATAAAACCTAAGTGTTCACTAAATTTCATGATTTTTAACTAGTGGTAACTCCTATAAAATAAGATCTTGTTTTGAAATCCTAACACAAGGTTAAGACTACCTATGTTAACTCAAGAAGGGTAAATTTGAAATATTAAAAATTCAAACAAATTTCAACTTATTGTATTGATTTATCAGGGCCTATATAATCCCCATACTCTTTTCTCAATTCATTGGACCTTTTTTAGATACTTTTGTTCATCATTTACCACAAGTTTAGGCCTAAATGTATGTAAAAACATAGTCCCCTATAGGGTTTGAGTATGATATTTAATGAAATGTACTGTGAAATGAATTGAAATTGCATAAATAACCTTAATAAAATTGAAAAATATATATTACCATATTTTATATGTAATCAATCAACTTCCACAGTCTTTTCATATCATAATACAAACTTAGTCACCATTCACATAGAATACAGGAAACACAAGTTTTGCAAGTTGAATCTTCAAAAAATTAAGATTGATTTTATTGATTTCTATTATTATTATTATAATTTATACATATTCTAAATCTATCCCAAAAACTATCTCAAACTTAAACAAATACAAGTTTATATGTTCTATATCTATTCCAACAGTTCTTGGATTCCCTCTCAAGAATGTCGAAAGATTCAAACCACCTAATTCCTATCACACTTATATGAAGGACTCCTTATATGAATCAAGTATTAATTGAAGTAATATTTAACCCTTTTAGAACCCAATCAAATATAAAACATCATTTAAAATTATTATAATCATGACTATGGACACAAAACTTTGTTAATAAATTCAAAAATTTAAATCAATGAAATTGGTAGGAAAATGCCAATGTCAAGTTCTAGCCACTATATACAAAAATTAAAACTTGGAGAAGATTATAAATTGTGAAATATGACTCATAAATCCATTAAAACAACATAAACAATATACATGACTCCTAGACACTTGATTAATCCAAAAGTGTGTGAACAAAACATGACTAGTATCATCCTTAAAAGGATGCTCCTACATCACTGATAAAGAGGAATATAAAGAAAGAGTAAGAGGAATTAACTCATAGTAAAAATCATTGTGGGACTAAGTGTAACTCACTATATAACTCATAGGAGAAATTACAATGGTACTCAGTTAAACTTTAGGTGGAACTCAAGCTCTCACCCACTTAACCTCTTATCACACCTAAATAAGTTGGAGCTACATGTGTAGGGATTATCCATTTAATAATTAAATGAAATAATAAATATCCTAAACTAATAGTGAGTTTTATTATTATGTTAATTATATTTTATTATTTATTACATGAACATGTTAAACTATTTCTTGTTCTTTTCAAACATATCATGAAGTATATTGATTTTTATATTCAAAGTTTGAGGCAATTAGTTTCATTGATTTTAATTTCATTGTTTGTTGACTTAGACAGAGGAGACTTTTAGGTCTTGTTTCTATTATTATATGGGGTTCCTATCTTTGACTTGATTTTTTATATATTTATAAGTAAGTCAAGTACTAATAAAGATTTGTACAATTATTTTAATTTGATTATTTATGGATATACATGAGGGAGGCAATTGGGGCATGATTCATAGTTGTTATTTGTTTGAGGTATTTGGATGTTGTTGTAGATTAGATTTATTTTTAAGGTAAGGTATTTTATAGATTTTAAGTTATGCCTTATAAGTTTACACTATATGTTTATAGGATAGGCTATAGATAAATATTTGGAGCAAGTTATTTTCATTGGAAAAAAAAGGTATTTTTGTGTGTGTGTGTGTGCCTCAACAGGTAGCATTCACATGGAATAATTGAATTACATATAATGTTGATATTTTAGCCCATATTTCAAAAATAAACATATATTATATTAAAATGATGATTAAACATGTTTACATCTAAGTTAGTGAGATCCTTTAGCTAAGAAGACATAAGTAAGGGGCATCAATGCTATCAAAGTCACCTAGGGCACAATTCTAGCCTTAATTATTTGACTCTCCATGTTGGGTACCTCAAGGGAATTTTACTCTAGTGGATGGATATAAGAAACCATACATGGATAAGATTTGGACAAATGTGATTAAAAATAACCCAAAAAATAAAATAAATAAAAAATATCTATACATTAAATAGAGACTTTATGGGTAAAGTATAGGATTATAGTAATTATCTCAAATCATGGCCAATTTTTTTTTACTTTAGGTAATAGGATTGGTAAAAAGAATCTTGTTATAATCAGTTTTTCTTATGAAAATAGTATTGAATTAGACACTTTGAATTTTTTGGTTGTAATTTGCATTTTTGTAGAACAACTCTCCTACTAAATATGACAAAATAATAAACCCTATATGCCCATGTTGTTGCAAACCATGTTTTATAACATACATTTAAATCCCTTCAAAATTTCATAGCATGAAATCTTCACATTTAACCTACCTGCACATTCTTACACATGTTAATTATCTATTGTGATAATTACATTGAATATTTGCCTCAAACAAAGAGAGAGAGTGAATAATTTCATAAATGTTTCCTCCAATCATAGAGTAATAAATAATATTTTTTCACCCATAATGAGGACATCTCATTAGATAATAATGCATGCAATAATTCTAAGTGAAATCAAATCAAATGTTAAGTGTATACTTTTATATGGTTACATACATATGTATACATATATACATAATATATTGCCAATATCTTTGTATAAAAAAATGGTAGATGGTCAAATTCTTATGTAGTAAATAACAAGACTAATTTGTAAGCATATAATATTGAATAATATCACATAGATATTAAATATAATATAGGTAGAAATAAAATCAGGTCGAGGATATGAACCCAATGCAGTAGTAAAATTATGCTCTAATAGTCTCATCTTTGCATAACTAGAAACAATGAAAAAAATCAATGATAGTAATTCCCTAAAATCCTAAACAACATATTTCATTGCATCCAAAAAATTAAACCATCCACTAATTTTTTTAAAAGCCTAAATAATGAAATAAAAATGGGTGTTAAAAATTTTTGCATCTCGATCCTATTTTGCCATTGTGCCTCCAACTATTTGATCGCTTGCATCTAACTCATCCTCAAAACCATAAAACATAAAATCTTTGCATTTAACATACCTACATAGCCACATATTTTACAATTATTTGCCCTATAAAATCCATTGAATAATTATCTTGAATAAATTAAAAGCACTAGTAATGTCCTAAATATTTCCTCATATGCCAATGCAACAACTAACATTTTTTTTAATTGGCCTTTTTAAAGGCATTACATCTTGCAGATATATCAAACTAGAGTTTTATAAAATTTTCTAGTAAACTATAAAAGATCTTATGTCTAAACTGAATCAATTTTTATTTATTTATTTGAATGTTCACTAGTTCAATTTCATTGCATTCATAAGCTTGTCACATGTCTAAAACATAGTATTTTTGACATGAAATAGTACTTCATTGTAAATTTGACTAATGATTCATATTGTGTTTCTAATACTTATCTTGAATAAATAAAAAGTGTTAATAATGACCCAAATATTTCCTTGGATGACAATGAAATAGCTAATATTTATTTAATTATCTTGTAAAGGCATTACAACTTGTACATATATCAAACTAGAGTTTTAGCAATTTTTCTAGTAAATTATAAAATATCTTATGTCTAAACTAAATCAAATTTTTTCATCTATTTGAATGGTCACTAGTTCAATGTCATTGCATTCATAAGTTTATCACGTGTTTGAAACATAGTATTTTGTACATGAAATAGTGTTTTATTATGAATTTGACTAATTATTTGTATTTTATTTCTATACTTCATAAATAATACGTGTTATTTTAGTGAATATAAACATAAAAAGTTTGTCAATTTTCATATTTACATAGGCATAGTATTCACAAAAATATATGTTTACTCCACTCCTTTTTGTATTACCAAATAGTCTCCTCCTTGCATACATAGAAACAACAAAATCAAAATCAACGACACTAATTACCTCAAACCATGAATAGCCTACTCCACTCAAACAAAAAAAATTAAACCATTCATCAAATAAAAATAGTATTAAGTCTGTCCATTGGTGCTTGGACACATAATCATGTTTTTTCCACTAAAGTTAGAAAGAAAAAATATATAGTATTCTATTTAAATAATAAGGTTGAGCAAAGAAAGGAACCATATGGATTATCATGCAAAGATATAGAAAGAGAATTTGATGTTGCAAATATTTCCTTCTAATGTTACTTTTTAGACCAAATTTATGAGCATATAAAACCTAAAAACACAATCAAGATATAACACCCAATCCATATACAAATAAAAGAATGCACCCTAAAAGCTCTTGTTATATGACTTAGGAAAAAAAATGATTACTACCTAAAATTGTAAGATCATTCCCAAGTTTTTGCTCGTAACATAAAATGCCTCAAATCTTGAATGACCTACATCAAAATTCTTTGTTAATATTTGTCTTATTTTCCTTACATTTTTGGAAAATAAACAAAGTCCCATTGTAAAAGTATTACCTGGTAAAAGAATATACCTAAACTACAAACATACAAAACATACCAAAACACATAAGCTGGATAGAATGAGAATCAGGTCATAGATATGAACCTAATTATTATGAATAAATATACTTAGATAACTTTTGGAATAATTTAACATTGCAATAAAATAATAACACTAAAAATCCTTGTTATTACTATTTGATTTTCTCACAAAAGAAGATGTTTTCTCTACCCCTTTTTATATTACCAATGTCTCTATGCAAAAACAAATCCACACAATAAAATTCATACCCATTAAAATACCTTACCTAGTATACAAGCATGCAAAATTCAATAATATTAACCAAATATTAAACATAATCTAGATAAAAGGAAAATCATGTCGTATATATGAACTTGATAAAATGATAAAACAAAAAAATAAAATTCAATGACACTAATTCATTCAAACCATAAATAGATTACTCCACTCTAGTGAAAAAATTAAACCCTTCATTTAATATGAACCCTAAAACAAAAAAAATCCCCAACACTAAGATTCTTACCTAGTAAAAGAACAAACCTAATCTATGAGCATATAAAACCTAACAACACTATCAAGATATGGCACATAATCTAGATAAAAATAATAACAAGTTATGAATATGAACCCAATTCCTATGAAAAAACTAACCAACCTGATTAACTTCTTTGTTGATGTTTTACCCAACACACAAATGAAAAATAGTAAAACAATCCATCAATTCTAAGTCTTAAACAATCTCTCCTCCAAATGCTCACAAAGAATGAATACAAAATGAATGTTGCTAATTTCCTCCATCTCAATCAAGCATTGTGTGAAGCCAAGATTCAATGCCAAGTACTTCAAATATACTACTAAGTTTGTAAAAATAACAAACCCTATTTTCCCATGTTATTGGAAACCAAGTTTGATAGGTGCATTTAATTGAACTCTAAATCCACATGGCATAAAATGTTTGTATTTAACTCGTAATCCCCCACACTACTAGATATATTCAATACTTATATGGAAAAAAAGGGGTGCCAATAACATCCCAAATTTTTCATTTAAGCTTAGTACAATAAACAATGTTTTTTTTTAATTGAATAATTAAGTATCTCACACCTCATGCTCAAACTAGAGAATGAACATATTTATTAGAAAAATAGCAAACAAAGTAATGAGTTGGAAGCTAACATAATAGATTTTTTAACATCTATAATTCAGTGGTTTATTGTTTATGTTTTTAGAATAGTAAATGAGTTATCTTGTCATTGTACTATTTTGTTCATAAAATTTTAGGGGCAATGTAGGTAGGAACATAGGAGTATGTCATTTTGAGATTAATAATAATTATAGTATAACTTAGATTTCAGTAAAGTTCAAAATCAAAATACATTCATAAAACCATGATTCTTTTTTATAGTTATTAATTCTATAAATGGAATACAAAGCATCAATTAAATTTATATTAAGATGGTCCTTTATGGTTGAAAAATTATGTTTTAGTCAATTAATAATATTTGAAATGCAATGACATTTAATAAGTTCCACTTCAAAACTTGAAATACCATTTATTGGGTTGAGGCATTAAATATTTTATTTATTCAGAATTTAGATTACTTGAATATCTATCAAGTATCATTTTTGTCTCATTTTCTATATATGCATGCATGCATGCATGCATACATACATACATATACATACATATGCATTTTTTATTATGAACATGCATACATATATATATATATATATATATATATATATATATATATATATATATATATATATATATATATATATATATATATATATATATATATATATATATATATATATATATATATATATATATATATATATATATATATATATATATATATATATATATATAGTGTGTGTGTGTGTGTGTGTGTGTGTGTGTGTGTGTGTGTGTGTGTGTGTGTGTAGTATCTTTCTATTACTACATACATATAGTAATTGGAAACATGATTTATCATGTTTTTAAAAGTTAATAGAAAAATTTGAATGGTGATAAATGATTTAAAAATTAATATGGGCTTAACGTTGATGTTAAATGTGAATGATACTGACATAATGGTTCCAATGGAATTGATATTGAATGAAATGTTCATGTTACAGTTAGCTTGTCACTTGGATGTTTTATATGTTTCATGTCATAGAATAAACAATTTAACAAATAAAAAATATTAGTTAGATACACATATAATGAAATTTATATGGAAGCAACATGATGTTTATAATGGAATAAATTTTTTTATTGCAACGGTCATGTTATCCTAGACTTAATGTTGATGAAATGCTAGTCCTCTACATTTTTTAGTTTCTTATGCTAAGAAATATTCATTATATATGAAAATCAATTTGCATATACATTTCACAATACCTTAATGAAAAAACATATGAGACTCACTAATAAAGATATCATAGTCATGTCTTGAGATTAAATTATAGATAATTTTTATAGCATTTACAAGGCCAAATACCCTTTTTATAGCCTTGTATCACAAGTCAAATAGCTATTTATTATGTTTATTGTTTATTTTTGGTTAAAATATTTTATGTTGTTTCTTTTTAGCTTCAAAAGAAAAGACTTGATCATGTGTCTAAACACCGATGGCCATAGCTATGGCATATGCTTTGCCACTATATAGATGAGTTTGAAACCATTAATTGGATTCCATAAGTTATTAAGGAAATGAAATAGATAGAAATGATATTAAAAAATACATTGTATAACTAGAAAGATTCTCCTTTTAGGAATAGCTAATCTAAGGATGTGAAAAAATACAAGTCAAAAGGAAGACAACAATTTATTTTTTTAATATTGATAGAGCTAATGATGTTTTTAAATGAAGGTCATATGGAGAGACATGCTATAAAATTTAAAACTATTTGTTAAAAAGATTGACACAGATATAATCTTATGTTTGTATTTTTGACTGATTTATAATTATATTTATCCATAGTTTATCCATTATTATTATTATTATTATTATTATTATTATTATTATTATTATTATTATTATTATTATTATTATTATTGTGTTGTATAGGTTGAGATTTTGGAAGCATTAATCAAAAATTTTACTTGTCTTAACTATTATAGTTGGAAATTTTACTTTGATGTGGTGAGTGAAGGACACAACATTTGGTTATTGAATCAACATCATTAGGCATAGATAACTATCTTTTCTATTCTATGTTACTGCACATATACTTAAGTTGTGTTCAAAAAAGAAATAGAAAACTTGCATAGTGTTACATATTTGATGTGAAGGCAAACGTTGGGTTAAAACACTTATAACTTTTATTTATTAAACATTATGAAATGATATGAAAAAATTAAAAAAAGGGATAGTTGTATCAATCAATAGTTTACTTTTGTAGAAGAGAATAAGCCATTTGCACAAATAATTTAGAGTGATATAGACATTGCTTTTAATAGAGTGAACCTTGTCTTTTCAAATACAATGTTGGTGATTTCTTGTTTAATGTATTTTAGATATTATTAAATTTTGGATACACATTAAATGAACATCATTTTGGAATCAAGCAACATTTACAATTTTTCATGGGAAAGAATGATTTGGATTCACTTAGATCTCTTTAACTAGAACTATATCTTGAAGATATATATAGGCTACATCATGTGTGGTACATTGAAACATACTTTGATCAAATGTAGATTTCAGAATTATCATGTGCACAAAATGATGAACTCAATATAAATGATGATCCCATTTAAATATTTTTAAATTATAATTTTTTCATACATTGTATTTCTAAATGGTTAAACATTTTTATTTATGTTTGGTCCTTAAGAACAAAGATAAAATACTTGCACTTTAATAGAAACTTGCCTTCACCTCCCTAGTGCATTCTTTTTCATGATCAAAACTTGGTTTGTGAACATTATGAACCACAGAATTACATTAAATTAGAGAACTATCCATACCCACTAGGGAAAGTTCTTTTGTCAAGAACATGTGTTATGTTATCTTGTTGCTTGAAATCAAATGCATTATAGATGTAACTACAATAATCAACAAAAATAATGGCATAAATGCAATGTTATTGCAAAAACATTTTTAATCTTTCTTTCATTTAATAGATAAAGCTTTTGACTTATGGTATTTGCATCTCTATATAGCTCAGTATTTTTACAATGTCTTTCTTTTCAGAGATGTGGTAGCATACACTTGTTTTAAAACTAATTTAAAAGATAACATTCTCAAAAGCATACCAGCTATTGTAAATTGGCAAGCATACATTGTTAAACTAGGTTCATTGTATAGTGATGGAGGAATAAAAGGCAATAATTTTTTTGTTTAATGGATTTCATATTTCTTTGAGGTAATGTCTCAGTTGTGGTCTTCATAAATTCAAAAAATTGTCAAAATCTATAATTATTATTTGAACCAAAGGATGCATATAACATTTTTTTTTGAAACATAAACATTACTAGACACTATGAGCTATTAATATTGTAAGATAAAAGTAAATAAAAATTCATGTTTTTTACTGACTCTGCAAACACATTGGTAGATAAATAATCATTGCTGAAAACATTGAAAATCATGCAAGAAAAGACTATAAACATTGAAGTTGTTAGTGATTATAGACATTGCAATAAACATTAAAAAAAATATTAATAATTGTTTTAGTGGTCAATTCATTTCTATTAATGGTTACAGTCCATTGACATGATCTAGTTGACATGACACAAATGTTATTTTGCATAAAACAAGTCTTTTTGAAACTTGTCTTTTCAAATACAATGTTGTTTTTGCTTAATTGATGTTTTTCAAGTGTTATTACACTTTTGATATACATCAAGTGAACTATGTGCTCATATTATAAAACATATTCTAATGTGCTTGGAAAGAAATAACCATGATGCACATAGATCTTTAGAACTAGGCTTGGATCCTAAAGAGAGACATAGATATAATGGAATACATCAAATAGAAACATACTTTGCTCAGATGTAAATTTAATCCAATTCATGCACAAAAAATAGTGAACATGGGCTATGGGTTGATAACTTTTTCATATATTGGATTTTTAAGTGGCTAATATTTCAATCTATGTTTGGTCTTTGTCAATAAAAAAGAGCACTTGCACTCTAATGAGAACTTGCAATTAGCTCTGTATTTC
The DNA here is from genome assembly GCA_037957365.1 of Torreya grandis. Taxonomy (NCBI): domain Eukaryota; kingdom Viridiplantae; phylum Streptophyta; class Pinopsida; order Cupressales; family Taxaceae; genus Torreya; species Torreya grandis. Next base: position 138,684 of record JARHVA010002322.1, read on the forward strand.
ATTCTTTTCCATGATTAGAATATAATGTATGGACATTATGAACCATTCTCTTATAGAAAGTTAATGAAGTATCAATATCAAGAAAAATAAATAGCTTAGTCTATAATGTGCATTATGTTTGCTACATATTGGATAGTAGATGCTATGAACATATAACCACATGGACTATGAAAAATGTTGGAAGAACATCTAGCTATGGCAATAGCATATTCAATGTTTTTTGACATTTAACATAAGGTTCTTTTGAAATATAGTATTTGTGATGCTATGTAGCTTAGTCTTTTTGCAATGCCTATGTTTTTGAAAATGAAAAATCACATGTTTGTTTAAAAATAAATATAACATTCGATGTTGTACAAAACATGTCTATTATTATAAATTGACAAGAATATAATGTTAAATTAGGTTCAATATATGATGATGGTGGGGTGGAAGGCAATGAGTTTGCTATTTAATGGCTTTCATACATATTTAATGTGACTATTTAGCTATGGTCATCGACAACTCAATAATTTGTCAAAATATATAATGATTTATCTCAATCACATGCAACATACAATATAATTTCTTTTGAAACTGATATAGAACATGCACATTATGAGACTTTGATAATGAAAAAAAAGTAAAGATCAGATTGAATATTTTAATGAATGTATAGACAAAGGACCTGTAAAAATAAAATAATCCTTTATTAAAACATTGAAAATTTCACATAAAAAGTACTTGGCCAAGGAAAATGTTAATAATTAATTTATAAAAGGGATATATACTTTCAAAAAAAAATCATTAACACACCTATTCATGTTTTCGTAGTTTGTAAACAATTACATTTTAAAGACAAAATAAGACATTTTCATGAAGTTGAAAACCACACATGGCAAAAAATAGTGACCAAAAATAAAATCATTTATAAAAGGAAAATATGTGCAAATTGTAATCAATCACTAAAAAGTGGAATACTTCCTAGATTTGCAACATCTACACATATTAGATAGAAAAGGTACTTGAAATATGTGATTTTACAAATAGATCTTGAAAAAATAATTGTTGTATTGAGAATAACATTTGCACAGATAAGAAATATGGGCTATAGGAAACCTCAAATTGTATTAAAATGTCTAATTATCAATGTCCCATCAGACATTAATAAAATTCAAAATGTATTGCCCATATTTATAGATGAAAAAATAGTAGTTTTTATAACATTAAAAAGGTGACTAGAATATAAAAATGCTTATCAACATGGGACTATTCATCCAAAGGTCATTATGAAAGCATTAAAACAATTGTGCATAAGAGATTTGTGCATGCTCATAATGTGCAAATTAGGATTGATTGAAAACCATTCATAATTATTAGAGCCACAGACAATGTGACTAGTAACATTTTTTGTGATGGGCCTAAAATTTATAGTGATACTAAAACAAACATGTCTTATGACATGGATGGTATCCATTTCAATGATACTTTAGTTCATGTATTTCTAGACTCAACATATATTATAGTGATAGAAGACAAGGTAATTACAATGTCACCAGCTGAAGAAAATCATCCATTGGGAATTTTTAGAGATAATGATTCAAAGGAGATGAATTTTCCAACACTTTTCTATTGAAATCATCATGATTAAGATGTTATGTTGAGATTATCATACAAAAAAATAGCACAATGGGAACTGTTACATGTTAATCATCAATTTTCATATCACTTTACAAAACTATTTTTCTAAGCAATAAATATAATCATATATCAAGTAGGAAAGACCAGGTGTGTTTAAATTAGGAATGGAAAATTTAAGGGAAGAAAACTATTGGTAAGAGATGTCAAGTATAAACCAAACTTAGTAAATTTACTTAAATAAAAAATTAGATACATATATTTCAAAATAATACATATATCAATTGATTATTTGTAAACTTAAAAAAAAATATCTTCCATGATATGCCAACTAAGACCACCAACTTCTTTTTCACTTTTCAGTGTCGAACATCACTGTCAGCCATTGATGAATACATTTAAACAATTACACCTAAAATATTATAAAAATGAAAATCATGAACTTGATGAACTTAGAAAATCCAATAATGAATCATTTCTAATAATAATCAATCTAATTACATGTACAATTATCATAGACATCCCATTAATACAATGAGACAATTTCTATGTGACAATAAAATTTTCTTAGGCAAAGTGAGAGACTATTTTCATGTGGTTGAATTTCAAAAAAGGGGATATGCTCATAATCATTAGTTGATCTAGATAAAATATGCACTAATATATGAAAATGATAAAAATTCAACAATTATATATTTCATAGACAAATACATAACTTGTGATACTGACATTCTAGAAGATGACATATGTAAATTACACATACATCATTGATACTAGAACTTGTAGAAAATCAAAAGAAAATAATTGTAGATACAAATTTTCAGAGTTTCCAATACAACATACAATGATTCTTTAACCATATGAAAAAATAGATGACCTTGCAATCACATCATTGAAATGTATTTATGAATTATTGAGTATAAAATAATACACTACTTCATATGGATTTTACACTTTCTTACAATAGTTGTGTGTGTCTAAGTTTGAATACATAACAATAATATAATCTACAACTAATTAAAAAACCATATTCCTTGTTCATAATCCATCATAAATATGGATCAATAGTTTTATAAAAAAACATGACATATTTATGGTAAGCCAATGCAGACACATAGTTTATATTAAATGCATATACTACTACAACATAATGTAACTCATATATGACAAAAAATAATTCAAATATCACACATACTTTCAAGTAGATACAAAAGCAACATGAAAAAATAAACATAGATGCCATTCAAAGTTTACAAAGGCTTGGAAATGTAATGTTGAAATACCAAAAAATATCTACACAAGCTATACATTTGGTGCTATCATTACCATTGAATCGAAGTTCAAGAACATGTATATTCATAAACACATCTTTTCTATATGAATGAAAATTTATATTAAAACATTCAATTTTTCTTAGACCATAACCAAAAGAGTCTAAAAACATAATATATCAATTTATTATAGACTATTATAGTACACATCCTACTGGCATTGATCATGTTTGCCTTTTAAAATTTACTTCCTAGTATCCAAAAAATGGAGATCAGTTGAAAAGGGAAAAACATAATTTTATATGCTTTGTTAATTATAAAAAAATACTTAATATTAAAAACTATTTCTATGAATGGTTATTATTATATGTCCCCTTTTAAAACAATGAATATAATTTGAAACAAAATTTTTAAACATGGAAGTAGGCATACAATATATAAATTGACACTATAAATCTAAATGAGACCAAGTTTAACTTTGATATAAATCCTATCTGGGGAACATATAACATGTTTCTTGCCAAGTTGATAGCAATGCTACTAGCACATCTAACATTATATTTGATTCAACCACAAAAATATCCATGAAATAAGAATATGATTTACACATGGACTTTCTCCTAACAAAATTTGTACCCTCTAAGAAAAGTTCAAAACAATTTGAAATTTCCCACCATCCATTTTTTATAATAATGACAAATACTATAAACATAGACATATGTTAAATGTTGAAAAATAGGTAATTGTAAAGGATGTTGCCTAAAGGAAAACATATAAACAAAAGCTAACCATTGTACCTTTTTCTTACCATAGATGAAAGCACATGCAAGACTTTAAAATTAAATTCTATATATGAAATTCTTATTCATATCTACTCCTATTCTATTGATATTGACCATTCTAAGCCAAATGGCCTTATTCCTGCATACACAAGAAAACTTGTCTATAATGTTGGGGAAGTGACATTGCATTATGCATTCTTATTGTTATTTAACAATTTAAAGCTCATACCATTGAACAATGAATGACTATATATATTTTATAAACACTATATCCAATTACTTATAGTTTTAAGTGATTATATATCATTTTAAGGTGCAATAATGTTATACTACATTGAGAAATAATTATGTGACATTATTTTACTACCAACAATGCACTTTGGTAATGTTGATAATGCCTTTTGTGGATACTTTTATCAATTCCAACCTGTGAATGATTGTGATGTCTTTGAACATCAAAAAATTACTAATGAATTAATGCTACATACTTTCTTGCAATAAAATGTATAATGTTATTAGTTGCAACAAAACATGAGGCAAAATGATGAAGAATTTGTGTAAATGTAACAGAATATGTACATGCTCTCACATAAAAAATGATATATCTTATAACAAATGTTTAAGTTTATCACCAAATGAACTTTTTTTCCATGTCTCTTTTATTTAAAAGATGATGTTGAAGCACACAATAACTAAATGATTGAATTTGATCCACATGAACCAATCTTTTCAATGCAATAGATAGATAAGATAATACATATGATGAGAAGTAGGGTCATGCCAATGCCATATGCCTACCAACAAAAATCATATTAAATCCCAATATGCTAGTAGAACTGTTTAAAAGGAAATTATGACATGCAAGATGACATGGTCAATAGTTTCAATGGTATATTGAGAAAGCATAGGAAATAATAAAATAATGAAATTATCTAGATTAAACTCAATGATATTGATATTAGATATTTACAAATATAAAAACACATTCATTTATATAAAAGCCACATTGAACTTAGTTAGACTTCAATATTTAGAATCTCTAGGGCAACTGCCAAGCCCATTTACCAAAGACACATATTAATTCAAAGCTAGTTTCTAGTATAATTAGCATGTACACATATGATCCATAGGTCATAAGGCCTCACTATTCATGTAATTACATTTAAACCTCTTGGTGTAAAAAGGCATGGATTAGTGTACGCAACTCTCTCTCATGTAAAAATCATAGATTCATTATAATTGCTAACTCCACTTACAGATAACAAATGTATGGTCAACACAAAAATATCTATGAAGATGTGAAGATTAAAATGATAATCAAAATGGATATTGGAACATAGTCTTTGATCACATATATTGCCTTATTTTGTATTTATACATTCATTGAATAATCGTATTCTTTCTCCTTGTATAGAAGACATTGTCAATGACTATGAATTAATGAGATGTGATGTGTTGTGCTTACAAGAAACAAATATTGCATCTAGAAGTTCCTCTAAGCACATTCCAAATTTATTGACTTATAACATAGTGCACAATGTGCATGACATCATGATATGCGTACAAAGCCATGTCATCACTTTAAATCCAATGAATGAATTGAAAATGAGGTGGAAGCTTTAGCAATTAACATTAAAATACATGGGCATGAATCTAAAAATATTAACATCTATGCATCCTCATATGCTTATATCTTGGAAATTATTAATGTTATTGAAAAAACATTATTTGATGTAAGTACATGTAAACAAATCTATATCTTAAGGGGATTTAACATTAACATGTCTTTATCAAGAAAAAAATAAAGCCTATTTTAAAACCATATGTCAACTTCTACTATGCATTTCGTGCCACATAGACATAAACATACTAGAAACATAATCATCAACCATGTTTGGATAAATACTACAACATAACGTAATAAAATAGTAATAGTAGAAACATATTGGACTAATCATAATGTCATTTATATGCATAGATAATGTACTTAATGTTTTGAATTAAAAAAATTCAAATTCATATATATGTCAATAATTTAAAACTTGAGCATTATGTACTTTTTTATCTAAAATATCTTCTATCCATAGAAATTTATACTTTATGTTTGTTGAATTTATCTATAAATAACATTGAAAAACAATTATGCTACTCCATAAGTTTCATTACATCGAAACTTGAAAATTATGTATCCATTTGTTCATACCACATCTATTTGCATATTTATTGCATTGAGGTAGCTTAAAAAAGGTAATTTTAGCTTGGGAAAAAATAAAAGACAAAACATGGATTCAATAATAGATAACCTCATTAGGAAATAAGTTTTTCAACAAATATAAACAACTCTGCATGCAGCTAGTGAAACAAAATCCTTAGAACATCAATCACAAAAATTATATGTCTTAAACCATTTGTCTTTTTTCACTATTACTTGACTCATATTGGTTTTGCAAGTAATAAAAAAAGGAATCACAAATAGATTAAAAAATTAAAAATAATGACATTTTATCATGGTCTTTTTGCTTCTTTCAAGCATTGTTTTTTGTTTTCTCTTAGCACTCAACCATAGACAACTTTTTCATGCACAATATTAGACATTTGATCTAGCAAATCTTGCATCACATTTTAAGGAGATATTATGATAGTTTATTGTTCTACACATGTCCTAAATCCATATTTTCCAATCAAGGGATAAATAATAATTGATTTGGTAGATTTACATAGATAAATGACAATAAAAATCAACATTAGTAACAAATTAATTCATAAGTTTTAATTGTATGTGCCTCCTAGAAAAATTATTCATATTTTAGATTTCAAGATCACGAAAAAAAACAAAATATGTCAATGTTTGTATTTTATTGACTTGAAAGTCAACTATTAAAAACATTCCTATAATTTTCAAAAAGGTAAACTCACACTTGATTACAAAATCATTTATGTCATATCATCTTATGATTCCTTTGTAATAGGATCTTTCAGAGATTTGATAACTAGCTACCAAAAAACATGCTTATAATTTAATTTTCATGATAAAGATAGTGAATCAAAACATAACACTTCATTTGTAAGTGTTTTCTCAATTTCATATTTCTCTCTTTTATATTATTTTCTTATATTTATACAAATTAATCATAACTACTTGCTTCTAGATTCAATTAAACAAACAATATCGGTAGCTATGTCATGCAATACAATAAAGACTCATGTCTGATAAATAACTAATATGCATATTCAAAATAATTATACACAAAAAACCCAAAGGTTCTCAAACATATTGCATGACTCAGGATTATTTATTGAACCATTGGTTGATGAACCCACCAAAACACATTTACAAATTATAATTACAGTGAACACTAAGGCAAGTCATTTTTGTTTCTCCTTTACATATATATATATATATATATATATATATATATATATATATATATATATATATATATATATATATATGAACCATTGGTTGATGAACCCACCAAAACACATTTACAAATTATAATTACAGTGAACACTAAGGCAAGTCATTTTTGTTTCTTCTTCATATATATATATATATATATATATATATATATATATATATATATATATATATATATATATATATATATATATATTCATTTTCTTGGTGGATAAAACTACTTTGCAATTATGTATTTAAAGTGCATATCAATGTTAAAAAAAAAAAAAAAAAAAAGCCCTTAGTGTGACACATAGGTCATGGAAACACTAAAGCCAAAAGACATATATGCAGCCTTATTTCAGCCTATATATAATTTATGCAAGCATTCGATTCAAGGAATTGATCTTCAACATGATAATCCGTTGTATTTCCAAAGATGTCCACCAAACTTAGGACATAATTTTATTCATGTATTGACTTGTAATGTGCATACTAGATATAGAAAGATTGAATGCATAATGCATAAGTTTACACTCCAAGATTTGCTACCCACATTAATAAAAACATCATTTAAATAGTATAAACATGTAATTTACTAGATAGTTTTTACACTATGAGAATTCCAACTGAATGGCACGTTTACAATTATAAAAAATGGTATTTTTTCTACAATCATACATTTAAATAATAGATATACAAATTATTAATTTTGATATATTGTTATTTTGTTTACATGCTTTTGAATTTAAAAAATGTATGTAATATTTATGATAATAGACTCTATCACTAATTTCCTTTTCTTTTGTTTGATTTCAGTGTATTTTGTTGGTTTTCAAACTAAACATATTGAGTGTTTCACATTCATGACACTTATTACATCAATTTTTTAGGAATGTTAAAAACATTTCAATAATTCATGATCTAAAGAGTTAGTCAACAATAACATCACATGAAGTTGCAAACAAATGAGATGTAAAACAATACATCTCAAATGATATTCAAAAAAGAGAGATGTTTGAAACAATGGAGAGCCGTTGCTTAAGTAGGCAAGGCAAAATAAGAATTAAGCCTAACTAAGCAATGTGGGATAATTCCACACATAGGAAAAACTAGGAAAAAGAGAAAATACTTAGCTAATAGTCTATCAAACATGAGAAATAAATAATCTAACATCCCTCCCAAGTGAATCTAGGGGATAGCAATAACCAAAAAATAAAGTGGCATATCCATATTATGAGTCATAACAACAAGGCCTGATAAGGTACTCATGTATAATATATATCCATGAAATGAAGAAAGAGAGAAAACTCATAAGAAATAAAAATCTCCTCCAAAATTATGTAAAATAAATAATAAATGACTTCATATGGAACCCCCCTAAGGATAACTGTCATTGATACTGATTTATCAATACTCCAAGTCAGAATCATAAGATGACCAATGTCAATGTCAAGATCCTCATTTAGAAGACTATAGAAACTACATCCACATCAAACAAGGTTTCTTCTTTTTTCCAAAACAAAAACATGAATGGTGTACTATAAGTTTACCCATTCCATAATGGAAGATTAAGGTAGAAGTACAAAGATCTCTGAATCACGTCCAAATTTAAAATGTGGCATATGTCTAGAAAGATCTTGCACATGAATTATATATAATGCCATGGAAGTGGACTAATCAGAAGAAATACATGAAACACTCATTGAAATAATGTCCATGGGAAGTGGATCATAATGATCAACAAGTGTATTCTCATTCAAACCAGTAGAGTATTCCAAGGTGATAATATGTGGTGGCTTAACATCCTACATATGAACAAAGGAAGTTTCTATAAATAGACATCTCAAGTCTGTTATAAACTCATATCATATATGTGGCTTGATAAAAAGAAGAGCAATGTCCATTAGGAATGTGTCATCACAAGAAACTATAGTAGGAGAATAGACTACATCATCAGAAGATAAAACCTCACTGACAGGAGAACAAGGAGATGGATAAGAATCATCCATGTCACTATAAAAATATAAATCCTCACTAATAGGAGGAGAAATAAGTCAAACAAAAGGGGGTGGAGTAAAAGAGGGTGAAAAACACTTAGAAGACTAAGTATCCTTCTCAAATAAGACTACAATAGCATCCCAAGCTCCCTTTGGTGATGTGGCATCTATAATATGAATGTGAAAACTATCTAAAACATTGAGGTGAATAAATCAAAGAGCTTCATCTTGTATAGATGCAATCTAGGAAATATCTTCCTCATCATGAAGTTAGGAAGATCGCCAAGTACCAATCTCCAAACACCTTTTAGCTAAAGGTGTGTCTTCATTTTTATCTTCCAAATGGTATAATTTAAGGTGTTCAAGGGATCCATTATAAAAATACAAGGAATAATTTGGGAATAAGAAGTAATTTTCCCCATAATAGAATAACTCCTGATTCAAATAATGATGACAAATAAATAAACACCCAAAAAAGTGTAAGCCCCCCCAAAAAAAAATTTGAACTTTATAAAAGTAGTGTGTTCTTAAAAAGTGATGACACCAATAAATAGAGAGTTGAAAATAATACACTTTTGAAAAAAACATAAATGAAATCTGAGCTATGGTTCAAAAGATATAGGCTTTATGAATTCTCATAAAATGGGTCAAAAACATTAAAAATTACACTATAAGGTGATTTCAGTGACCAAATTAAAAAAAATGATAGCCTTTCAACCACTCATTGGAACTATAATTTCACCAAGGATGTCCTCAAGCCCACCAAAGTGAAAAAAAACATTCCTCATATTTTTTGGCTCCAAACCACTTTTGAAAGTCAAAACAACTTTGTTGATAACAAAACCACATTTTTAAGAAAAAGAGTGCCTAAAATAGTAGATTAAAATGACCATAAATTTATTAATAAGCATTGAAGTTTTAAACCATAAAATGTTTTGGAAATATGTGAGATAGGAACTCATAACCCATAAATAGTTTCATAAAATTACTTATGAGTAAAGAGCAGTTGATCAAAACATATCACGTTTTGGTAAAAAATGTAGTTTTGCCCAAAAACAAATTTATTAGAATGGAAGTATGAATATAAGATTAGATCTTGGAGCTTGTTGGTATTCAATATAGTCTCCTCTAATGTTTTAGATCATCACCTTCCAATGTAGTTCAGAAACCAAGCTTCTAGCATTCCATGTAGTTGACCCATAGGGAAAGCTTCTACTACTTCTTCCACCTAAAAAAAGATGAAAAACAAACCTTCCTCTCCATCTCCGTGTGAAAAAATAGAATTATCTAAAAAAATTCAAGATAATGGATGTTTTCAACTCTCAAATATCTAGTACCATGTTAGGAATGGTAAAAATATTCCAATAATACAACATCTAAACGGTTAGTCAACAAAAAACATCACATAAAAATGGAAACAAATGAGAGGTAAATTAAGGCAACTCAAATGATATTTAAAAAAGAGAGATGTTTAATACAATGGAAATCCCTTGCTTAATTAGAAAAGGAAAAATAAGAATCAATACTAACTAATCAATGTGGGATAATTCCACACATAGGACAAAGTAGGAAAATGACAAAATACCTAGCTAATAGTTTAGCAAACATTAGAAATGCATACTCTAACATGGCTATCTTAGCTACAACATTACTATGCTTATTACTAAAGTATATAATGACATGTTTCATGCTACTTTTTGTTTTTTACATGGGTATTTAAATATATCAAAGATAAAAAAAGACTTGGACCCATAATCTCATCTAACTACTAATGCTTGTCTTTAACTTCATTTGCCTTTTGCATTAGAACTTATTTTTTCTTTGATACACATGTTTTTAGACTACGTACTATTTTATGAAAATATTTTTTTCTAAGTTATTAAAATTTTATGTTTTTAAGAAATTTTTTCTTGTAATTTTTTGAAAGCCATGTTCACATGATAATTCATGGTATTTTTACACAAGCTACTAGACATTGTAATTAAGAATATTTTTTGTTATAACTGTCTATTTTTTTCATATATGACAGAAATAAATACATTGCATACAATTCATATAGATATCTATTTGATAATTTTATAATTATTTCAAAAATTTAATAGATCCTAGTTATTATTTTGAATAATAAAAATATCTTTGGAACAAAGACAAGAACCTACAAAAGTGTAATGCAATTAAGCCAAATGATTTTTCAAATACAATAATGTTTATAACTACATATAAAATAGTAAGTAGTATTTTTTCATGTTCATATGATATTGACTACATAATTTTGATTCTTTTTCAATAATATTATATCTACTACCATTTATTTATTTACAGGATTGATATAAGCTATAATATTTATTACAGTGCATTTCATTACACATTGTAATCAAATATTTGACATAAATATCAATGTTTATGGTAGGCCCCAGTTAGATAATCCTATGATAATATCTATACCTTAGATATTACTTATTCTTGATTTTCTTCATTTGTTATAGTTGCACTCACACAATACTTATGTTCAAACATTGTTTTTAATTCTGGCTCTAACAGATATGATAATACACATGTACATAGATCAATAAAGAGGAATTTATAACTATTCATTCATACTTGAATAAGATATAATTAAATCCACTCAATATTATAGTCAAAATCTTCATCCTGATCTTCATTTTCTAAGCTTTACTCTTTAAACTTTTATTTTTTTAATCACCTTAGGACCCTTCTAGATGTCCTTATTTTAATGTAAATGCTATGTTATTCAATTTGAAGCATTCTGACCTTATATTTATCATTAGATATTTTGATTTCCTACCATGCATATTAAGTTTTCATGCTTACTTTCCTCCTCATATAACTATCATTACAATTAAAATTAGCTCTTTTACATCATATTTTGACAATGAGATGATGTTTTTTCACTATTGCAATGCAAAGATGTTTTTGTTCCCTTCATTATATTCAAACAACACTGTGACAAGGTATAGTCTTAAAATCATTAAAGGATTTATATATATTTTATTTTAAGCATATACAATAATGTTTACATTTAATATTTACTAGTTCATAGCCAAAATATTTGATAATAGTCATTTATCTCTATGCATGTCCTATCATTGCTATGAAAGTGTTGTTAATAATAAGAACTTATCTCAAATTTCTTATTATTCTCAAATGTTTCAATCTTATAGTCTACCTGTTTATGATAAATTTTTCATGGCTATGTTCATTGGAAAATAATGGGTTTGAGTCTCTAAAAATGTACTGTTCATTCTTGTCTAAATCTTAGTTCTTAATAAGACCTTTTTTTAACTATGTTGTACTTAGCTATTTTTTAAACATAAGTGTCATTTCACTTCAAGGGTTGTTATCTATCTCAAACATAACATGCCCAATACAAAGCATCATTTGACTATAAAATTAATTAATGCTTTGTATTATGTTTACAAAATGTAAATTATCTCTTGGTTTGCATACAACTTTCAAAAACGTTTTTGTAGGTCTTATCTAAGGCACGTACATTACATTAGATATAAATATGTCTATAATTATTTTGAATCATGTATTTTTCTACTTGACCTATTTATGTTATGTCATAAGAATGATTTTTGGTATTACATTTGACATAATTGGTGCTAAATTCAAATTTGTGTTTGTAGATTGTAGTGCAATATTACTATTACCAGGCTTGCCAAGTTATCTAACATGCATTATTATGGCATATGATTAAGGTACAAGTCCAATTTAATTATAACTTAGAATTAAAATAAATCATACATTGATCTTCAAAATAAAAGTTTATGGCTTACCAGAAAATGTTCTATTTTCATTAAATATATTCTTTCTTTGGCAGTTTCATTGCAGGCATAGAGGAGAATATCTAGAGTTAACAAATGTATTTATTATCAATTATATTATTACCATTTCCATACAAAGATATGAAGTCCAAATAATTATTTGAGAGACATTATATTACACTAAAATTAGAAACACATAATCTACTATATTCTATCTAAATAATAATGAAGAGAAAAAGAAGAAACCATATGGCTTGTGATGTAAGGCTACAAAAAGAGCATTTGACATTTTGAATTCCTCATAATTTTAATTTGAAAAATATAGTAAACTTAACTTTCATCTTAAAAATTCCTCTTGGGAGTGTAGAATAAATGATAATTATCTTGATCAATTAAATTTTTCATAAACGTATGTTTTTTATTAATGAAAAAACATTTTTTAGAACCAAGTTATAGTAAATAAAAAAATAATTCATATCACCCAAAGATGATATCCTAATAATGAGTGAAATGAGTGTTAGAAGTGGGAGGTCTTAGGGTGCATTCCCTGGGATGGTCACTCTCTAGCATTGTTCACACACTAAGCTATGGTGGGCATTCGTGAAAAGTATCCACAATGCAATGGGCTGCCTAATCAGTGTTCAATGTAACAGGGGTTGACATGTGGCTTAAAACCTATGTTCAATATAATGAGGCAAGTCCATATTATAGGGGTAGGTATACTATTCACCACTGGTTTAGGCATTCTAGTTTTAAAAAAATCTATACCAACATTTATACCTAATGATGATAGGATAGTGGTGAGTGAGTTGAGTGTTAGAAGTGGGAGGTCTTATGTTTCATTCCTTGGGATGAACACTCTCTATCATCATTCCCACACTAAGATACAATGGGTTATTCATGAAAAGTATCCATAATGAAATGGGATATCGACTCAATGTTTAATGTGATGGGGGTTGGCATGTGGCTTTAAACTTGTATTCAATGAGATGAGACAATTCCATAGTCCATGGATAGGGATACTATTCACCATTGGTTTGGGAATTCTAGTTACAAAAATGTCTGTAACCAACATTTTTACAGTCAATGATTATATCCTAGCAGTGAGTGAGCTGAGTGATAGAATTAGGAAGTTTGAGGGTCCATTCCCTGGTATGGCATCTATCTAACATCATTATCACACTAAGTTATGATGGGTTATTCATGAAAAGTATATGATGTAATGGACTATTGGCTTGGTGTTAAATTTGATAGGGGTCAACATGTGGTTTGAAACCTGTGTTTAATGTGATGAGATAAGTCCATATCCCATGTCTAAGGATATGATTCATCACTAGTTTGGCCATTCTAGTTATAGAAATGTTTGTATCCAAATTTTGACTAATACGATGTGGGTGAGTTGGTAAAGTTACTTAGTTATTTCAAGCTCCACTTAAGTTCAAATCTCAATATGGTATATGAGGTTAGATGTGGCTGTCATTAATTTTCTTGGGTCAGTTGTCACCATTTTTGGTATTCTCATACTGGTTGTGATCATTCCTTGGTATTTCTGGGTCATTTATGTCGAATCATTAGTATTCTTGGGTCATTTGTGGCCATTATTGGTATTCTCATGCCACTTGTAGCCATTAATTAGTACTATTAGGCTGATTGTGGCCATTTATTTGTATTCTTCAATTGGTTGTGATCTAATTAGTATTCTTCAGCCTATTATGGCCATTATTGATGTGTGTGTGTGTGTGTGAGATAGATGATCACTTGTGGATCTAAGCCCCTGATTATGTCCCATATAGGTTGGAGCTCCAGTAAAAAGTAAATACCTATATAAAATTCTTCACATTATTAATTGTGTTTAAAAGTCTAGAACTTATAATATTGAAGACTCATCACATGCATAGAGCATTATATTTTGAACTAAATGATGTATTTATTATCAATTTTAATCCATCCATTTCCTTAGTAGCCTATGCAATTTAATTAATGATTTGACTCTCATATTTAGAATAGTATAGCATCTTCTATAGATCTGACCACTAGTGTTTTGACATAGAATCAAGTCTTTCTTTCTTAAGCTAGAGAGAAAAAATCTATAGTATTTTATCCAAACCATAATGATCAAAAAAGAAGGGAACCATATGGCTTATCATGCAAGGCTATAAAAATGTGTTACTTTTCAAAAGTTAATAAGATTAACGTTCATATTGAATTTTTTTCTTATAAATGCAAAATAAATGTTAACATCTTATTCGTTTAACATCTTAGTAAGCATATGTTATTGATTTATGTGAGAATGTTTTTTAATAACCAAGTTATAAATGGTTTAGAAAATGTTCACTTCTAATATTACATGAGTGACTTAAAAAAGACTTTATGTTATTATTTCTCTTCATTGCCTAAAAGTCCATAATTTATAATATTATAGAGTCATCACATGCCTAGAGTAGGGTCTTGTGATATGAACAACGTATCTATCATCAATTCTATTTTTTCCATTTCCTTAGTATATTATGGAGTTAAATAAATTATAATTAACAATAACAAAGAACTAACCCCACTTTTTGTTGATTCACCTTTCTTGCACTAGTAGTTCTAATGCTACAAGGCCACTAAATACTATAAAAATTTGGCATCAAAACAAAAATTCTTAGAAATGAGAATTTACCTCTATTAATATGTATCCATTATATTTAAAATGCTTTTGATACATTGATTAAGCTTAATTTTCCATAATTTTTCCTCTATGGAATTGTCTATGCCAAGGAGTGGTCCATGTTCTCTTTTTTTCCATTTTATTTCCCATGCAATTATCCAAGCATTTCAGAATCTCATCATGTTCTCATGTTTTGCCTTATATTTATTCTATGAACATGCTTAGTTTGAAAATTAAAAAAACTAACATAAAATTTAGTCATTATGCTTATTTCATCTTTTGTTTACCACTAGAACTAGAAAATAAAGAAATAAATTGACATAACTAAGCCTAAAATATTTGATTTTATTGCATTAATATTATTCTGAATTTCTTTGTATCAAACTTCAAGCTATAAAAAAAATTAAAAATGCATGATAACATCTTCACATCATATTTTTACTTAGTGCCATCGTCAATCTCTTTATTTCAATCCTATTGTGGTGAGCTTTCCTCTATCTACTTCTACATTTTTATTTTACTTGATACATGTCTAGATGTTATGATTCTAAATTTTATGTTGTGTTATTCATATTGATGCATTTTTTCTTATGTTTTCAATTGAGTGCTTAGATTCAATGCATTCTTACATGGATGGGCTTTAATGTTTTCCTAATGCTAGAATAGACATTAACAAGTTTATTTCAAAATATAATATGTAATTAGGTACATTGTGCATAACACATGTTTTATAAGTTCTTTTGTTTTATTTTTATTTTTATTCATCCCTTTAATTTAGTAATTTATTCATCAATCATTCATGATTTGATCTTAGGACATGACTATGATATATTTATTAGTTCATCTCAAATAACTTTTCATTAATGTGTTTATGTCATGTATTTGTGTAATTTTGTCTGTATACTGAGTAGTTTCTTTCATGAAATAATAACAATAGAGAATACTTTCTTTTCCTCAGCAATAAGGTAATGTAACATGACCATTGCATTCATTATGAGCTCCATTCAAACCATTGTGTTGGTTTCATACACATATAAGATTTACAATATAGGGATAGAAAAATACTATATACACATGTATATACATCTAAATATAGAGACAAAATGTATGCATATTTATAATCATACATACATACATACATAAATAGTGAGATAGAAAGATACTTGACAAATATTCAAGTAATCTAAATGATAAACTAATAAAAGTTCTCATGTCTCAACCCGATGAATGTTATTTTAATTGTTGAAGTGGAAGTGCGTAAATGTCATTGCATTTAAAGTTTATTAGCCATCCAATACATGATTTTTCTACCGAAACACACCAATCAACTCTAAATTTAATTGAAGCTTTATGTTATATTTATAGATTAAATAAGTATGAAAAAAATATTGCTTTTACAAATGTATTTCTCTTATGTATTTTAAAAAAAGATAAGCTATATTATAATTATAATTGATCTTGAAATAATATGTTGTTGTGTTCATGCTTACATTTCCCTTGAAATTTTATGAAGGAAATAGTACAAACATAAATATTAAACTGTCACATTATAAATGCCAAAAAATATATTTTGTTAGGTTCTTATCCCATCACCATAATTATGTATGCCTAACATTGATCCATTTTGTCTTTTTGTGCAGCTTAACTCATAAGCAATTATGCAACTATTTAACAATATTATATTATAGCCCCATTCATTGTTTATGTTTTTTAATATTAGTAATTGTTCATAATTCTAAACTCCATCTTGCGCACATACGCATAAAATCCTATATTCAACACAATAAATCCAGTAATAAGAGGAATCACCATATGATTCCCAATCATAATCCTTGAAATTACTTTGATCAATATTAAATTTGAAAAAATTGGTACTAAGTTTAAATTTGTCTTTTTAGACTCGAGTATAATTTTTCATTCTCTAGGATCACCAAGTTTTCTACCATGCCTTAATATGACATATGCATAAGATAAAAGTAACACGTAAATACAATTTACCACTTTATATAATGTATTTATTATCATCAATTTATTTCGTATCAATTCCTTACTAGATTATGGAGTTTAATTAATGATTTTTAGAGTCATCTTGAGAACATCACAACATATGTTATGGATCTGGCCACCAGTTTTTGGACACAAGATCAAGTATTTTTCTTAGAAGCTAAAAAGAAATAACATATAGGATCTTATCAAAAAATTAATGATGAGCACATGAAGAAACCATATGACTCATGGTGCAAGGTTATAAAAATGGCATTTGGGATAATATAGATTTTAATCATTGTCAAATATTTGAACATCAATTAAATTTAAATGAATATGTTCTACTTATATAGATACTTGACAAATATTCAAGTAATATGAATGCTAAATTAATAAAATATCTTGTTTCATCCCAATGAATGTTATTTCAAGTGTTGAAGTGGAACCACTTAAATGTTATTGCATTAAAAATTTTATTAGCTATCGTAACCATGATTTTTATTCCACAAAGCACCATTTAACTCTAAATTTAATTGATTCTTTATATTGTATTTACAGACTATATAATTATGAAAAAGAATTAATCTTTTACAAATTTATTGTGCTTCTCAATTTTATAAAAGATATGTTCATTTCAATTGTTATTGATCTTGAAATAACATGATCATGTGTTCATGCTTACATTCCCCTTAAAATTTTACAAAGGATACAGTACAAACATAACAATAAATTCCCACATTATAGATGTTAAAAAATCTATTATTTTAGCTTCTCAGCTCAGTACCATAATTTTGTATGCTATCACGGATCCATCTTATCTTTTTTTTAAATATATGCATTTTGCAAATTCATCTTACAAGTGCCAAATAAATGTTTATTTTGATCACAAGTTTTTGATTGATGCAAAAAAGTATTTTAAAAGAATTTAGAGCACAAAATTAATAATGCCAAATAGTTATCACCACTTCATAGTAACCTATTTTTCCCTCAGGGACTTGGCTTTTCTCACCCTTGTTAAATAGGCACATCCTAAATGTGGTGGCTAGACATTGCTACACATCATTCAACTATCAATTCTAACTAGCCCAACTATTATTTTTGTTTGCCATCTAATATGTGGAGAGCCATAGTGAAAATGGAGGATTTCACTATGATTCAAAAGATGTTACAAAGATCAATGTAGAGTAAAGCCCTGATATTATCACTCTTGATGGAAATGAAAATGAATGGGATGATGATAACATTATGGCCTACACATTTCCATTGCTACCTACGTTCCATCTAGAAACCCATGATAATCAATGCAAATACAACCAAATGACTCTCAAGATAATACTAATTTCTTCTTCTTTATTATTAATTTTCCTTGGTGTTTCACTTGATTTGTTTGAAAATATAGGACACAACATAATTTTACTACTATAGTGCTAATATACTATTGTAATGTGTATGGGTATGCCAATTTACAACCCAAATTTTTTCCTACAACTTTTTTCAATTTGTTAAATTTTTTCAGTGGGGTGTTCATTTTATCTTGTGTTGTGATGAATGCAAAAAACATAAAATCTTCTCTTCCATGGTGATCTTATTTTAAGTGGGGAAGGATGCAACATACTATAATTTATAATTTATACAATGCCTAAAAAATAGTAGCCATTTTCCCATTTTTGTATCATGATTGGATAAGTGACAAATATGCTCTTTAATAGATTCTATGAGAAGAAACAAAATTTATATAAATTTTTATTCCATATTTCAGAAAACTATTTATCAATTATAGAAATTTCCTTTCTATTGACAAATCCTTTTGTTCCTTGTAATTTATTAAAATTAGAATAATTGTATCTAAGGTCACTAAAAGATTATTTTCAAACATTTTTCCAAGTAAATGGGTAGTTTTAAATACAAACATGGCAGTTGTTTAAACAAAAAATTTAGAAGTCACAAAGTTGGCATAATTCACTTCTTGATTGTATCTGCAATTCCATGACATTTTTATGGTTCACATCACCAAAAACATTAAAAAAACACTTTAAGATATATGTATGCCATTTATTTCTATATTATATTATTTCCTTATATAAGGTTGTTCTTTGATGGTAAATTATATATATGGCATAGTTATAATTAATTAAATTTTTGTTTCGATAAGGGATTTGGTCACTTGGTTGATATGTTTGCCTAGGATCCACATTGTCAATATATGCATGGGTTGGGTCTTAAAGCTATGCTGAAAATTTTATATATCCATAATGTTGTTTGGATTTAGTATGTTATTAGCATTTCTAATTATGTGAATGTTTCAAGCAGTTCACACATATTTTGGTCTTTTGTAAATGATATTTTGATAAATTGAATTCAATTGAATGTAAGGTTAGGTTTGAAGGCTCCCCTTGACATAAGATGGGAATGGACTCAAATAGTAAGTAGTTTTTTATTTTGACCATTATTTTTAATTTCATGTAACATAGTTTTCATCCTAAATAAATACATTTCATAAAATCACATGAGTATATATTAACAGTTTAAAAATAATCATATTTTACTACAAATTATTCAACTTTTGACATTATTTTAATATTTTTTCATTTTTTTATGTACTATTTTTAATTTTCATTGCAAATTTTTATTTCCCCACACTATTTAGATTAAAACTAAAAGAATGACCTCACATTTATTTAAATTTTCTTTTAAAAATTATCTAAATAAATTTCACTAATTTTAAGTATTAGACATTTATATTAATTGGCATTATAACAAATCACAAATCTTTCAAGAACCTACAGCATCAATCTCAACACGTAGGCTTTATGAAATAATTAACATATGTATAGTTATTTGTGTTGTTAAAAATGTATTAAAAATGTTCATTCTTATACTTTAATTTGTGCATATAATGATGCTTTAATGATGGAGATCGATTGCAATGCATGATAGCAGGTATATAATCAATTATATATTAAACTTATATATTTATGTTCTAAATAAGGAGGTTTTATTTCCACACTAGTATATAGAACAATTAGAAACATAATATCTTTCCAATTGTTATTAAAACATTGCATAAGTATTTTCTCTTGAAAAATGAGCCATGTCAAATTTTTTAAATAAAATGTTTAGAATGCATTTAAATGTTATTTTAACTCCCAATTTTTGATACCAATTAAAACCAATGTGACTTACTCAAAATTAATAAATTACTATTTTAATTGGTATTTTTGAGTGATAATTACATTAATCAAACCTAAATAATTTTTTTACTTGCAAAAATTCTCCACTAATTAAATTTTATCACCAAAATTTGTTATGTCAACATTGAAAAATTATCCCATTTAAAAATATAAAAACGTGACCAAATTTAGAAACATCTAATATTACATCCATATTTATCCAATTTATTTTTTTATTATTTCAAAAAAATATGTACTTTTATATAGATAATTAAGGGTTCAAAGGGTCCCTCACCCAAAGTAAATATTTCCCATTTTATTCGGATGAACATCCACAAGGGAATGATACAACAAAATGGGAAAATAAAAAATCTAGATGAACAATCCCATACCCCACCCCAGAGATAATAGTCATCCCTAGGATTTTATAAAAAACCATATACTTTTCCAAGAATATTAAACACACACCAAAAAATAGAAGACAAAACTAGCAATTACATCAACACAAGTTAGATAAAGAACATAAGATTATGAGGTTGCCCATGTATTATGCCCCTAAGCTAGTGGAGAAAACAACCTAGTATTCAACACATTATAATACCTTGTAAGATTCTCTTCTCTATTTAAATATTAGTCCCTACCCACTACTATCTAAATTCCACCTAGGCTTAGTGATCATAGAATAGAGTCAAATTGAGCTCTTATAGAAGTTGTGACAAACCACCTAAGAAGGGCATCACCACCTGAATATACCCTGTGTAATATTCAGATTATAGCCAAGACCCTAGGTGAACTCTACATTGCAATGATAGCTATGAGATAAGGTAGAGGAGCCTACATAAATTCCACATCTAGTAGAGCAAACATCCTACCAACTGGTGCTGGGATCTAAAGAAAGCCTTGTGGATTTTCCATGAAAGATAAATCCATACATAATCACTCATTGAGTTCCCTGAACACTGAGAGGGGGACTAACCCATAGTTTTTGAAACTATAGAGGGTAAAATATGTCATGATTTTATCCATAAAGTTGTCAATGGCCTTAGTCCACCCAATTTGATAAAGTGGATTTTATCATATGCTCCACAACCTACTTAACCAAATCCTTGTCCTCCCTTGACAAGATAAATTTTGTAATGAAATGTGAGGCAAGGTTAGAGTTCACCTTGACATGGTATGGATTCACTAGGAACAAAACTAATGATACCCATGACTATATCCATAACCAACCTTGATTATATGACAAACATATTTTTTATCCTGGCTTCACTTACATTAATTTCAAAGGATATTTCACATTTTTGGAACCCACCTTGATTAGTGGCCTTATAATGGATAATTGTATGGATTAATCTATTTAATACTTGAAAACACCACCAAACCATTAAACCAACACATGACTAACAATAGTAAAGATGTAAGCCATAAATTTTTAGGGATCCCAAAAATTAAATCCAACTTTCATGGTGTGTGTGGTGAGTCCTATCTTAAGAGAGAGAATGACACATTATGATTTATTATGTGCCTTTGCCAAACTACTCCATAAAAACATGATAATTTAATATCCATCCAAGATAATAAAAGATATGGGGGTCCTTTGATGAGTCCACCCTATTGTCACTTAGATTTTCACCCTTTGAGGAGATACTTAAGCTATCCTCATCCAAGTGGCACAATGGAAACACCTCTAGGATTTTGGGTAGCCTAAGGATGAGGTGAATATATAGATATGGATATATTCCTTGATTTACCAATTTAGATTAAAACTACACCTAAAATTTATGGGGGGAGAAGGGAGAGAGATAAGTAAAAGTAAACTATTTTAAGGGAGGTGATACACCAAATAATATGATTAATTCCAACCAGTAGCATGTTATACATGAGAACAAAGGACTAACCATACATACACTCCTTCAATATGCATCTTCTCACATAAATGTTACATTATGAGGTTATGGATGAATGTACAAAGCTAGGAGGACTATAGAAGAGGAAATGAATGGCACTACTAAATAGACTAAATCACTCAATCCTTGAAATTTACTAGAACACTTCACATGCCATGTAAGAAGAATCTTTCTAATTAAAAATAGGATTGAAAAATGAGACAACATGTTAAGGAATCCATATTATTCACTAATCAAGATCCAACATTAAATTAGAACACACTATGAACAATCATGAAGAGGTAAAAAAGCAGTAGTTTTATTGATAAAATGGTATACAAATGAGTAGGGCTTTGCCATACTCAGGTGGAACATAAGTTATAATGGCCAAAGTGGCTAGTTATTATAAAACTTGAGAGAGAGAGGAGAAGAGATAAGTCCAAGGGTCACAAAGACACTTGTCAAGTTGATAAAACTATTTAATTGTTCATGAGAAGAGGATGTGGGATGAACCATGCAAGGTTAAGAAGTACAAGTGTCTTAAGTCATAAACTCATGAAAAGTGGCATGAAACTCCCTTAACTATCTTATAAAAATTTCCTTCATGATTATCCCTATTTTAAAATCCAAAAACTTATTAGGGACAAGTATAATGATTGAAATGAAGGGGAAGGATTTCAAACATGCCTCTCCATGCATTTGTTGTAGACTTGGTCATCTAAAATCATCTAGAAGTGAGCCATCATCACACACTTGGTCTCAAATTTGGATTAATTTTTTCATTAAAATATATGGTACGGAGTGTATTACACCTATAAATACCCTATATATCCTTAGAGGCATCAAGAACACCTTAAAATCACTCTACTTGAAGTTCTCCACCCTTCTCACTAGCTTGTCCACTATGCTAGTTTTGACTAGCTGAGATGAGACTTTTTATTGAGACACTTAAGAGTTATTATGATGAATTAAATTAACATGGGGAGTTATAAAAAGTCTTAATATTCCTCTTAAACTTTGTTTCATCTCTTGGAACCTCATAGAACCTGCACAATGCCCAAAACATTCAAAAAACCCCTATTTTCTCCCTATCTATATAATTATGTACATTCCAATAGGATTGGAGGATAATAAGAGAGTATTATACAACCTATAATATCTTTCAAGATCAAAATTGTCCATTATATCAACTTTCTAACTCCATTTCTCCAAACCAGTCACTAACAAGGGTTTTAGCCTATTTTCTATTCTTAAGGTTTGTTCATGAATCTCTGATGTTCAATATGAAAAAAAATATATAAAAATGATTTTAAATGACCTTTATAACACCTCATAACTTATTTATCTCCCATTAAAATCACCAAGAGAGATATAAACTTCCAAAGCTAACTTATCAAGCTCTTCTCTCTATTTCCTACATGCTTAAGTTGGTTTTTGTGCCAAAAGTGACATTTTCATAGTTTCCTTTGAATATTACCAGATTTAACACATCCTTATTTACCCAAAAAACATTTAATAATGGGTTTTAATTCATATCTCATGTGAAAATTGAAAGTAACTCCCCATTTGGCTTTTAGGCCTAAATCTTGCCTAGTAGGCCTACCTGCACTCTTGTGGTTTAGACCATCCAAATAAGTTTATTTTAATTTAAATATATTTATCACCTATATTATGGCCATATTAAAATTATCCAATTATTTTTAAATCTCACTTATATCTAGAAGTAAATGTGGTCTCTTGTTTGGATTCTAAGCCAAAACCCTACCCTTAGGCTTGGCTACAAACTTAACCATCTAGATCATCTTGCTTGGTTCCCTGATTCTATGAGGTTTTTTACATGATGTTTCAGGTGTCTTAAAACTTCATAAACCTTCTTTTAATGTTTTAAAAACTCCTTATATTACCACTTCACCTCTTTTGTTAAGATTATAAGGTTTTACTTATAAGGGAAGTGTCCTTGTTTAAGACATAACAAAGGGAACTTACCCTATTTTCTCAAACCAAATTAAAGGTGTAATATATTCAAAAACTAATGTGTGTGTGTGTGTGTGTGTGTGTGTGTGTGTGTGTGTGTGTGTGTGTGTGTGTGTGTGTGTGTGTGTGTGTGTGTGTGTGTGTGTGTGTGTGTGTGTGTGTGTGTGTGTGTGTGTGTGTGTGTGTGTGTGTGTGTGTGTGTGTGTGTGTGTGTGTGTGTGTGTGTGTGTGTGTGTGTGCGTGTATGTATTAGGTTAAATTCACCCTTCAAACTCTTCAAAACCCAAAACAGATTACTAGTCAAAAGACTGTGTACAGGGCCTCCTCATATGGACTATGTTTTGTCTATTTAGAGCCCTTTGATAGATTTATTTCCATTGAATATATCCTATGTATTTCATAATTGTCCTAAATATGTATTTAATATGTCTTATTTATCACTCCAACCCCTTCTATACTCTCTAAATGTACCTTGAAGTCATGAATTGAGTCCTTCCTATTCTAACTATAAGACTTTGCTTTAATGACTCCTATAGGTGCATACTTATATGATTTAGGATCATATAAATGTGTAAATGAACCTATATATAATTTCATGATCATATAACATTTATTGACTCATTATTTCACTTTGATTATTCCTTCTCCATCACTTTGAAACCCAAACCTATTCACTATTTATCAAAATTAGACACAGTCAACTGTAGGTCAAATAGAATCATATAGGTGATAATTCTTGTTTATGACTTAATAAAATTCTATAATACCATTATTAAAGCATCCATAGTCATTAAAAATTTATTGTAACCATTATTTGATGTTTAATCCACACCAACATTTAGAAACATCACCTTCATTACTCACTGCCAACACAGTCATACATAGTTGGTTGTAGGTGCTCATTGTCAAAAGGAAGGGCATATAAAGGTGTTTATAGGATCAAAAATACATATGAAACCTTATATTTTTATCTTCATGTTATACCAATTTCACATTATTTTTAGGTCTACAAGAATGAACATCTTCTCAAACCTTACCCTTGGTTGGCTTTAAGTGCTCAACAACCTGTGTATAGATTGAAGGTATGTTTGGGGAACCAAAACCCAAAGTATCATTCCTTCTGATGATATTTTAGACCATAAATTCTAATTTAACCATTTGGAAACACTTCACCTTTATGTCATGGTATAATTTTGTAAATTTTGGATTGAGATGTCTCTTTTGGGCTAAACATGTGGATTTTATTGCTTATTTTCAGTGTCTTGGTAGGCAACTTTAGGCATCTCAATCACCATTCTCCACTAACCCTTTATCCTTCAAAATTTGAAATGTACTTTTCCTTTATAGATAATAAAATATTAGCAGAATATGATGCATCATAATTTCTTAAAACCATGTCATATTCTATTCACAAAATGTTCATGGGCCTCTATTTTGCATTTTTAGAGAAAAGGTCCCTATATATAGTCACTTAACCCTAGAGCATGTCTCCAACATCCATTTGTTAATATACCACCTTAAATTAGTTTTATATGGTCTTATTAACATCTTATGACTCTTAAAAAGGTTCATCATGCCTCAATTCCCCATATGCCACCTTAGCTTATTGTCAATGACCACTTGTAGGTGGCTTTTCTAGTGTATATAGGAAGTAAGGTGTAAATATGGATAGTAGCATTTTAATTGGCCTTAAATTGGTTTTATATCTATTTAAAACCTCAAAATTATCTCTTCACACCTAAAATATCTGAAACAAGTGTTAGAACACCCTATTTAATGTGAAATTATCTTCCAAGCATCTGTAGGTAAGCATGTTCATGGCAAAATGTGTGAGGATGTTGCACATGACTGCATAGTCCCTCTTTCTTAACTCAAATGAAGCTTTATCCACTAATTAATACTAATAAATGATTCACCAAGGATTAAAAACCTTAAACACACCTCTGTGAACATGACATATAAGTTTCATACACATGTTTCACCACAGTTGCAAGTAAACAGTGAGCAAAAGTTGAATGTAAAGTGTTCATAACTACACTCTCATAGAGAAATTCCATGAATAATGAGATTGAAATTTTAATTTTAATCAAGATCACATTTTAAAAATATAAATAGACCTATCACAACTCTCTAAATCCATGAACAAGCATGAAGTTACTAAAAATGATGAAAACTACCTACAACTTACAAAGGTGTATCTTCTTGAAACTTTGATGTACTTGACCTATAAAAACACCTTAAAACATGAAAATAAGAATGTATATAATCTAATAATATATAAAACATCTTATATATTCAACATCACTAATTGATTTGTATGGAATTTTGAAAAATAGGGCAAAACCTATAGGGTGCATAAAACAATAAGAAGAAAAACATAGTCAACTTCATGAGGATGGTTAATAAATAATAGGCCACAATTATTCAAAATATTATTATTATTAAAATCAAGTTATATGAATTTAATTTCACCTCCTTAAGGTGTTTTATCTGAAACATCCCTTGCTAGTTGTACCAAGTACAAACTTGAAGACTGGTTGTGTGCTTAGAAGGGTGAAAAAGGAGAAAAATGGTTTTGGGCCTAAAATGGCACTTCCATATAATTTTAAACATTTAATTGAGATTTAATAAGCTAAAGATACATTATATGATCTTCTCTCATGTGGCACACTTTCCCCTGGGTCATACAAGTGCCACACTCACCTTTTTTCCCAAGAAAATTGATCTTTCCTTTGAAGCACCTACCACTTTTAGTTAATAATAGTTTATTAATACATATGAGGATACATTTCATGTGACATAACCTTTTTGAACCTTAAAACTTCCCAAGTAATCCATACAACTCATTAAATGCCCCTTTTTAACCTCAAAATGACTAAAAGGACTAAAATGACTAAGGACCAAGGCTAGAATAACATTAAATGACATTAATTGACCTATAAAACACCTTTTTACATATGTGTTAGACCCCTAAAACACCTAAAAGTAAATTTTTTACCTATATGGGTCCTAATTTGACCTGAAATTCAAATTTGGTTAACACACCCAAAAATTGTCAAATTTTATTTCATTAGACTCTGAGATATCTTGGTTGGATAAGAAGTCCATAGTTGAATTTTATTCTCTATATAAATTAAAATCCTTATAATAAGAAAAATAATTCATATTATCTGAGATTTGACTTAGTATATTCCTAATGTGTCAAACACCCACCTTCCTTTTCTACAATGCCTAAATTAGCACCATGGAGTTACCTTTAAAGATTATATTATCAATACCACATTGGTAAACCATATCCACTCCTACAGCCAGGGCTCAAGCCTCAGCCTCATTATTGGTTCCATCAACCAATTTGAGAGAGGCATCATAAATGAGTGAACCGTCACAATCTCTAATTACACACCCTACCTCTTAGACTCTTGTATCTCCCCTTGTAGCCTCATCATAATTAAGCTTGAAAAACCCATGGGGGGAGGAATTAAAACTGAATTTTCCTTCCTCAAAACCCTTTTATTAGAAACTCTAGACCCATTAATGAGGGAAAAAATAAGTAATTAATCACACATATAAAAACATGTTTTATCCTTATTCCTACCCAAAATCTATAAAAAAAATTATATCAAGCCATGATACCATTCACATCCTTATTCCTACACAACATATATCAACAAAATTTATATCTAGACATGATACCATTCACTTCACATTACCTAGAGAATTAAATATGTCACATAAAATGACATGGGGAAGATATTAAAATAACACATTAATGAAATATCCCAAAAATAGGATATTTAATACAAACACTTAAAACTATAATAAATCCCAACTATAACACAAGATCTGATACCATTGAAATATCTCAAAGTAAGATATTTACTACAAACACTTAAAACTATAACAAATCCCAAATATAACATGAGCTTTGATACCACTGAAATATGTCAGATAAGGATATTTACTAAACACGCTCAAATACATAAAATCCTAACTCACACTTATTCTAATAAATTCAAATATAATACTCTTTTCCCAAATCCCACAACTACATTAATAAACACATACACTTATTATCATTTAAAATATTACACAATGGAACTTCACACCATATAGTTACATTTACAAAACTTATGATCAATTCATAATAAATATTACAACTAATAAAAAATAAACATAATATATTGAATAATACATATAATTTGAATACAACAAGTGCTTACAACTATATGATACAAAGTCCCCAATGAGTTCCAATTATGGTTTATGAATGCAACCGTGACTAGATAGGGAAGAATATTTCACCACCAAAACCAGTAATCTTGAGAGGTTTTCCATCCTCTAATATTTTCCACACTCTAAGGGTTTTCATCCTTATGAGAGGCTGAAATAATGAACACATAGTTAAAACATTGCAAAGGGGGTTTGTTATCCATTTTCGCTCCTAGTTTTTGCATCTTTCTTTTGGCTAAGTGAAAAATATTTATTGGTCTATCCCCATAATAAATAAATACTAAGTTTTATTTCCTTTGGAAGCCTTTGTTTGGTCTTTTTGTCCAAGTCTCAAAGGAATTGTTTTAGACTTTTTTTTCAAAACAAAAAAAAGTTTGAAGGAATTAGTCCTAAATAGGTTTTTCAAAGGGTACATTTTAGGAATGCCAAAGGATCATTTCTAAATCAAAGGGACACTTTGCACTTTTCCATAGGAACATTTCCATTCTCATGAAGTGTCTTTTCTCCTATGAAGGGATGTGTTCAACTTTTTTGAAGTGCACATTTCAAGTTTTCAAAGAACATTAGAAGGATTTATGAGGGTTTTGTTTTAGACTTTTTATCCAAAATAACATTTCAGAAGGGTTTGTTATTTATTTCAAATTTTTGTTTTAGATAAAAAGTTTGAAATAATTTATCCTTTAAAAGGTCCAAAATAATTGGTCACTTTCAAAAGCTTGAAGGAAGTGGTCCATCTCAAAAAGTCTTTCGGAACATTTTTGAAAGAATTGTTTCAGATTTTTTATCTGAAACAATCTTTCCAAAGGGACACTTGCAAAAAGTACAAAGGACCATTTCTCAAGCAAAGTGACAGTTGCAAGATTTTTAAAGGGTCTTTTTGTTGCAAAAGTGTCCATAAATTTTTTGAAAGGTCTTTTTGTTTCAAAAGTGTCCTTCAAAAGAAGTCCAAAGGGACATTTTCAAAAGTCTGAAGGGACACTTTGGAAAAGTCTAAAGGGCCTTTTCAAAATCTTTAAAGGGTCACCTTTTAGAAAAAGTACCCTACAACCAAGTTCTTGAAGGATCATTCTTAGAAAAATTTCCCTTCAAATTTTTTTTGAAGGGTATAGACACTAGTTCAGAGTCCATAGAAGGATTATCAAAGGGTATGTTTGAGCAGTCTGAAGGGACGATACCTGTAGAGTCCATAGAGAGATGATGGTTTTGAAGAAAAGGGACACCTACAAAGTTCATAGAAAGGGCATTTTTGAGCAATCCAGAAAGTCTTTATAAATATGTTTTTGAAAAATCTATAGTTTAGAAAGTCTATAGAAGGATGGTTTCAAAGGGAGAAAAGAGAAGGGTCCATGGGAAAAAGGTTGAAGGAATAGTCCCAATAGAGTGATAGTTGCGTGGTCATCAAATTTTGGGTCATGGACTAGCTATTGGCATTCACAACAATGGGTCCTAGGAAAATTGATGGTCCTCATTTAAACATTCAAAGATCTAGGGGCTTCAAATCTTCATCTACCAAAGCCCATCAGAGGGTTCATATCACCATTGATCAAACCATGATCCATGTTGTTTGTGATGGCCAATCAAAAGGAGCAAAAAACTTGGTTGAGATAGAATGAGTTTCAAAATATTTTGACAAATTCCATGAAGGCATACATGTATACTTCAATTGACACCTTTCCAAGGCCAAACAGAATTAAAGTGACCCTTCTCCATGCCATTGTACACCTTAGCAAGCTAGTGGGAAGCTGTTAAGCATTAGGACAAACCTACAACAAGTGGACTCTCATTTGAATAAACAATTGATTCCATTACTTAGCTCAATAATATTTATTTTTGTTAGTGCAACCATCAGGAAATCATCTTTGGGAGAGCAAGCTAGCTATGTAACCACTTGAAATGACATGGATCAATGGAATGGCCTAAATGAGAATCCTTTGCAAAGATGGTTGCAATTGAAGATGGAGACTTTTAATATTTGTATTCCTTCTCTTAGTACCAAAGGCCTCCTCCTCTCTCTTCCTCTCTGCTATAAATATAGCCCTTGAGTTAGGGTAAAAGGAGACCACACAAAGTATAGTGAAGCCCTACTAGAATGATATCCTAATTTTAAGAATTATTACAAGTCTTTTTTCTTTGAAGTTTTGAGCAATTCCCTGAGTGTGTAAGTGATGTATAGTGACAAGTGATGGTTTTCACCCTTTTGTCCTTTGTCCTTCATGCCTAGGTCTAATAGGTCATATAGAGTACATCCAAGTGTGTTGAATTTCTACATGTGTATAACTATTCTTGGAATGTATAGGTTGTCTTTTAGTTTGTTTACCGTGTGTCATTTCATACATTGCATCTCTATACTAAAATATTTGTGTTAGAATCTTTAGAGCTTGGAAATAGTCTATGTATCTTTTTGTATCATGCAATAGGGTATGATATTTGTGTGGAAGATAATCTTGGTACATCACCATTCTTAGAACATGTTTTCTTTATGTAATTTATAACTCTTTTCTCTTCAATCAAACTAGTTTAGATAGAGGTTTTTTTGCATAGATATATTTAGGGAGATAGCCCCTTTAAATATAGAGGTTTATTTCCTCTATAGTTGTGCCCACATGCCTATAAATGTTCTAGTGTTGTCCAAATCTAGAAGAGGATTGAATACTCCCTTTTAGGGTTTAAGATTTAGAGATAACATTTTTGGCACACCCGATGGGATGAATTATTTACATGTCAAGGTGAATTTTGGTCTTGACAAGCCTAGGGTTATAGAAATATCTTTAATCCAGCATTTAGAAACTCCAAAAGGTGAGAATCTCTAGTTGTAGATCAAGTTTCCCAAATTATACTTCATGGTCCTCACTAGGTCATATAAGACTTTCGGTAAAGCCCCTCTAGCTGAAGCTCTTCTTGAAGAACAATCCCCTAAACCATTCCTAGCTCTTAGAGATCCTTGGCAAGGAGGTTTTGGAGAAGAAGAAAAAGAAGTTGAGGAAGTTGGAAAAACATGAGATAAAGAGGAAAGGAGAGAAATGTAGAGGCAAAAACCTTTCCTGACCTTCAACACACAAAATTCAATTGACCTTCCTGCATACGACCCTATTCCTCCCAATGCTACTAAGAGTCTCCCTAGTTTTAATGGAGAGGGTCCTATTACCCCATCTAAGCATATTAGAGACATTTTGAATTTTTGTAACTTTCATAATGTCACCCAAGCCAACATAGCTATTAGATTTCTCTCTATATCTCTAAAAATGAAGGCACTTGACTAGTATAGGACTTTGGAAGGTGGTTACATTACAAGTTAGGATGGCTTTGGGGAATTTTTGGTAACTAGATTTGAGAGTAAGAGTGACCATACCTCACTAATTCATCAGTTGAACATGATAAAGAGAGGTCTTAATGAATCTATGGGAGATTTTAATGAAAGATTTTAAAGTACCTAGCATAGGTTTCTACCTAGCATGAGATCTCCTCTTAGCTTTGTGTTCCCCACTTATCTCAAGGGTATTGGTACTGATGTGGTGGTGATGTTACAATAAATGGGAGGATTCACTTTTCCAAATGCATATGAGATAGCTATTGAAGCTGAGAATAGATTAATACAAGTTGGAAAGGTACCTCCAAGAGTTTTTATGCCTTTGTTATCTCATAGTTTGGTTGAATCTCCAAGCATAGCACAAGTTCCTAATACCAATGTTAAGCCGTTAACCTTTCCCAAGAATATGGATAATGTTGTGAATACATATGAAGAGATTTGGTCATTATGAGCTCAATTATAGACAAGTACTCCACCTAACCATCAATATTATCCTCAATAAGGCTATATGTCCCCACCCCAATACAAATACCAAGGAAGAGGATAGGGTTAGCAAGGTTTTAATAGTCATCCCAATGCCTATAATCCTAATCCCAATCCTTCCATGAAGGCTATTGCTCCATTACATGCTAACCTCGTCCAAGGAGAGGATAATTTAGACTAATTAGGATAACCTCAGGGTCAATTTATGCATGATGGTGGAGAAGACAACCAAGATTTGGTGGCACAATAATAAGCTACTCCTTACATGACATCAGAAGAAGCAAATCCTAGCCAAAGGGATATTCATGGAGAAGGTAGCAGCCAAAGTGTAGGTATGATCAAATTTTAAGTGAAGGATGATTATGTGTTGAATCAAATCACATCAATCATATCCAACACAATAACCAAGAAGAGATCTCTAGGATATGTTCTGTGAGTACATGTGACTCCAAGTGATACCTCTCCAAGGCCACAAAGTGTGAATCCTAGTGTAATACCTACTACTAGTCATGCCCATGAACAAAGTCAGAATGCAAGTAGGGTTTTCAAGCCTATAATGTAGTAGGTTAAAACTCCCTCACTACCTTCAAGAATGCAAGAAAAGGTGAATAATTCCCCTCTAAAAGTTTTTTATTCTTAAAAGAATACCAAGATAAGCATAGCTCTTTGGGAAGTCTTGCAAATCTCTAGTCAAAAGGAGTTGTTACAAGAATATCCAGTGAACATTCATGTAGCCCCTCAAATTTCAAAGCATAATTGTGTGGCACTTACTAATTCTCTAATTCATGTCTTAAAACCTTCCAAAAAAACTAAAAATCCTCCACCCTTATACCTCACACTCATTGTGGGAGACAAATTGGTTCACAATTATATTGTAGATAGTGCAGCTAGTACCATTGTCATGTCTAGGGTGGTGGTTGATAAATTTAGATTGAAGTATGAACTACATATTAAAGGTGTGTTGAATCTTGATGGGAAACCAACCAAGACATTGAAATTGGTTAGAGTTCTGAAATTTTTCCTACATGATTTCCCATGTTTCCCCATTTTACAAGGCGTTATGGTGGTAGACCTTCTAGCCCATTTTGTTATCTACTTGTCAAGGGAATTCATGGCTAAGATGGGAAGATACCTTTCTATTGATTGGTATTTTTTATCTTTTAAAATAAGATATGGAACCAAGGTGACTGTAAGGACTCAACACTTAACAAGGTTTCATATTGAGCCATACATGGAGACAAACTCAAATCAAAATTGTCTAATTAGTAAAGAAGAAGAAGGTGTCATGGACGGTGAAACATCCTCCCTCCTTGAAGGTATTTTTGATTTTTTACTTGATAGTTATATCACTTAAATTAATGGACTTTATACATTTAATTTCATAGAAGAAACTAATTTTGGAGTTTATTATATACACAAAAAAGATATTTCAATCCCTTCACTCACTAATGAAGACCATGAACTTGATGGGATATGGGAAATGTTTTTTGATGGCTCAAGAATCAAATTAAGTCAATACATTGTAATTATGTTAGTTTCTCCATCAAATAATCAATACTTCTCCTCATATAGATTCCACTTCAGCTGCACTTGTAATGTGATAGAATATGAAGGCTTAGTTCATGGCCTCTAATGGGCAAAGAAGAGAGGGATCAAGAATTTGAAAGTTTATGAGGATAGTGAATTGGGCATCCATCAAGTGAGAAATCAAGTTTTAACCAAGAATCCCTTGCTTAAACCCTACAAGCATAGGTTATGGGACCTACTTTAAGAATTTGATGCCTTCAACATATAACCCATACCAAGGGATTCAAACAAACATGTTGATAGATTGGCTTCCATAGGAGCATAGTTTGATGCAGTTGTTGATGTAGAAAAGGAGAAAGATCAGTATCATATCAAGGTCATTTTGAGGCCTTCTATTCCAGATAATAAAGCATTATGTCAAGTTTTTGAAAGTGATGAACACATTGCACACTTCATACAAAATGAGGCAGGTTTCTCCTCAAGGAACCAAAAGAGACTGCATGATCAATATGAAGAACATGTTATTCATCTGAAGACAAATAAGATACCTAAGGGGATTATTACCTTGGAGAGTGTTTTTAATTAAGATGATCGCAAGAAGAGAGAAAGAGTGATCATTTCAACAAAATAGGAGAACTATGAGAGAGTCATGATTTACAAGGATAAGTTCCTAAAATTTGGTAAGGTATGTTCTCCATCTGAGAAGCAGGACTTTATTGAATTATGCAAAGAATTACATGAAATATTTACTTGGGAATACAAATAATTGAAAGGTTTTGATCTAAGTCTATCTCATCACACCATTGAGTTATAACCTAGAGCTAAACTAGTCAGTAAAAAGCAAAGGGCTATCAATCCCAAGATAGAATAATTCGTGAAGAAAGAGCTTATTATCTTTATTATCAAATACTCAACTTGGGTGGATAATCTTGTACCTATCTAAAATAACAATGGAGAGATTAGACTTTTTTTGGATTTTTGAGATCTTAATAAAGTGTCTCTTCAGGATCCTTATCCACTACCTTCCATGAAACAAATTTTGTAAGTTGTTTCAGGTTCTCAAAGCTTCTTAATTATTGATGGTTATTTAGGTTACAATCTAATACTAGTGAACAAAGAGGATCAGTTCAAAATAACCTTCACTAAAAAATTAGGGAATTTTTCCTATAATAATATGTCATTTGGTTTATCCAATGTTGGAGCTACATTTCAAAGGGCAATGGACATGGCTTTTAAAGGTTTGATCAATAAGTTTTTGCTTGTGTATCTTGATGATATAACCATTTTTTTGAAGGATGATACTAATCATATGAAAAATCTAAGGTAGGTGTTTGAGAAGTGTAAGGAGTATGGAATATCCCTTAATCTAAAAAAGTACATCTTTGTTGTTCATGAAGGAAAGCTATTGGGTCATATTATCTCCAAAGAAGGATTTTATATTGACCCTAAAAAGATTGAGGATATTCTAGGATTGTCTTTGACTCAACACAATAAAGTAATGTAAAGCTTCTTGGGGAAAATAAACTTTCGAAGAAGGTTTATTCCAAAATTTACAACTATGGTAAAGCCTATCACATCCATGCTTAAGAAGAACCAAGCTTTTATTTGGACAAAGGAAGGTAAGAGTAGTTTTGAAGCAATCAAAAAAGTAATTACATAATCTTCTACTCTCTTGAATCTAAACTTTGCCAAATATTTCATACTCTATACCTTTTCTAACCTTGATACAATCTCAGCTATGCTTATGCAAAATAATGATGAAGAGGTAGAAAAACCAATTGCATTCTTCAACCAAGGATTGGAAGATTATGAGGTCAGGTATACATTTTTTTAGAAGCAAGCTCTAATAGTGATAATAAGATTGAATAAATTTAGACACATGGTTTCAAACAATAAGATACATGTCATGGTTTCTCATCCTAGCACTAAGGAGTTTCTCTTAAGAAAAGGCCTTAATGAAAATAGAGTTGGTTGGATTACAAAGGTGATAGAGTATGATGTGGATATTAAGGTTAAAAATATGGTAAGAGGAAAAGGATTATGTGATAATTTAGCTTCATATTTCCAAGAGCCAAAGGAGGAAGTCTTGATCAACCAATTTCAACCTCAGCCAGTTGATGACATGAAGTTTTAAAGTTGGACACAAGACATCATTAGTTTTCTTCAAAATGGTGGGTATCCCAATGGCTTGAACAAGTCTTAAAGGAGATACTTTTGATTATATACCATTCCCTACTATCTTGTAGATGGTGTTATTTGTATGAAATATGTGAATGGTGTGTTGTGTAGGTGTGTTAATTGTGATCAGTTTGATATGCTACTAGAAAAGTTTCACAATGGTATAGATGGAGGTCATTTCTCTCCTAAGACAATAGCTACAAAGATAATGAGGTCTGGTTACTATTGGCTTAGTATTTTTAAGTACTATTTCCACTAGGCTAAAAAGTGTCCTCAATGTGCCTTTTTATAGGCAAACATAAGCTTGTAACCCTTCCATTTAATCCTATCCAAGTAGACTACCCTTTCATGCAATGGGGCCTTGATTTCATTTGTATGATCTACCCTCCATCAAGTG
Source organism: Torreya grandis (assembly GCA_037957365.1). Classification (NCBI taxonomy): domain Eukaryota; kingdom Viridiplantae; phylum Streptophyta; class Pinopsida; order Cupressales; family Taxaceae; genus Torreya; species Torreya grandis. The sequence goes on from JARHVA010002322.1 coordinate 175,327, forward strand.
TTAGACACAAGTGGGTATTAACTTCTAATGACTACTTCACAAGGTGGGTAGAGGTTGTTGATTTTAACGAGGAAAATGAAAATACAATATTGGATTTCTAAGAGACCATTATAACAAGGTTTTGGGTTCCCCATGTTATCATTTTTAATAATGCACTTATTTTCATATGCTAAAACTTTTGATTGGGAAAATAGGAATGGATTTTACTTGAGTACCTCATCCAATTATTACCCTCAAGGTAATGGATTGTTTGATTCTACTAATAATAATCTCATCAAGATCATCAAGAGGACATTGGAGAATAATTGAAGAGCATAGCACAACAAGTTGAAGATAGACTTATGGGCTGACATGATTACTATTAAGAGATCAATTGGTAATTCTCCCTTTGTGCTTGTTTATGGGAGAGAGTATATATTTTGCATATATTAATAAATCCCTACTCTAGAACTTTCACAATAGAACACCATAGAACACCACCAAGTATTCATTGTTCTATGGTGTTCTATGGATCAAGTTCATAAATAAGTCCTTTGAAAAAAGAGAAAGTGCAAGAGTATTCAAGGAATGTGACTTGGTCTTGAAATGGGATGAGGATAGATAAAAACCAAGAAAACATATAAAGCTTAACACTTTATGGAGTGGCCCTTACATCATTAGCAAGTGTAAGCAAAGCAACTCCTTTCAGTTGACCAAAATGAATGGAGAAGAATTGCCTATCCCTGTGAATGGGATACATCTAAAGTTATTATATTAGTCTTTTTAGGTCATGTTTTATAAATAGTATCTTAGGTGTGTGTGTTTAGTCTAGTTTTTTTGGTTTTCTCTTGTGTTCGCTAAGTGCTGTGTAGCATAAGTGTGTTTCCTTCCTTTTGTTTGGTGTATGTCTATGCCTTATGCATGTGAATCAATCCACATTGTGTTTTTTAAGCCAAGGGTCTATTAAAGTTATTTTTTGGGTTCTTATATGTATGGATCCATGCCCAATGGAAGGATTTAGGCAACTGGTCTTAGGAGTAACAGGCATGCCTCCCCTTAGAATCACCAAGAATGTTAGCCATTTTCACTCCTAGGTTTTTCATCTTTCTTTTGGTTAATTGTAGCATATTTATTAGTTCATCCCCATAGAAAATAAATAATAAGTGTTATTCCCTTTGGAATCATTTTTTTATATTTTTGTCCAAGTCTCAAAGGAATTGTTTCAGACTTTTTATTCAAAAAAAAAAAGCATGAAGGAATTGGTCCTAAATAAGTTTTTAGAAGGGTACATTTCAGGAATGTCGAAGGATCATTTCTAAAGCAAAGGGAAACTTTGTAATTTTTTTAAGGGACATTTCCATTCTATAAAATGGTATTTTTATCTTGTGAAGGGACATGTTCAACTTTTTTGAAGGGCATATTTTGAGTTTCTGAAGGACATCAAAAGGATTTTCGAGGGATTTATTTCAAACTTTTTGTCTGAAATAACATTTTTGAAGGGTTTGTTCTTTATTTTAGAATTTTTTCTTCAGACAAAAAGTTTCAAATAAGTGATCCTTTAAAAGGTCTAAAACAATTGGTCACTTTCAAAATCCCAAAGGAATTGGTCCATTTCAAAAAGTCCTTCACAACTTTTTTGAAAGAATTGTTTCAGACTTTTTGTCTAAAATAATCTTTTTGAAGGGACACTTGGAAATTTTTTGAAGGACCATTTCTCAAGAAAAGGGACACTTGAAATATTTTTAAGGGTCTTTTTATTGCAAAAGTGTCATTTTCAAAAAATTCAAAGGGTCTTTTTGTTGCAAAAATGTCCTTCTAAAGTTTGAAGGGACATTTTCAAATGTCTGAAGGGACACTTGGGAAAGTTTGAAGGGCCTTTTAAAAATCTCAAAAGGGTCACCTTTTAGAAAAAGTGCCCTAAAAAAATTTCCTAAATGAGCATTCTTGGAAAACATGTCCTTCAAAAAAAAATTGAAAGGTATAGACACTTGTGCAGAGTCTACAGAAGGATTGTCAAAGGGCATGTTTGAGCAGTCTGAAGGGAGGACACCTATAGAGTCCATAGAGAGATGATGGTTTTGAAGAAAAGGGACACCTATAGATTCTATAGAAAGGGCATGTTTGATCAATCCAACAATTATATATAAATATGGTTTTAAAAAGTCCATAGTTTAGAATGTCTGTAGAATGATGGTTTCGAAGGGAGAAAATAGAAGGGTCCATGGGAAAAAGTCCTAAGGAATAGTCCCAATAGAGTGATAGTTTCATGGTCATTAAATTTAAGGTCATGGACTACCCATTGGCATTCATTATAGTGGGTCCTAGGCAAATTGATGGTCCTTATTCAAATGCTCAAAGATCTAAGGGCTCATGTTCTTCATCCACCAAAGCCCATCAGAGGGTTCATCTCACCATTGATCAGACCATGATCAACATCATTTAAGATGACCAATAAAAAGGATAAAAAGACATGGTATATCTAGAATGAGTTTCAAAGTATTCTAACAAATGTTATGGAGGCATACATGTAGACTTTAGGTGATGCTTCTCCAAGGCCAAACAGAATGAAAGTGACCCTTCTCTATGTTATTGCATACCTCAATGAGCTAGTAGAAAGTTGTTAGGCATCAGGACAAACATTCAACAAGTGGAATATCATTTTCATAACCAATTTATGCCATTACCCAGCTCAAAAATATATGTTTCTATTAGTGTAACCATTGGGAAAGCATCTTTGGGAGAGCAAGCTAGTTGTGTAACCACTTGAAATGGCATGGATCAATGGAATGGCCCAAATGATCATCCTTTGAAAAGATGGTTGTAGTTGAAGATGGAGAATTTTAATAGATTAATTACTTCTCTTGGTTCCAAAGGTCTCCTCCTCTCTCTTCCTCTCTGCTATAAATATAACCTTTGAGCTAGGGTAAAAAGAGACCACATAGAGTATGGTGAAGCCCTACTAAAATGATATCCTACCTTTAAGAATTAGTACAAGTATTTTTTATATGATGTTATGAGAAATTTATTAAGTGTGTAAGTGACATATAGTGACAACAAGTGATGGTTTTCATCTTTGTATCCTTTGTCCTTCATGCCTGAGCAAGGGTTTTGGGTCTAATAGGTCATATAGAGCGTGTCCAAGTGTGTTGAATTTTTGCATGTGTATAATTGTTCTTAGAATGTATAGGTTGTCTATCAATTCATTTACCTTATGTAATTTCATACATCTCACCTCTATACTAAAATATTTGTGTTAAAATATTTAGAGCTTATATATAGTATGTGTATATTGTTGTATCATGTAATAGGGTATGATATTCATGTGGAGGATAATATTGGTGCATCACCATCTTAGAACAGGGTTTCTTTATGCAATTTCTAATTATTTTCTCTTCAATCAAATTTCTTTAGATAGAGGTTATTTTACATAGATACATTTAGGGAGCTATCCCCTTTAAATATAAAGGTTCATTTCCTCTATAGGTATACCCACATGCCTGAAAATTTTCCAATGTTGCACAAATCTAGAAGAGGATTGAACACTCTCTTAAAGGGTGCAAGATTTGGAGATAACAATGTTTTCATAATAATCAAACATATCTTACAAATGGAGAGAGGTCTCCTTAAATAGAAATTGTAAAGGGAGAGAGAGAAGGAAACTCCATGCCCAAGCCAATAAATTTGTCCTTCTTGAGTGGGTGTGCTACTGAGCTATAGTGACAAGATTTTCACCAAGTGAAAGATTCTAAAATGGAGATCATGCTTCTACTATTGCTTTGTCTTTATCTTCCTCTTTTGCATGCCTCCAAAATAGTTCCCCACCTTCACACATATGCCTCCAATCTAGTATGTTCACACATAATAATTATATATTGCACAAATTAATCAAATATAATAGATCACACAACAATAATTGACAATAGAGAAAAATACTAGATAATATAGTAGAGCCACTTCGAGGGGGAAACCAACATAACAATGTAATAAGAGAAGAATAATTAATATTATGAATAAAGACTAACCACTACCTCTTATATATAGTCTACTTATCCATGGTTATTTCATAAGTTGACCTAACTAAGAACATAGAGAAATGTAACAATAATACAAAAGAGGTATGTAAGCCATAATTTGGCCACACATATTCCTAGACACACCAAAGTTTAAGGGTGTAGCATGCCCCTCCCCTTGAAAACAATATTGTCCTCAACATTGAATCAAATCTCAATGTTTTTGCATAGAGGATTCATCCTCCGAGGTGGCATCTTTACATGACATATTTTTCCATTTGATAAGGTACACTTTAATCACTCTAGACCATATCTATTTAGTTTAAATTTAAAGGATTACCTTAGGATCAATAATAACTCTCCCTTCCTCATCCAATTTTGGTAACTTAGTTTGAGTAGCAACTCTATGTCTAATGAATTTATTCAATCATGATACAAAAAATACTAGATGTATGTGAGTGGATGAAGGAAACTCTAACTTTAGGCCAAACTACTAATTCTATACAAGATTTGATAAGGCCCATAATACTTAGGGGATAGCTTGTTATCCTTTTTTTATTTCTTTAAGGACATCTACTTATATGGTTTTAAGTGAACAAAGATCCAATCACCAATGTCAAAATGCCTCTCACTCCTATGTTGATCTTCCTACTTGCTTCATGCAATTTTGGGCCATGGCTAAATTTTCACACAAACTTGTAAGGACCTCCTGTTGATGGTGAATATGTTCTTCAACTACATGAACCATAAGATGGACCTTCAAAGTTGAGGTGATGGATGGAAGGTGGTATCCATTTAAGTCTATAAAGGTAGAAATTTTGGAAGAACTATGAATAGAAGTATTATACCACCATTCAGTAAGTGTTAAACAATGAACCCATTTTTCTTGTTTATCAAAAAAAAATGAAGATATCCTTCTAGACATTTGTTGACTACCTTAATTTATCCATCTGATTGAGGATGATAGGATGATATATGAGCTAACTTGGTGCCCAAACATACAAATAATTTAGTTAAAAAATTACTAGTTAAAATGGGATATCTATCACTGACAATGATCTTAAGAGTATCATCCAATTTCTGAACTATATTGAAAAAAGAATTATCTACTATACTAGAAACAAAGGGATGTGATTAAAAAAAATGAGCATACTTACTAAGATGATCCACAATAACCATGATAACATTTTGACCATTAGATCTCAGAAACCCTATAATGAAATCCATATATACCTCTTCCCAATGTTGGCAAGGGATGGATAAATGCTAAAAAAGACTTTGGGTTTTGATGGTTTCACCTTTATTTTGCTGATAGATCATACATTTAACCACATATTTTTGGACATCCCCGTTGAGTCTTTTCCAAAAAAGTCTTACTTGATTCTATGGTAGATTTTCAAAAATCTTAAATTACCCCCAAGTGGAGTTGTATAAAGTTGTTGAAGGATTTTTTGTTTGAGAAGACAATTCTTACATAAGTATAATTTGTATTTATACCATAATGCATTACCCTTCCAAGTGAATTTTTCAAATCCACCCAAACCCTGATAAATATTCTGAATCAATTCATGGGTATCATTTTCATTTTACTATCTCATCTTGTTTCCTCTATCCAATCTATCTACCAAATGGTCATGGCACATAGAAATGCCTTGATTGATTTATCCTTCCTAGATAGTGCATCTACCACCACAGTTTCCTTGCCTTTCTTGTAGACTATTTCAAAATCATAACTTAACATATTAGTTACCCATTTATGTTGTTCTTATGATGACAACCATTTTTCCAAAAAATATTTGAGACTATCATGATCATTTTTAATCTTAAAGTGATGACCCATAAAATAAGGTCTCCATTGTTTGACTACATGTAGAATGGCCATCGTTTCCTTCTCATAGATGGGCTTGAGTCAATTTTTACCCTTCAATTGGTGACTTTAAAATTCAAGTGTTCTACCTTATTTCATGAGCATAACACCCATACCATATCCAAATGCATCACATTCAACCATAAAAGTCTTAGAAAAATTAGAATTGGCCAACACTGGAGTGGTGCACATAGCTAGTTTCAATTGTTCAAATATCCTGGTAGTTGTATCAATCTATTGGAAGGAGTATTTATTAAACAAAGAGGTTAGTGGGGCTACAATTCTACCATAAATTTTGACAAACCTATGATATTAACTAGTTATCCCTAAAAATCCCCTTAGTTACTTGAGTGTCTTAATAACTATCCATTCCACCATTGCTTGGATTTTTTAGGATCCACTTGTACTCCTTCATGTGAAACCATATGATCCAAATAATCAACCTCACAAGCTCCAAAAGTAAATTTGGAAGGTTTGGCATACAACTAATGTTGTTCAGATTTGAGAGTACTTGTTTCACATGTTTTAAATGGTCTTCCTAATTTTTAATATAAATGAGGATATCATCAAAAAACACCAAAATGAATTCCTTAAAATTGGCCTAAAAATAGTATTCATCAAACTCTAAAAGGTAGACAGTGCATTTATTAGAATAAAAGGCATAACCATAAAATCATAGTGTCCCTCATGAGTCCTAAAATTTGTCTTGGGTATGTCTTCATCATGGATCCAGATTTCATGATACCCAAAACATAGATCTAAATTTGTACAATAAAGAGCACCATTCAATTCAATTAGAAAATCATCAATGATAAGAATAGGAAACTTATTTTTATAGTGTACTTATTGATCTCTCTTTAGTTTGGGTACATCTTCTAAGTGTCATATTTATTTTTCACCATGATAACTGGTGAAGAATATTCATTTTGGTTTTGGTGAATGATTCCTACATCTAACATCTTTTGTACTATCTTTTCAATATCACTTTTTTGGGCATAGGAATACTTGTATGGCCTAATGCTGGGTGGTGTACTACTAGGAATAGGTTTTATGTCATGATCATGCATGTGAATGGGTGGAATTTATTTTTTCATGTCACTAAAAATAATAGAATATGCATCAATTACTTGTTGATCAAGAGGTGTAGATGGTTTAGTTGGTTAGACTTTAATGGAAAACAAGTGAGCCTCAAATCCTTCAACACCCTTTTAGAGAATCTTGGTTATTTTATGAGAGCTAATAATTTGTGGATATTTAAGCCTTAATCCCATTAACTCAAATGTCTTTCCCTTAGAATGAAATCATATGAATAATTTTTGGAATTTAATCTCAATAGTGCCCAAAGTGGTGAGCCAATATACTCCCAAAATAATGTTAGCTCCACCAATAAAAATATAAAAAATAGGATAATATAAGAGGTATTCATCCATGGACATATTAATACTATGGAATTTTCTTAAACAATTGATAGTACCATCATCTGCAATCATGACACAAAATTTTAGAGTGGGATAAATAAAATAGTTCAAATGAGCAGCCAACTTACTGTTGATGAAGTTGTGTGTACTCCCAAAATCAATAAAAATAATTACCTTATGTTTATTAAGGGAACCCACCACCTTAATATTTTAGGGATTAATAATACCTAAAAGGGCATAGTAGGAAATAATAGTTTGAGAGTCTTCAGATTCCTCCTCGGGTCCTTCTACATCCTCACCAATTGCCTCCTCGTTATATGCATCCTTATTGGAACCTTTGATGTAAAACATCTTATTTTCATCAAAATGATGTCATTTTATCCATTTTATATCACACCTATAACACAACCTTTTGTCTCATTTCTCCTCAATTTGTTGAGGTGTCAATCTGGTGGGTTGAGGAAATGATGATGTTGGAAAGGTGTGATCATGACCAGTAGTGAAAGTGTTTCATTTGACCATCTATTTTTCTTATGCCATGCATGAACTTGAGATATATTATAATATATATGATGTAATACACATATAATCCTCTAATTAGATGGTATATTTGAGTCCACCTAGAAAAATATCAGTTAAATTTGCCTCACTGATGTCTTCCACCCGTAAGGATAGATTTTGAAATTAAAGAATATTATCCTACATAGTTTTTGTTTGATGTAGTTGGGATAACTATCTAAATTATTTCTCAAATACATTATTCTAATAATTATCCCGCAACTCATCAATAAAAATATACCATGTAATAAGATCACCATTCTTTTTATTTTGAGCACACAACTAGCAATACCAAATGAACTACTCAAGTTCCAAATATAGAGATGCCACTATCAGCTTCTAAAAACTATGAGTTTGGTGAACATCAAATAAATTATAAATTTGGGTAATCCAAATGATATGATAATTACCATTGAACTTACACATGTCCACTTTTATCAACATTGGTTTCACACCAGGATTGAAGTTATTAGTGTTGAGAGGAGGAGGACCCATATGATGAGGTGGAGGGTTGTTTGTCTGTAAATGAGATGAAATGACAACTAATTATGAAATGATATGATTCAATTGAGTGTGCACCCCATTAATATCTTTTCACATCCTTGAAACATTAATTTGAACTACAAAAAAGGCATCATGCCATATCAAGCCCTTTATGTTATCCTAAATTTGAGAGATCATCAGATCTGAAGTTCTAAATTCCATTTTATCCTTAGGAGTCTTAGGAGTTTTCCCCCCTTTTTTCCTTGATTAGTAAGACCCACCATGAAAAAACCTTATGAGGGTTTTTTCCCCAAAAAATGTGTATTAGGAAATGGTACCATTGTGATTTCCTTGCCAAGATGAATCCAATGATTGCTTTTGTGCACTAGAGTGAAAATTTTGGCATAAAAAAGTGTAACAACAAAAAATACCATTGTGATCATCTCGCCAAGATGAATCTAACGACTACAAATGTGTAAAAGGAAATTATTTTTTTATATTTTTTTTCAAAAAAGTATTTTAAACAATACTACATTGACAGAAAAAATAATTCTTCCCAGATTGCAAGTTATGTTTTTTGGCTCCTTTTTCTTACAAAAGTTACACTTCACCAAATCTAAAAACAATGCCACAAGAAACTTGCTTAAATTTAATCTCTGATAGCAAATGTAAGGAAATTACTTATATGTTTGCACATAATAATTATATATCACATAGAATAATCAAAGATAAGAAATCACACAATAATAATTGATAGCAGAGCATATTATTGGATAATGTAGTAGATCCACTTTGAGGGGATAACTTCCATGATAATGTAATAATATTAAAATACTTAATATGATGATCAAAGACTAACCAATATCTCCTATATATAGTCTACTTAGCCATGGTTATTTCATAAGCTGACCTAACTAAGAACATAAATAAATGTAACAAGAATATAAAAGAGGTATGTAAGCCATAAGTTAGCCACATATATCCCTAGACATTACAAAGGCTAAGGGTGTATCACATCCTTAGTGCACAAATGATTCTAAAGATGTCACTCTTCACTTTTGTCTTCTTTACACCTCTCCAAATCATGATTTCACCTAGGGTGGCACACAATATATTCCTCCTTGTATTATTTAAGCATGTGAGTCATAAAAATAAAATAAAAACATCTTTACATGCACTAGATAATATAATATATACTCATGTGGGCCAAACCACATCATCCAAAAAACACATCCTTAGTTGCATCATCACCTGCATCACTTGAAATGTCATCATGAATAGTGACTCATGAATAGTTCCATTGAATAGTGACATGTGAATAGTGTCTTGTGAATTGTGACCCCACACTAAAATTCCCATACAACACCCAAATAATCCCATGGTAATTAAACATGGTAGTGGTATTATTCATTTATGTCACATTTAGGAAAAAGGGTACATTACAAATCCTCACTTCCCAAAGATTATTTGCCCTCAAGAAACCATTTTAACTTCAAGATCTAGATACCAAGATATCATATCCTCTGATTGTCACCAATTATGACACTAAAATTAAGAATTTTTTCATCCTCCATCACAATGAGTAGATTATCAAAAGTGGATGTTGCATCCAACTCAAGAAGAGGATTATTAACAAACTAAAATATTCTTATATTTTCTCATCTCTTCCATCCTTCCTAATGTTCCAACTTTGTACCTATAAACTTGGAAAAGTATTCTACAAAAACATGATAAATTTCTACTCCTTTAAGATCCATTTGGGTACTCTCCAAATAATCCTTAATATACATAAACTCAAAGGCGATCTAGTAAACTTGTTCCTCATTTCCCTACAAATCTGTAAGAAATGATCCTCCAAAAGTTTCTAGCACTTGAGAAAAATGTGCAAAGTGACTTTTCCCTCCACACAGTAGCTCCACAACACTCATGAATTTTTTCTCCTCCACAAAATTTTGGATTCCATCCTCTACATATGGTTGGACCTCCTCAATAATCTCCTTGTGTGCACTTGCATGCACAACCTCCAAGTCCAATGCTTTCACTAGGGAGACTTTCTCTTCTAATTTCCTTATCTCTTCACATGTTTTCAAATATTCCTTCCATGTCATGGGTGATCCTTGAATAGGAACATCTTATTCAACTTCCTCTAAAATGGTAGACTCCTCCATGGGCTTCTTTCTTTTAAGCTTTAGTTCAAATATTTCTTCCTATAAGAAAATGGGCACCTCAAAATCTTCTTCTTTGTTATTCATATATTGGTGGTTAGGATCCCATGATTATTTCAATAGAAAGAAAAGATTATTTATTTTTAACCTATTTCTGCTACTCTCTTCTTCCCTTATAGAAGCTTTTTTTTATTCTTCTTCCTTCAATATATGTTTCTTTTCTACCAACTTATTAGAGACCTTTACTTTCTCTTCATTCCTCCTTATCCTCCTGATGTATTTTAAGAGACCCCCTTTTTTAGGATCCCTATTTTCTATGATGTCCATGTACTAATAAAGGGAGAGTATAAAGGGAGAGTAGGTTTTTTAACTGATCAAGAAGTGCTTGGTACTGGTCTAAAATTTTGATGGTATCCTCCTCATAATTTTTAATCTACAACAACACCTCTTATATTGGATCTATATATTTTATCTTGAGTATTAAATTTATAATTAGAATCTATGCCATGATCCATGTACCACTATATCAACAAATAAATCTACAACACAACCTACACAAGCTGGCAGGACACTTCGATTTGATACCACTAAAATATCCCAAAGTAGGATATTTAATAAAAATACTTAAAACTATAAAAAATCCAAACCATAAAACAAGCTCTAACACCACTAAAATATCCCCAATTAGGACATTTAATACAAACACTTAAAACTATAACAAATCCAAACTACAACACAAGCTTTGATACCACTGAAACATCCTAGACAAGGATATTTAATAAACACACTCAAATATTTAATATCCCACCTCACACTTATTCTAATAAATTCAAATCCAAAACTCTTTTTCCAAAATACACTTAAAAACTCATACACTTATTATCATTTAAAACATTGCATAATACAACTTCACACTATATATTTGTATTTACAAAAATTATGATCAACTCATAATAAACATGACAACTACTAACCAAGACACATAATATATTTAAGAATGTATATAATTTGAATACAACAATTTCTTACAATAATTTGATACAAAGTCTCCAATGAAGCTCCAATTATGGTTCCTCAATGCAACCACCATGACCAACTAGGGAGGAATATTTCACCACCAAAACTAGTTATCTTGAGAGGGCTTCTATCTTCTAAGATTTTCCACACTCCAATTATTTTCATCCTTAGGAAAGGCTAAAATAATTAACATAGAATTCAAACCTTGCAAAGGGGTTATTCATAATAATCAAGCATCTTATAAATAGAGAGAGGTCTCCCTAAATAGAAATTGTGAAGGGAAAGAAAGAGAAAGAAACGTCATGCCCAAGCTAATAAATTTGTCCTCCTTGAGTGGGTACACTATTGATCTATAGTGACAAGCTTATTACCAAGTGCAAGAGTCAAAAAGGGAGATCATGATTCCACTATTGTTTTATCTTTGTCTTTCACTTCCACATACCTCTAAAATGGCTCCCCACCTTCACACATGTGCCTCTAATATGGTATATTGAACCTTGTCTCTCACTTATTTAGTGCACACATGCTTGAAAATATGTCCCTCTTCACTTTTGACTTCTTTACACCTCTCCAAATAATGATTCCACCTTGGGTGGCACCCCATATATTCCTCATCTTATTTAAGCATGTGAGTCATAAAAGACAAAAAACATATTCATATGCACTAGATAATATAATATATATTCATGTGGGCAAATCCACATTAACCAAAAGACATATGGACTTAGTTACACCATCACCTGCATCACTTGCCATGTCACCATGAATAGTACTATTGAATAATGACATGTTAATAGTGTCTATGAATAGTTTCTTTTGAATAGTTATCCCACACTAAAATTCCCATACAACCCCCAACTAATACCATAGGAAATTAATATGCTAGTGTTATTTTTCATTAATGTCACATTTGGGAAAAATGGGACATTACAATTAAGATGATGGCATGTGGTTATTCATGTTATAATTCATATATTATGTTTTGCCAAATGTAATAGGTGGAAGAAAAATACTATATAATATAACTTCAAAGTGCCTTTTTCTTACCATAATATTTAATGGATGATGTCCAATGACTCCTTTTATTCATGCATGGCAAAACTCTACTAAAATGCCATATCCTTTTCACTTGAATACTACTTCTATATGCTTCACATTATATCACATTTTATTTTTATCATGAATAATATACTCCATTATTATCATAATGATAAATTAGACCTCTACTTCCTCTCTTCATGGTCACTTTCAGTTGTCTAAGGATTAATAAAAATAGAAATTTAATTAATAGTGTGAAACTCATAATTTTAATTCATTTATTTTAAACTAGAAAACTTATTTTAAATTAAATCTTAGAACATAATTTAGTATATATTGAACCTAAATTTTTATTAGTAAATGATAATGTAGTGTATTATATATTTCACTCAAATAAATAAATTTATTAGTTGTGATTAATTAAAAGGTTTGATATTTTGGATATGATGGAGTTCACATGCTTGGAAGGTAATTTTAAACTTGTAAATGGGTGGGAAGGCTCTAAAACTAGGTATATTTAGGGGGAACATGGGGGTCTTAATGGATAATAGGACATATGAGAATCAGGTTTGTGGGTTTCTCATGGGGTCACCAAATAAGAGGACAAAGAGGGGAACACACTTAACCTTGTGGTTAATAATGTTTCTAGATCATGGTTAGAGAAAGCTATTTTTGCTAGATTTGATACAAGCAAGGTGAGATCTCACCACTCATACCATCAAAGGAAGAATTTATTTTATACTTAAAAATCATGGGAAAGATCATCAATAGAAAAAAAAAATAGAATAAAAAATTCCTTAGTAAGTATGTTTCTCAAATCTTGACCTAATGTTTACTTTTCCAAAGAATGGGCAGGTAAGAAATGAAACCCTAAGGTTCATTTAGATATTTATGCAGTAGTAAATGGTTTTTTTATTATATCCTTTTGAAATAAGAAAGACTATGCCAATACCTTAATGGGATATTATTTTCTTGTAGAAACAAGTCTTTTCCTTAAGAAACAAAAACCATGATTTAACTCATTCAAAAAAAGTATTAAGGATGTCCTTATTTTAGTTAGACTACTAGGGTTGCCACTAGAAATTTGGGAAGAATATTTTATCTTAATAATTTTTAAATCTATAGGGAAACTTATATCATATGACCTTGTCCTTAAATCAAGGAAAATATTGATCTTTGTTAGGTTCTATGTCGATTTTCAATGTGAGGTAGTTCTTTTGACAAGCATCAAGTTAGACTTAAAGTATGTTTAATGGAACCAAGAGATATAATATTCAAAATCAAATCAATGTTTTGTTATATGTGTAGATAGAGGAGGCATGAATCTAAATATTTTCCATAGCTAAAAGGGGAAAAATAATTTGGATAAGAAAATAAAATTCTATCCTTCCTCCAAAAATGATGATAGAAGCACAAATGGAGTAACCCAAAGAGAAGTTGGATAGCAAGTGAAGAAGATGAACTAAGAGAAAAAGAAAAGGAGGAAGATCTCTTAGAACCTCTCCTAGTTCAACCTTAAAATTCTAACTGTCATCCTCACCAAACATAGAATCAATAAAAAATAAGATAGGTAAGGATAGATAAAAGAATTATTTAATATGAATAAGTATATGAAGAGAAAGGACAAAACCATAATTTAAAATAAATTTAAGAGGGAGAGATAACCCTTAAAAATATCAAAGAGAAAGATTCAAAATGGATAAATGAAGTGGTAAAATAATCTCTACAGTTCATCCAAAGTCTATCAAGTGGATTTCCCATATTTAACGAAATCACAAAGAGGAATACCTAAAATAATTAGAGAAAGTAGTTAAATTCTCTCTACCATTCCTCTAAAGTCCAATAGGTAGGTCCCTGATCATCACCCAGAAGACCAACACTAGATATATAAGGAACACAATAAAGAGTGCTAATGTGGGTGTTGAATCCAAGAGAGGGAGACACAACTATAATGATATCATAAACTTGTAAAAAAAAATGAAGTGGAAAGTGGATCCCAAAAACTAATAGATTTTTCAATTTGATTCACCTCCTCCAATATAAATAAATTAAGATCATTTCATGGAATGTGAGATGGTTGGAAAACTATAATAAGGACATAATAATCAAGAACTTAATGAAAAAATCATAACCCAAGCATCCTATTATTAAAATGGATAAATATGAATGATAACTTCTCAAATAGCAATAATGGTTAATGTAAAAAATCCATATGTTCTAATTCAATTGAATATGTAGGGGGCTAGCAGTGATCTAACCTAAATGAGGTTGAATGAAGGAATCTTATAAGTAATAAGCACCACATTGATATGATGATAACTAACAAAAATGAAAATATATAACCTAAATTCTATCAAACATTTATGCCCCAAACTCAATAGGAAGGAGGAAGAAGTTTTGAGAGAAGTTAAGGAATTTTAAGAGGACATGTACGTATGTAACTTGGATGGTGGATAGATATTTCAATACTCCTCTTTCTCCCATGGAAAAAATGGTAAGACACTAAAATTTTCTAAGAAAATAGTAGATTTGGAAAATTTTATTATTAATCATATGATGGTGGACATGGAATTCATAGGTTCCAAGTTTACATGGTCAAAAAAAATAATGGGAGATAATCTTATCCAAGTTAGACAAGACACATCCCTATTTTCTATAGAGTTACGACTCTCCTAGTCTAATACCCTTTACACTCTTCCTAAAATATGTTTAGACCATAATCCTCAAAAAAAATAATTTAAAAATAGAATGAGGAAGATCCTACCATCAATTTAGATTTTAAAAAATGTTGCACCAACACCTAAATGAGGTGAAACAAGTCAAATAATGGTGGGTTTTAATTGTTCATGGCTCAATGATGTATAAGGTTGGTATAAAGCTAAAAAAAATAACTTAATCTAGAAAAGTGAAATAAGGTGGCCTTTTAAAATACATTTAAACAAGAGAAGAAGATAATGGATGAACTTAATGTTTTGGAAATTACAATTTAAATTCAAAGCATGGACCAAAATCTCATCTAAAAATAAATAATTTAATTAATGAATTCCACTCTATGAAAGAATATTTTTGGAGGCATAAATTTATGAAATAATGGCTAAAGGAAGGGGATATAAACTATAAATTATTCCATGTCTTGAATCTCAAATTAATAAATTCGAATAAGATAAGAGTTTTTCATAATAATGATGACTCTAAATGTGTGTATGTTGAATCTATCAAGGAATAAATAATGTCTTATTTAGGAACTTCCTTTCTAGGGAAGCCCATCCTGAGACAAATAAGGAGGAGGGAATCCTTAATTTGTTTATTCAACCTGATAAAAATAGCCTAATTTTTAGAACTACATTAAAAGAAGTTAAGTTTGTGGTTTTTTCCATGGAGGGGGACACAACCCCAGTCCCTAATGGCTTTCATACTCTCTTCTTCCAGAGCTTTTGAGATATCACTCACTGGGAAGTAATGGAAACAATGAAGGAATTTATTCATTTGATAAATATGCTCATATAAATTAACAATATTTTTCTCATTCTCATCCCCCAAAAAATGAGGGATAATTACTTGAAAGACTTTAGACCCATCAAAATTTATGATACCATTTATCATATTTTCTCCAAGGTACTAGGTATTAGACTTCAAACCTTTCTCCAAAATTTGATATATATTCATCAAGAGGCCTTTGGATATATATCATGAATATCATTGTTATTTTTCATGAATCCTTTCATTACATTGGTAATCCCAATAGATTTTGGATGTTCCTAAAAAATCACGTAAAAAGTATCTTGAAGTCTCCTAAGGAATATTCTTGAGAGACATAGGTTCCATAATAAGTTTAGTAAAATCATCTCTTCTTGTATATCCTCACCCATGATTTTTATCTTGTTGAATGGTTTTCAAATGAGGTTACCAAAAGGGGATTAAGATAGGGTAACCCCTTTTGATTTATATCTTCATCCTGATAGTATAAGCCCTAGGAAGAAGCCTTAGAAAATCAAGGTCATGTGGAATTATGTGATGTTTGAAAACTTCTATTATATCATTTCTCATCAACAACTCATCAACAATACCTTAATTTTGGGAGATGTTATTTTTCAACAATCTAAATTTATCAAATTGATCCTTTCAAATTATGTATATGATTTAGGCCAATGATTTAACTTGGACAAAAGTTTTGTCTTATTTATTAACTTTCCCATGATCAAAAAATATAGAATCTTAGTCATTCTAAATTGTCAAACTTGGTTCCTACTAGATAATTATCTTTGCATGACACTATTGAATGGTAAAATGGATCTAAACTATTGGAATCCCATTTATATATATTATAGTTAAAATTGGGTAGTTAAAAGGGTTATTTCCTCTCCCAAGATGGATAATTATAATTACCTAAGAGATCCTGATAAATCCTCCCCATTTACCTTATGTCCACATTTAAAGTTCCAAGGAAAATAATAGAGAAGATAGATAAAATTAAAAAAAATATTTCTATGAGAAAGGGAGGAAGAGAAAAACATATTTCACTTGGTGGCATGGGAGAAGGTCTACTTACAAAAATTCTATGGAAGAATGGGTTTAAGTAAGATCAAAACTATGAATAAATATATTCTACTGAAAATGGGATGGATATTCCTAAAGGAGGAAAAATTATGGACTACAACCATCAATGAAAAGTTTTTGGGGCACAAATATGTTGCTTCCTTTATCACCTTAGAGTGACCCCCTCATAAATCAAATTTTTGGAGTAACCTTATTAAAATAAATATATTATTGGAAAAAGGGTGTAGATGTAATATGGGGGATGTAAACAAAACATTATTTTAGGATGATGCATGGATTTTTAGTGAACCAATGAGCAACATTGATTTCAAGAAATATCTAGCACTTAGAATCACAAGAATATTTGTGTATAATGTTAGTGACTATTTGGAAGTCATAAATGGAAAAAAATATTGGATGACTTGTATTATGTAGTTTTTTATCCAAGATGAGCTAGTTATAATTCATTTTATTTAGGAGATGCTAATCATATTTCAAATTTTTCCTACTATTGAAGGAGGTTGAACTAGTTTGGTTAGCACCTAAAGATGGGGATTACAATATAAAATCTCATCGCCTCATGGAAAATAATCTAATCTTGGATGGATTCACTTGGAGGTCTATTTTTAATAGTGATCTAACTCATATATTGAACCTATTCTTCTAGTTTATGGTCCAAATTAAGAGACTATGAAAAGATAACTTTGTGTTTTAACCTATTTTGGAATATTGGTGTATTATTACTAATTTAGTTAAAGGGTTTGAGTAGTAAAATTAGTAAATAAATATACAATTATTAAGATATTAATTTGTGTAGATTATATTATAATTTTGACCTTTTTAAAAATAGTAATAAGAGGGAAAAAATAAGACTTATCTAGAAACTGAATGATATGATTGGGACAGGGTCTAAGATTCACTATGCAAGACTGGGACACTATCAAAAACAAGGATCTGACCTTCATTTTATGATTGGATAAGAGTACCAAAACTGGATAGGAGTGGCACTGATGCTATAGTCTACCTCTATCATTGTTGTTTAGGAGATCTGAACTTTCTAGGTTTTGTTCACTATGCCTGTGTGACCTTGTTTGTGAAGTTTTTGAAGCTAGAAGTTTGTAGAGATCCTTGTAGATCAGATTTTCTCTTCAAACCCTATACTCCATTATTATTTGACAAATTTTAAGAAATATGGGGGTTAGTATGTGTAATATTCACTAAATGTGTATCCACACCCCTTGTATGGGCATGTTGTCTACATACCAATACTCCAAAGAGGGATCAAGCCATATGTAGTTCTCCCAATTGATGTGCTTTATGTAATAGAGTATATGAATATTCAAAATTCTAAACTAGATGTGCTTTAGGTGGCTAGGGATTGATGTAAGGATTTGAATAATATTATAAGTGTATTATCTATCTGTATGTAGAGAATAGGGAATATTGCTTGATTAGTCTTGTTTGTATTCTTGCTTGCTTAGTGATATTTTCCAACCCTCTCTAAATGATCTTTAAATGGGTTTTTGTAGGGATGTATTGGTCATGGGTTGAATGTGCTTACATTAGGATAACAAGGAGAAGGATGGAGAATCAGAAGAATCTAACCATTGGGACCAAAAATTCACTTGGATAGGAGCACAAAAAGTAGATAGAAGTGGCACCAGTGTTATAGTCTAAGTGTGGTGATATTGTCCTGAGCTAATGGGGCTTGGTAAGATGGATTAGTCATGGAAAGAGCAGTCTAGATAAGCTAGGATTAAGTTTAGAAGGCTACAAATGATTGATAATCAATGAAAAGATGCCTATGATGGTCATGGGAGCAAGAAAGAGGTACCTAAGGGTTGGTTATCACAAGCCAGACTCAAGTTATCAATTTTTGCGTTTTATATGACTACATTTCCCCCCCCCTTTATTCTATTGATGTATCAAAACAAAATACTATAATAAATGAAAAATAGAAAGTGTACCTAAACTTACCTATAAGGTTGAAGCTTATTAATTTATGTAATAATGGGTGTGCATAGAGAGCACATTGTGAAGTGTGAATATGTAAGAGAAAATAAAGAGTAGATTAGTTCTTACTAGATACACTATATCCAAAATAAGAATGTACAAATATGGGTGAGAGAGAGAGAGAGAGAGAGAGAGAGAGAGAGAGAGAGAGAGAGAGAGAGAGAGAGAGAGAGAGAGAGAGAGAGAGAGAGAGAGAGAGAGAGGAATGAATACACCTCGTTAGATACATAAACCAATAAAAAACCTATTGTGATATTAAGTGATTATAAATTATGATGAGTAATTTTGGGTATGTGTTGTACCAAGAGTAATATCACAAATTGAGCTCAGTGCTCAATTCCCCAAGAGTGGCTCAAGAATGTAAAGGCTAACCCTCTTGATCCATCATTTCCAACTAAGTGAAGCTATGTGATCATGATTCTGATAATTAATGTTTGGGCTATGTTTCCAATCCATCTAAGTAGATGGCTCAATAATACAAAGGCTAACTAATCCTTTAGCTCCATCATTGCCCTGTGAAGTGAAATTATAAACTAATATGGGTACGAAATGTGTATCATATGAGATGGATCCTGAAGCCCATGAATTCTCTATAATATGAAAATATTTCCATAGATGGATAAATGTATGTTATAAACTAGGCCACTCTTGGCCACTCTAAAAGATGGATATTAGGCTTGTATGAAAGCCACTCCAAAACTAGGCACTAGGCTTGTATGAAAGCCATTTCAAAATGTGGAGCTTAGGATTTTATGAAATCCACTCCAAAATGATGCCAACCACCTACAAATGGAATAAGTCACACAACTACTAATAATGCCTAGGTAATTTTGAACTTGGAAAGAAAATATAATAAATGTGCCATGCACATTTACCCCCAATTACTGGTGTCTGAAACATGGATTCTGATCTAGAAGTTATACCAACTATCATATCTAAAACTATAAGTTATACCAACTACTGTATCTAAAATTAGAAGTGAGATCCATCATGTCATCTATGATTCCCCCTATATCTAGATTCTCTAAGCAAAAGTGTACTAAAAACTATTGATTCTAAACTAGTCTAACTATGCAAAATAGTAGCTGAACCTTTTTTATATCTAATTTTGGAAAGTCTAGTTTTTATATTTTTTGGATAGGAGTGCTCAAAATGGATAGTAATGGCACCACTTCTATAGTCTAATATTATCACTATTATCTTGGGCTAAATATAATGATTGTTCTGACATTTTCATTGCATGCCTAGTCTGTTCTGACTAGTTTGATGTTTGGTTATTATTCTAGGTATTCTAAAAGGTGAATTTTTTACTGTTAAGAGTTTTGATCTCTATGAAAAAACCCCTATTTTTTCCCCTCTTCTAAGTATAAGAATGAAGACCCTGTAATGATTTCCCTTAATATAAATACCCCTATAATTTTGTTATGTTATAAAGATACATGATATAGCAATGATAATCGATAAGATATTTCAAGATATAACATGGTTTGTATTGATAAATTTTTAGATTAATAGGGGTATGCCTAAATATATATAATAATGTAATATCATGTGAAAATTACTGAATTGGAACTATAAATCTAGTTAGTTTTTAGTTATTAAGGAGGGATGGAGCATGATGTCCATCATGGCATCCAAAAAATCAAAAAAATGCATGATTGGGATCATGGCATTGTAAACAATAAAAAATCAATCAAGTAAAAATCACACAAGGCAAGAATCAAAAAGCATACAAAAATGGCCAAGGGGCCAAGCAAACAAGGGACATGGGCACATGTCACTCAAACTAGAAAGCAATCTTATAAGTTATGTTCAAATTCTATATACACATATAATTGAAACAAGCAAGGGTTGGCACGAGGGCCACAATCACATAGAAGAGTATAAACAAAGGACATTGGTAAATTTCTTAAGGAACACACATTAATAGAAGCAAAGGATATTGGCAAATGTCCTAAAGCACATACCAGAGATAAAATAGGAATATGGGAGATGCAATCACATCAAGCTATGCCAAGAAAGAAAAGAAAGCATTTGTATGCTAAAAATACAACCACTTCTAACTAATCAAAGAAATAATGTAAAATTATGTGATACATGTTATTACAAGACTAGGTATATGCGATAAAATACACAAGTGTTATATACTAGTGAGTGTCGATAGAGTAATCTATATAAGCTAGTAAATAATGTATATCATCATGATAACTATAGTGTGTAGTGTAAGAATGACATAATTTGGATGGTATAATCATGTAAAATATGCCCCCAATGGGTAGATATATCGATGTGTGGCTTGAATGTAGAAGTAAGATGCCCCTTCAATGGGTAGAGTGAAGCAATCAAGGATCTAGATGTCACTACAAAAGAAGATCAAGTGAAGCCTTGTAATGTAGATAAATTAACAAACAATATCATAGAACAAAAAATTTAAGTATATCATAGTATTAGAAATGTAAATCATGGATAATGTATACAATCAAAATGTTTTTTTTGTGTTTTTAGATTATTTGAATGTTTTCTAAATTTTGATATATTTGAACATTTTAATCTATGTAAAATCAAGCATAGGAAACTATGTATAGGTAATACTAAGTAGAAATGATACTAACCAATGAGTCTCATAGGAGACTCCTTATCATGGTGTCTTATATCAAGAAGATGAATCATGCATGAATGTGAAGCATGATGGAAGGGCTGAGACTGTGGCTCTAAAAGCTATGTATGTTGTAAATTCTCTAAAATATCTAAAGTAGAAACCAACTGGGGGATCCCCTTATAACTTTAAGAAGTGGATGAAACTATAGGGCTCTTAAGGACCCATTTATAAGTAGGATAAGCTCTCTAAACATGTGCTATATGTGTAGATGCATGAGATCTCAATGATACTTCCCTTTGTGTGAATACTATAACTGGAAGTTGTCTATAATCCTAAAACTATAGTTTCTCTATAAGAGACCTCTATGGAAGTGTATGAACTCTTGGTGTTAGATGTGGAGGCCTCAATTATGTCTAAATATAAACTAGAGGAGGAACTAAAACTAGTGGAGAAATTGAAACTAGTGGTGAGTCTAAAACTAGTGACTGCAATATAATAGATGGCTCTAAAGTGGGGAGTGGTAACTCATATGGAACTCCACAAACTATAATAACTTGATTAGTGTGAATGAATTTCATGCATATGTGAACTATATAAGGTACTACTTAAAGTTTTTAAATCCATGGTTGACCAAGTAACATATCAAAAACTCATGCATTAGGAACTATAATAAATTCTATGGTCACATGTGTTGGACCAACCTGTAGAGGAAATATAGTCTCACCCAATGAACTTTTTATGTGCCCATTGAATCCACTGATAACTATGTATACTAAGGTAATATCTTACTCTAAATATCCCAAATGCTATAATAATGTCATAGTGTACATGTTCACACTAGATCCATTATTTATGAGAACACTATGAATAAGATGATTATGAATGTGAGCTCTAATAAAGAGTGCATGATAATTTGAATCATCCTTGATGATCTCCTGATTTGAGAAGGAGATGGAAGGTCTAGCTAAAACTCTAGAATTGTATACACTAATCATGTTTCTCAAAGGATGTAACTCAATTGAATGTGCCATGTATGTATCTAGTGGTAGATGTGCTTGATATGCATGGTGAACCCCTGATGCGTCCCTTGTTCCTATTTATAATACTTTGGAAAAGGATCTGAAAATATTTTCAAATCTTTATCGTATGTTTCCTTTACCTAAGGATGCTCAACTGAAGTGATAAGATTAATATGATTTCCATCTATTAAATCTTGTATATTGTGTCTCAAACTGATGCATCTCTTTGTTGTATGGCCTAGTGCCCTATGAAACTCATAAAATACATGCTAATCATATCCCCATGGAAGAGGCTTTGTTGGATCAACTTCCCAAATAGGAGGGAGTGATATGATGTTACATTCTAATAGCTGATGTAAAACTCTAGCTAGAGAAACTGGTAGATTGGTAAATTTACACTGAGGAGGTGCTAATAAAACTACTCATTGAGGGGGATAAAAAGTTTCATTAACTATGGGTTGATTTTCTCTTGTTGTCATTAACCTTTGATTTGTATGGGACTATTTTTTTACTCTTGTTTGTTGTATTTGAGATACTTGTGTAGTTGAGTTTGTTGATTGAAATTAACATGACTTCTTTTTCCTTTAGTGTGTGACATAATTCAGTGAAGGAAAAGAATATTTTGAACATAATTGATTCATGCAAATATGGTAGAAGATCTATTTGAAGAGATCTTATAACTCTTTATTATCCATGGATCTAGTCATCTTGGCCAAGATAGTCTTATATCGAAGAACATGATTTGTGAGATGCTGATTTGTTCTTTATTTATGTTGTGCAACTTGGGCATAGGAAACCTTATCACCAATATTAATGTTAAAATGAGCTAGGAACATGTTAGATAATGGATTGAATGCATTAATTGACTAATTTAGTAAAATATAAAACCATTGTAAAGCATAATCCTTTAGGCTCCATGGAAATAGATTGGTTAGTAACCAATCATTTGGCACATAGTCCAAGCATGTTACATGAAAGGCTCTCAAATGTGTCTCTGGATCACCCTTTCCATCATATAGAGTAAGCTTAGGTTGAACAAAACCTTATGGTAAGGATGTTAAAGAAATGTGATGTGCCAATGGTTTATGCAATAAATCAAAAGAATCCAAGGCTTGTGTAGGTCTATAAGCACCTTGCTCAAGATTTAGCACCTCGGATTGAAGAGATCATATCTCTTGTATAAGGGCTACCACATCAGGAGATAAAGTTGTATTACCTATAGTTGGTGGCATAGAGGAAGATTGGGCTGCTATAGGGGTGTTGGGACATAGTTTCCCCCATAGTGTTATTTACAATTGGTTGCTCTATAGGAATGGAAGACTCAACTTACTTAGCCTTTTTAATTTCCATGATGGATTGCAAGACGAGAGTATGATCTTAGGGTCATTCCCTGAGTCTTTCTCTAAAACTTTTTAGAATCAAATATTTGTTGAGGATAAATTCATTATCAATAATAGGTAGAAGTGGATCAGTAGTCCAATGTGGTAGAACATGAGCATCAGTGTGTTCATCATCATTGTTATTTTCATATTGATCGTTATCAAAGTTATCTTCATTAAAATTAGTGTAATCTGGATGTGTAGGATCTATAACAAGAATATGAGTTAGTTGTTTATCCATGGTATATGGTCAGGTTGAATAAATTTGGTTGAATCTAGGATGGTTGCCACTAAGTCTTGTACTTTGTCTCAAAGGAATAGATGCAAGGAGCTTAGGTGGTATAAGAAAAACAACTTGGATAATGGTAGAAAAGATTAAATAGATATAATCTAAACAAGGAATTATAATATGCATAAAAAGGATATGAAACTCTCACACATGCAAGGTGATACCTTAAGAAGCAATGGGACCTAGTGTATGTAACTAGGTTTTGAGAGATGTTTATTTTGAAATTTTACTATGAAATTTTGATATTTAAAGTGAATTTCTAAGTGAAACATGCAAGTAAAAAATTAGAAATTTATTGGAAAATTTGTGATTTAATGGGACCTAGTATATGAAACTGGGGTTTTGAAAACTAAGTTTTTTTTAAAATTACTATTGAATTTTGAAATTTGAAGCGTATTTCTAATTTAAATAAGCTAGTAAAAAATTAGAAAATTACTAGGAAAATATCAAGACTTAGTATGGGCAACTAGAGTTTGAAAGAAAATTATTTTAAAATTACCATGAAAATTTTTAATTTAATGCAAATTTTTTATTTTATTATGCAGGTAAAAAATCAAAAAAATATAGGAAAAATTAGTAGGAAATTTACCCTAGGGTTTATATGTGAAAATGAAGTAAGTCGAGTTCACTAAATGTTTTAACCTATTTTGGAATATTGGTGTATTATTCCTAATTTAGTTAAAGGGTTTGAGTAGTAAATTTAATAAATAAATATGCAATAATTAAGATATTGATTTATGTAAATTAGATTGTAATTTTGACCTTTCTAAAAATAGTAATAAGAGGGAGAAAATAAGACTTAGCTAGAAACTAACTGATACTGCTAGGACAGAGTTTGAGATTCACTGTGTAGGACTGGGACACTATCACAAACTAAGATCTGACCTTCATTTTATGATTAGATAGGAGCATTGAAATTGAAATTGAAATGATTTTTAATAACATCCATGAGACCAAATAGTCTATGGGACCAAGTGTCAAGACCATTGGAGATTCTTCATATTCCTTTCCAGGTCATCTCACCTCCTATGAATCTTTACCAATAGCTAGGCTATGTTGTGTAGCCTCTCCTCCTCAAATAATTACTATAGTCTACCTCTACCATTATTGTCTAGGAGATCTAAATTTTTAGGTTTTTTCACTATGCCTGTGTGACCTTATCTGTGAAGTTTTGGTAGCAAAAAATTTGTAGAGATCTTTGTAGAGCATATTTTCTCTTCAAACCCTATACTCCATTATGCTTTGACCAATTTTGAGAAAGAGGGGGGGTTAGTGTGTGTAAGATTTATTGAACATGTGTCTACACCCCTTATGTGGCTACACTACCTACATACCAATACTCTGAAGAGGGATCAATCCATATGTAGTTCTCCCACTTGATGTGCTTTATGCAATAGTGTGTATTAATATGCAAAATGCTAAACTAAATATGTTTGAGGTGGCTAGGGACTAGTGTAAGAATTTTAATAAGCTTGTAAGTGTATTTGTTAGTTGCATGTAGAGAATAGGGAAGATTGCTTGAGTAGTCTTACTTGTATTCTTTCTTTCTTAGTGATATTTTATAACCCTCTTCAAATGATCTTTGAATGGGATTTTATAAGGATATATTGGTCATGGGTTTAATGTGCTCGCATTAGGTTGACAAGGAGAAGGATGGGGAATCAGAAGAAACTGACCATTGGGGTAAAAAATGTAGTTAGATAGGAGTGTCAAAAGTGAATAGGAGTGGTACCAGTGCTATAGTCTAAGTGTGACACTATTTTCCAAAGCTAAAGGGCCTTGGGGGGTGGATTAGTCATGGAAAGAGTAGTCTAGTTGAGCTAGGATTAAGTCTAGAAGGCTACATATGACTAAGAATTAGTGAAAATATGCCTATGAGGGTCATGAGAGCAAGCAAGAGGAACCTAAGGGTTAGGTGTCACAATCCACACTCAAATTACCATTTTTTACATTTTATATGACTAAAATTTGCTAAGAGGAATTTTTATGCCAAACATTGGCTTAGTTTATCTTTCATCTATTCATGAGTTGTCCCTTATCTCTTAAGATATTTTATCAATTTCTCTCATTGTTTATAGTTTTTTGTGTCAAATAAAATTCCATTTTTGTCTTGATCATCCAATGGTGAAATTATTTATCTTCTCCTACTCTAAAAATGTTGTGGAAGCTTTTTCTTCCTTATATTTATTAGGGTATTTGGAAGGAGAGGAACGACTGGGCATTTCAAAACAATAAATGCTACTCTATAAAAGTGATTCTTTTTATAGTAAGGGCTATAAAGGATAACCTTTCATCCTTCATAAGGGATGATCTTACTAAGGTGTTAAATTATGAGGACACTATTGTTCACAATTGTGAAATCCTCATTCCAAGAATAGTCAAAAATGATTTTCCTAAAATGAAAAAGAGTCTAGTTAATTGGATTATAACTATCACTTTATGGGATAAGCCTAAATTTGATGGATAATCAAAAGATAATCATGATAGATAAAGTGGGAATTTTTTTATTATGGGTAGTGATATATAACTTATTTTTCCCTGTGTAGGCCCCTTGGGAGTCTAGATGAACCATGTGGCATAATTAAGTATGACGTTGTGGAGTAAATTTGTAGTGAAGGAGAAGAACATTGAATTTGTTTTTGTTGAAAGGAATTCAAAAAAACATTTTTAATTTCCTCAAATAAACTTCAACACATAGTTGAATCATCAATAATTTTAATCTTAAATCTCTAAATCCCATGCATTTTTTTTAGGAGATTTCCATAAATCATGTATATATGAAAGGTAAGAAAGGGGCAGACAAGTTTTCTAACTTGGGAGTTTGGATCAAGGACATTATTAATTGGAGTATGATTTAGGTCATAAAACCCTCCATCAACCTTATCCTAAAATATAAATCTAATATAAATCCTTTAGTGTATTTATGAAGAGGTTTTTCTATCCGATGAAGTTAAAGGGGCTCTTACATTACCTTTTAATCAAGCCATATATTATCATATGGGTGCTCAATGAGGATACCAAATGGACAATCATTGTCAATCATGGAAGGGTAGGGATTGAGATTTTGAATCATGTGAATATTAATTAGTATTTTTTAGTAAATAAGGAGTTATGCTAGAATAATATCCACCCCATGAGCTTAATGGTAAGTTCAGCCTTTCCATATGCTTTAGGAGTCTGGATATCCAGTTAGCTTTTAAAAGCATCCAAATTTATACTATCAAAAAGGAGAAAAAATAAGTTAGAATAGATACCTTTTTTTAGGTAGAGATTATGGGTGGAGAGTGATTAAGAGTGGAACCTTCAACTATGAAGGTGGTAAATTTAATGCAACATATTGGAACATAATGAAGAAATTAGGACTAAATAGTTACATGGACAAGATAAAAGGACACAATTTAGGGATCTCTATTGATTTTTTAAAATACTATTACAACAAAATGCTTAACATGAGAGGAGTCTATATGGTGATTTATGAATATTTTATCTCCAATGTGATGGGAATGGGAATTGAGTGTATTAAAATATTCAAGGATAAGAGGCAAAACAACAAGGAAATAAATTTTTTCTACATGGACAATGAGATATTCATTAATTGGAGGATGGGTTAATCAAGAATTCACTATGGACATCGTGGGAGGAAATTTTTTCTCCATTTCATGAAGTATGTGACCTTATAAGTTAAATTGAGAAAGCTATATTCTTACCAATTTTCTTTGCACAATAAATTTAGGCATATAAAATTGATGAGTATACCATTCTTCCTTTTGTAATCCTTAAAACATTCGGTGTTAAAGTTTCAAGATGGGAAATTTGAGGCACCCATTTATAAGGTGCTAATTCTTTTATTGTACCAAATTTCTCAGCCTTCCATCATCCTCAAGTCCTATAGTCCCCTTCTTGAAATTTTTAGTAGGGCCAAGGTGAAGCCAACCATCAACAATACTAGGGATAAATATCATCTCCTTGCCTAGGCTCTAAAGACCATCACTATTAAGATTCCTCTTATTGCTAATTAAGAATAGGTTCTCCCTTTTATATCTATCTCTTTAGAAATAGGTCAATCTTCTAGACAAATGGAGAGTCTTACTTTGAATATGTGCCTCCAATTACTAGAAAGATAAAAATTTTGGGATTTTCAAAGAGATACCATGAGAGCATAACCTTTCAAAAATTCTTCTCAATTTTTCAAATGATCTTCTATTTTCTTTGAGAATAATGTTAGATAATCTAGGTAAATCAAGATGATATTATTCTTCATATCACTAAATGCCAAATCCATCACCCTTTAAAATATTTCCCCCACATTGATGAGGTCAAAAGGCAATCTTCTATAGGTGAAATTTCCACATGGGGTAGTGAAAGTTATTTTAAATTAGTCTTATGTAGCCATTTTGACTTGATTATATCTTAATAAGCTATCTAACATAGACATTATTTCAAATCATACGACATCCTATATTATTTGATCCATGATTAGTAAGGGGTAGTTATCCTTGAGTGAAGCCTGATTGAGATTATGAAAACCTACATAGATCTTGACTTCTCCATTCTTCTTGTGAATAGGTATAATGTTATCCACCCAAGTTGAGTGTTGGATAGGAAACATAATCCTATCATCTAAAATATTTTTTATCTCTTCATATATAGTGCTAGATATTTTTGGATTATATTGCCTCAAATTTTACCTAAACATATTGACACCGTATTTTAATGGAATGTTGTTTTGTATACATTTTGGTCTTAAAAACTCTAGACCAGCATAACACCAAGTGAATACATCTTTATATAGATTGAAGATATAAATTAACCTTCTATATTATTCCTTAGACCAAGATTTTATCATATTAACATACTTTAGCTCTTCTTCTATTTCAATACTTACCTTCTCATATTTAGGGGATCTTGTGGGATTTCCTTGAGTTTTTTTCTTATGTATCTTTCTTGTTTGTCAAACATTTTTATAAAGAGACTATCCCTTTAGGAATCTTGTTTTTTGGATAATGTTGCCTATGAGTTGATTATTCTTCATGTCATGAGTTTGTGAAGTCTATTCCTCTTTATTTTATGAATTAGAATATTCTCTATATGTGGTGGAGCTTTAATGAAAAATAGATTTATGAAATTATATTTTTATTAAAAGAAATAAATGAACTTTTCATCATTTTTGAATACTTGCCAATGATCATAAATATCTATAGAAATAGGGTGATATACCATTTTAATGACATGCAAATTATTGTCAACTTCTGGAGGAGGAATCATTAAGGAAGTGGATATTGTTAGGTTGTGGAGCTAAAAGCTTCACCAAGAGGCTAATCAGAAGTTACTGAGTGCAACCAGTAACTGGCATCGGTAGCATTACTGATGTTGATCAGACAAGGATGAGGGATCGGCTGGCATCGGTCAGAAGTAGACCGACAGCAACTAACATCGGTCACCTATGTACGTGCATGCTTCTACATGAATTTCTAGAACGCGTTTCCAAAATTAGATGCATCTAATTTAAGAGGTCTGAGTGAGTGTTTACATGTTAAAGGCTAATTTAAGTCTTGAGTCTGTGTTTCTAATTATTATAATTAGGAGTCTAATTATTGTATGCAGGGGATCCTATTTAAGAGACCCATGAGGCATGTATTGTAATTAAGGCAAGTATAACATTGAAGTAGAAAGCAAGGTCAAGGAGATCAACTGAAGCATTCAAGGAGAGGATAACAACTTAGGTTGTTGAGTTGGTTGTGGTTGAGCAAGAGAGAGAGGGAAGAATTCCTTGAGGTGTGGCAAGCCTTTGAGGTGGAAGAAGTGGTATCTTCTTTATTGTATTTTCTTCTGAAGGTTATTTAATACAAGATTGTGTATTGTCTCTCGAATTCTTTGGTGTTTCAAGTTCCTAGTTACTTAATCATTTTGGTATAATTTTGTGTTTAATTGCTTATAAGAAAGGTAATCAATTGTGCTTCCTTTGGAGGGTTCATAATAGTTGGTATCAGAGCTAAGGTTGCAGGAAGTAGGTTATTGTTTGATTACAGGTCATTCTCAGGGGTTTCTGATTGAGTGGGAGTACAGCAATGGCAAAATAAAGTAAGCTAAAAAAGGAGAAGTTTAACGGCAAGAATTATCAACATTGGAGGATGCAGATAGAGAATTATCTATATCAGAAAGATTTGTACTTACCGTTGGGTTGGGTTGCATCCAAACCCACAGATATGAAGGATGAACAATGGAACGTTCTTGATCAGAAGGCTCTGGGATCTATAAGGTTGAGCCTTGCATCATCTGTGATTTCCAGCTTATCATAGTGTAAGATAATGAAAGAGTTGATAAAATCTTTGGCAAATCTATATGAAAAGCCCTAGGCTTTAAATAAGGTATTTCTTATGAAGCAGCTATTTACTTTGCAGATGCAGGAAGGTGGATCGGTATATAACCATCTTAGTGATTTCCATGGTTTGGTAAACTAGTTAAGTTCAGTCAATATTGTTTTTGATGATGAAATAAAGGCTCTCTTAATCTTATGCTCAATACCTGAAAGTTGGGAGAGTTTGGTCATGGAAGTAAGTAATACTGCATCTGCTTCTAAAATCTTAAAATTTGATGATGTAGTTAGTGTAATCTTGAAAGAAGATATTTGCAGGAAAAGCACATGTGAATCATCAGGGAATGCTTTGAGCGCTGAAAGTAGGGGGAGGCAAAGAGAGAAGATGGAGTAAGGGAAATCAAGGTCGAAGATGGAAAGAGGATCCAAGTCCAGAAGTGGAGGTGTCACCTGCTAGTTTTGTGGAAAGAGAGGACACACAAAGAAAGAGTGTTGGTTGAGGGATAAAGAAAATCAACATGAAGGTAAGGAAGATGCAGATGTTGCAGGTATTGTGGCACAAGATGCTCTTATAATTTCTTTGGATAATTAGATAGAATCATGGGTTTTAGATTCTGGTTCTTCTTTTCATGCATCCCCAAACAGAGATTTGTTCCATGAGTATGTCCAGGGAGACTTTGGAGTGCTTTATTTAGGGGATGGAATGCCTTGTCAAATGGTTGGCAAAGGGAAAGTGCAGCTGGATTTGTAGACAGGCAACACATAGGTGTTGAAGGAGGTTATGCATGTCCCAGTCCTGAAGTAGAGTTTGGTTTCTTTAGGAAGATTGGGTGATGAGGGATGCACAGTAACCCTCACAGTAGATTCTTGGAAGGTCACCAAGGGTGCACTTGTTGTAGTAAGAGGTAAGAAAGTAGGTACGCTTTACCTATCTACTTGTATTACTAATTCTTCTTCTGGTTTATCTACTTCAGTTGTAGATTTAGAGATGTGGCTTAATAGGCTCAGTCACATGAATAAGGAGGAGATGCATATTCTGGAGTCAAAAGGTATGAGTTCAAATTCTAAGGGCATAGATCAAATTTATTGTAGAAAAAGGAAATTCAATGCTTCTGACAAGAAAAAGGAAGCCTTGGTATTTATGGAGGAGATGATGGATCGAGATCAGTCACAGGGGCTAAATAATTTTGAGCAGGGTAGTATGGACAGAGTTTTGATCCAAGATGAGCTTGCAGATGAAAAATTCATCACTTATAGGAATACACAAACACCGACGTCGGTCACTTAGAACTAACGTCAGTCAAGTAGATATCGACATCAGTCATGTGCAGATCAGTAGGGTCGGTAATTAGGTAGGAGAAGACTGACGTCGGTCAGCAGGAACTGATGTCGGTAGAAGGGACATCAGTGTCAGCTAGGGAAATGATGTTGATAGTCAGGGTCAGTGTAGGGAATCGACATCGGTCAGGTGCAGACTGAGAGATGGCTGAGATCAGTCACTAGAACAGATGATGGGCAAACAACAAGCTGTCAAGGAGTCTCAAACACTCATTTAGAGGTCAGAAAGGGTAAGTGAACCTCATATTCATTTTTCACCTTCTTTATTATTGCTTACTGATGGTTGAGAACTAGGAAGATGTGAAGAGGCAATGTAGGTAGAATCTAGAAACAGTGGGAGCATGGCATGAATTCTTTAGAAGAGAATCAAGCAAGAGATTTGGTAGAGTTGTTATCAGGGATTCCCATCTTAGAGAAGAGAGTGGATGGATATGTGAGACAGAAGGCTAAGGTGTATGGTCTTGAGTAAGCTACAAAACAATGGAGTTTTAACCATTGTGTTTGATTTTTACTAGGTTGGGTAATATTAGCTACATTATCCTATTACTGTATTGTGTGTTTTTTGTAGGGTTACATATATAGGGAGTTGACTGAATTAAAAGGTAAAGTTAGTTCAGAGGTATGTCATGAAGAATTGAGAGCAGCAAAATTCTTTGGCATAAGAGACATGGAAGATCACAGGTTGATTTTGTCTCCAGTGGGAGTTGTCAGAAAGTTCAGATCTGGTAGGGGACTTTGGATGACAGGTATAGCATCACAGATGTGTGGTGGATGGTCTTCATATTGAGGTTGAAGATGGAGGTGCCTGAGATGGTTAGTAGAGGATGTTGTACAGGTGCAGCTATTTATCTCCAAGTAGGAAATTGTTAGGTTGTGGAGCTAAAAGCTTCACCAAGAGGCTAATTAGAAGTTACTGAGTGCAACCAATAACCGGCATCGGTAGCATTACTGATGTCAGTCAGGTAGGGATAAGGGATCAGCCGGCATCGGTTAGGAGCAGACTGATAGCAACCGATGTCGGTCACCTGTGTGCGTGCATGCTTCTGCATGAATTTCCAGAATGCATTTCTAGAATTAGATGCGTCTAATTTAAAAGGTCCGAGTGAGTGTTTGCATGTTGAAGGCTAATTTAAGTCTTGAGTCTATGTTTCTAATTATTGTAATTAGGAGTCTAATTATTGTATGCATGGGATCCTATTTAAGAGACCCATGAGGCATGTATTGTAATTAAGGCAAGTATAGCATTGAAGTAGAAAGCAAGGTCAAGGAGACCTGCAAGGTGTAAGGTCAAGGAGATCAGCTGAAGCATTCAAGGAGAGGATAACAACTCAAGTTGTTGAGTTGGTTGTGGTTGAGCAAGAGAGAGAGGGAAGAAGTCCTTGAGGTGTGGCAAGCCTTGGAGGTGGAAGAAGAAGTGGCATCTTCTTTATTGTATTTTCTTTTAAAGGTTATTTAATACAAGATTGTGTATTGTCTCTCAAATTCTTTGATGTTTCAAGTTTCTAGTTACTTAATCATTCTGGTATAATTCCATGTTTAATTGCTTATAAGAAAGGTAATCAATTGTGCTTCCTTTAGAGGGTTCCTAACAGATACAACTAAGGTGTCCACTTTAGATTTCTCTACTCTAAGGACTACAATTATATATAAAGGTTGGAAGGCCTCGATATAGTCCTAGACCCTATTTCTATAATGTTTGAATCTATCATTTTTAACCTAAGATTGACCTCGTACCTATTTAATAATCAATTCAGCATCACCTTGTACTTTGAGATTTTGAATGCCCATCTATTTTGCTACTTGTAATCCTAAAAGTAATTCCTCATACTTAGTAATATTATTTGTGCACTTAAATTGGAGTTTATATAACAAAATAAATTATTCTTTATATCAGGAGATTTAAAAAAATGTTAGCACTTGAGCTAGTCATTGAGAAACTTCCATTAAACTCTAAAGTACAGTTATCATTGGAATCGCCCTCCACTAGTTTGTGAAGTTATGCATGTTTTTCAGCCATATCTTATAAGTGCTAGGACCTATTTCATCATTCGAGATATCTTCCTAAGGATCATTTGACTTATACACTAAGAGCTTTGTTTTTGGTTCTAGGAAAATATCTCATTAACTCATTTCATGAGAATTACTACCTATGTCTGATCTAGTTTGACCTTTCCTTTTGATATCTCTATAAAAGTATCCCATAAATGGGAGGGATTTAAGTTATGAGTATGGTCATTTTCACTTTCTTTTGTGGGAAACTAGATCAACCTATGCATCCTTTATATTTTTGACTAATGAAACTTTATTTGCTTCCATGTTAAAGCAACATCCATATAATTTAGATCATTTCAATCCTAAGTCATGTACAACTTTGGTTGACATGGCATTGTTTGAAGAACCTGAATCAATTATGCATTTGTTTAGTTTATATCCCCTGATACGAAGAGATGAATAGAAAGGATCAAGCCTTTTGTTTCTTGGAATATTAATGGATAAATTATTTTGTATGTCATATTAAACCATCTTGATATGTATTCCTTAAGGGGGACATTGGAATTTCCTTTGACGAACTTGATCAGTCTATCCAAATTTGTAGGGTTGTTCCTAAGTTATTCAATTTGAGAAGTTTGAACCTTAATATTTTTCATGTGATCAATTATGTCAAAGGAATAATTTGTAGTTTCTTCATTGAGATTTACATGAGGAGAATTTGAATTAATATACTTTTCTAGTGATTTATCCTTTGAGAAATTTAGCAAAGGATTACCTCTATTGAGAATAAATTTAGGTGTCACTACAACTTTAGAAGTCTCTTTCACCTTTTACTTATTAGTTTATTTATTCTTATCACAATATTTCATCTTCTCATTTTGAGCTCGGGTGAATATTACATACAAATGTCTATTCATATCATCAACACTTTCCTCATAGTCATTACCTTTAGGTTCATATTGAAAATAACCCACAATAGAGTCACCTTCAGGTTCCTAAATTTTAAGATCAGAGGTGCCAAAAAAACCTTCTTATGATGGTTATTAAATAGTTTAAATTTACATCATTTAGGCCTTTTCTAGACAATTTAAACCATCATGGTCATTGGTGGTGTGAAAAATACATCTAGAGTGAATGGTAGCAGGTTTTGCTTTTATAGCAAGTTGAGGAATTTAAATAATAAATCTAGGATGAATGTTTCCATGATATGGGACAAATAAGCTCCTAGGTATATATTTATATGAATTATTCAGTGATTAAGTAATTTATTTATTTAAAGCCAAGATATCATTTGCAAATTTTTGAATCAATGGGTTTGTTAAATTATGCTCTCTACCTTTGAAAGTATATTTATTAATTTTCCTTGCCATGATCATGTCATATTAAATTTTATTGGCTTGGGTTTACATGGATGCCAATGTTACAGGGTGATTTCTTCATATGAATAAGCTTACCTTGGGTACTTTTGCATTCAGAAATAAACATTTTTGATTTTTCACCATAGGCATTACAACAACTAGGATTTTATGTACTAGCTCATTGAAACATGATATGAAATATCTTATAGGTTCATGAGAGTATTTATTTATGTGAGAAAATTGTTCCAAAAGAGAATTTATGTCTTCATTGGGCTTCAACCTTTCTTCAAAATTTTCTCTCATTATTTGCTAATCTGGGATGGAAGCAATAGGAAAATGGTGGAACCACTCAGGAACTCCTTTGTCCAATGTTTCCATGAATAATATGATTGACACATCTTCATGTGTGACACTAAGGATGACACAAGTGGAGAAGAAATCCTTTATGTGTTTATTGGGGTGTTTTATTTTGTCATCAATAAATTTATGGAAACTATTTTTTGAACACCTTATTAACTCATGAATTTGAGCACCCAAAGCTAATGAGCCTATAGGATCACCCCATGGTACAAGAATAACCATGTTATTAAGAATTATTACTCCTAGGATAAATATATCCAGTAGTGATAATGTTCTTTTTATAGTTTGTACCTTCTTTATTCATTCCATGGAAAGTCTAAAATTGAAATGTTCATACAAATCAGAAAACAAATCAGAACTTCCCTTTTACTTTATGGATATTATGTACCTTCTACCAGTCAAGATGTTAAAAAGTCTCAAGGATATTTGATCACTATTCTTCTATTAATGAATGTAATAATTCTTTGATAAAAATTAGTACGTTGTTTTTCTTCATCTAGAACAATCGTAACTCTTTCAAAATGGGAATTATCCACCTTGTTTTCCTAGGAAAACTATGGTAAATCAAAATAAATATTTTCTTGTGTATCTTATGTATAGTTGAGGTTTGGTCAGATAGCTAGGTTTTGATTTTAATGGATAGTCATAAAAATGATTTCAACTGAAATAATTTAGGTAGCATGGAAAGTACATAACATGCCCCATTATGGGTGTCAAACATTATTGGTGAAATATTTAGTACTTTGTGACAAATATGAGTTAACAATAGTATAAGAGATGAAAATTCTCTCCTTTATTATGAGGGGAGGATCCCTTTATTGAAAAAAATAAAAACTAATCTATTTATATAGAATATTTACAAGTTGATTAGGGGGGTTTACAGTGATAATATTTAATTGAAAATAAAAATGAAAAGAAAGATTTTGAAGAGTCATGACCATATAAACAAACGTAGATTTTATCCATTTTCATAATGAGAAAACTAGAAAAGATTTAGATAATTTAAAATATAAAACATAATTAGTTAGTGGAATAATGAGATATGCATTAACATAATAAATAAACATACCCATTAAATAAAAAATACATAAAGTTTTGGTATTTCTGTTGTTCATAGAAAAATATGAGCACAAAGTTTCCTTCTTCTTCCTCTTCAAGATTCACCAACTATAGACATCAAAAATCCCATTTATAATAGCCATTTTTTTATTAAAATGGAATGGGATGACATTTATATTCTAAAGTTGCTCTTTGTATTCTAATTTTTGTCTTACTCTATTATTTTATAATTATGATTTTATAAAAAGGGAAGTGCTGATTTTTCAAAATATATGTTTGCACAAAAATAGAAATGAGCTATATGGATCTCAATGGGAAGTTTATGTGGGCTAGAAGTAGTTATGGATGGATAAGTCATAATCAAATATTTATTGGATTGTTCTTTGTCTTGTGCATCCTTAAATCTCTATAATATTTTGACCACCTTGAGGACTTTAATTACTTTTATGAACCACCACATGTTGGCAACGTGTGAATCATCTCTAGGATATAAATGCCAAGGTGCATGGAACTTTAGATAATTCCTCCAATTGAGTATTCAAATCTTCCATAGAAATGTAAATCTAAATAAGTACTTTGATTGAATCTTTCCGAAATTTTCTCTCATTGAGAAGATATTCTCTGACCACTTTCTAGAATTAGGCTTTCAATTCATCCATAGTTTGTATAGTAATACCATATTATTTATATAAGTCATAATGAATATCATCTAAATTGATTGAGACCAGTTTATGTATTTCTTCACCCATGTTTCTACTTTATTTCAACTCATGGATGGATTTATTCAAGACCTCTAATATTTAGAGTATACATTCTATCCATTTATAGGAAGAGTCATCTTCTTATTTTTAGAGTACTCCACCATCCACCATCACCTTGACCTCAATAAAAATCATCTACTTTATGTCTCCCATCACCTCTTCCCACATGTTCAAGTCAATCATGTGGGATTTGATCTATATGTGTATGTCTACCATTTCTTGATCAATGAAATCATAGAGCTTCATGACTTATTTAATATATTTATTTCTAATTACAATAAATTCATCTACCCATGCTTCTATATTTTTTCCATAGATGTTATGCTTGATAATTGTAGAAATAAATTCTTTGCTTCTCCCTATAAATTATGTTATAATGCCAACTTGTGGGGCTATGGGGGTCTCCACATGATTCAGAAGATAATTAACATAGCTTGCCAATTGTTTGACCTATTATCTAAGTTGATATTTAGTTAATTCATATTAATCTAACCTTTTTATTATTATTTTATTTGTTTCTTGGAGGTTATGAATGTCATTTTCCTATGTAGCTTCTTTGAGTGATATCTTTTTAAGAGTCTAGTTACTTCTTGTCATTTCTTTTATATCCTTATCAACATGGGGCTCAATAATCTCCATAAAATGTGAACTATAAGGATCAAATACAAACCTATAAGTGGTTTTTGTTTTACTTGATGCATGTGTCTTCATAATATTAGTAACGACATCAAAATCTAGCATTTCTACTTTGACTACCTTTTTCCTTTTCTTCAACATTGGTTATATCTATTGAAATGAAAGGCCATTGAAGAGACTAATTGAGATTTAAAAGAAGAGGTAGTGGACTAATTTGGAGGAGTAGTTTTAGGAGAAGGAAGTATTTATAGATATCTAGATAGGGTAAGTGGAACTTCTACTCCAACCTCATTTTCTAATACTTGCAGGATTGCTCCTTAAGTGGATACCAAGTATTATTGTGTTGTATTGGGGATAAGCAAGTTAGGATCACCCAAGTATTATATTGAAGACATTAGCTTTAAAAATTTCTTAATGTGATTCTTTTTCCCTAATATAATAATATATTCACATTGTTTTCTTGACTGCTTCCTTAGCTTAGGATCTTCATCCCCACCATCTTTGGAATTAAAAGAGCTATATGTCTCAATTACCACATTGGTACTACTTATTATGGAAGTAGATGTGGGATCTTAATTAGGGGGAGTTGGATCATTTACTCTCCTTAAAACTCACAATATGACCTATTTTAGTTTCTTGTCTAACAATTTCTTTGTGTGAGCCAATATTATCTATGTTATCCATTATAGATCAACAAGTTCTTTGATTGACCAGTTTAAAGTTGGAAAGGGTGTAACAATAATTGTATTTGTATATTCTAGATCAATGAGGTTTTTATTATCATAAATAATTCTTTCCAAGACTCATTTATCTATTAATTCTCTTATTTTTTCAAGAGTCATTCAACTCCAGCCCCTTTGAGTTACTTCAAATTCTATATTTAACCCAATAATATTATAGATAAGTTTTGTGTTCATAGTTAGGTCCTATGCCAAGATTATGATTCACATATAATTTGGTATCAAAAAATTCCCTGATGTCATCAGACCAAAGAGTAAACTAAAAGATGGCCAATTCAATGTCTTATGCATTGACCATCATTATAAAACAAAGTGTCACAATGTAACAAGGATTCATACACCTAGTATGGGCTTCCATCTACAACAATTGTGAACTTATGTCAGTTGTCTACATACTTCTATGAGAATAATTTTATCACTTTCCAACATTCACAGCTTTAGAGGGTGTCTTTCATAGACACCAACTATGATATATGTGAATTTAGAAAATTGGATGTAGTAGCTACCATATTGGTTGATCAAGTTTGTTTCTTCAGCAAAAATATGCATTCTCCAATCTTCTTCTTGGCATTGCACTTATATAGTTATGAATTAATCATTGAATATGTTGTAGTTTTTATTAATTTTATGTAATGTGAGTTGGGAGAAGTATTAAAATACATGTGTTGATAGTGTGATGATCCCATGTTTGAAAAATCTTAGGTATACACTCTACGAATCCAATGAGTACCCCAAATAGGATGTCACAAAAAACTATTTTGAGTTTTGAATGTTCAATAACTCATCATGAAGAGTATCACCAATTATTTCACTCCAATCTATGCACTAATTACTATGACAAATGATGTTCATAGGCAAAAACATCTAATGATTGAAACTCTTCATGTATTCATTTTCTACTATCTGATTCAATAGGGTGGTCATATTTACAAGTTCTTCCTTTAAATATTATCTAAATAGGTTTTTGGGGACTTTATAAGGTCTCTCTCTCTTACTTCAACCAATAATTATTGATTGTGGTTAGGCATTTTGTAGGGTCTTTATCCCAATATCCCTCTGCTTGATTGACATTGATACTGATGCACTCATCAAGAAGTGGGATCCTCATTATCATGCCCATAGGTACTTTATCTTTGGGACGATCTCTCAATTTGTCCTAATTTATGTTATCTAAAGATCATAGTGTTTTACATAGGCAAATACCAACTCTGAACATTATAATGAGGTAGGAAAGGTAGTTGCTTGTGGAAGGCCACTTTATGAGAGGTGATTAATACATAAAATTGGGATTTTAGTATTAAATATTTTGTGAAAATATTCTAAATCTAATTCCCAATATGGGAATCGTAAATATCACAATCTAGAACCAACATTGGTTCATACCCCATGTACTGTTTCTTCATCTTGCTTGATTTTAAATTTGTAAATGTTGTTTGGAAAACAAGGGAAAGGATATCTAATGGATCTATGATTAAGGAATATTGAATTATCTAGAAGAAATGCAAATCATTGGAAATATGGTACTTTGGAAGAGCAAATAAAAAAATCTCAAAATATGGTTCTAGAGAAAGGTAAAACTAAGTAGGACCTCATAACAATACATGGGTGATAGCATTACTTGCAAGATTTAGGGGAAAAAATGGTCAATCTTTACTTTAGAGAAGATTGGGGGAAGAGAAAAAAACATGATCAATTGAATTGAAATAAACCAAATGAGGCTTTAGGGAATGTATAACTCCCCTTAGGAAATGTTTCACAATGAGTAATATGGTCATGACCACACATGCATTCGAGGAGGAAGATTGGGATATTTTTCATTTACTTATGGCTTACATAGACATGAAAGCATAATTCCTAGCCAACCACATATATGCATCACATGTACTTATGGGATTAGGTTCCATCCACCACATCCCCATGAAACATGTGAACATGAATTTATTTCTACTTGTACATCTGCATCTATGTGCTTACACATCCATGAGGTCTCAAGTCTCATCCATCACATCACCATGAAATGAATTAATTTGAAGGTATGGTTGCAAGGGGTAATCATCTCTAAATTATTGTATCTATGAAGGATGAGCCAAATAGTTGTGTCTAATGTAAAAACATAGATACAATTGGATAAATTAATTAAAAGGATTTTAAGTAACATATTTTCATATTTTTTGGTATGTGAACTTCAATATTGTTTAAATTTCAAGGTAAAACTTTACATGATAATTTTTGTGAAAAACTCACCTCTTATTTAGGTTAAATGTGTTCCTTAAAAACCTAAAACTTGTGTTTTGTTAGCAACCCAATTTGTACCCTACTACAGTAGATTACTCAGATCTCTTTCAAACCTAGACTAAAATTGGTTTGATCTATAGGTTAAAAAGTTTAGTCTTGGGATAATTTACTCATTCCCAAGAGAGGGATCTCAAAACAAGTCCTAAATTATTGAATATATAGAAAAATGATAAGAAAAGAAGATAATGTGGCATAGAAGAGAAGACAATATCATTAATCTCTCATTAACTTCACATCATTTCAGTTGCAAATAGTTACCAATACTCTTCATAAAACTCTCCTTGATTGATGCTCTTACATGAGCTATTTGGTGTTGGAATTAGGTAGTTAAGGATGTATTTAACTAACTCAAACTCATATTGAATCATGCTACACTTTAATGTTATTATACAACTCTTGTTCCTTACCATTTAAGGATCAATTAACTCATGAATTAACACTCAATATTAGTTATGCATGTAATTGGCAGTTGAAGACCAATTGTGCATGGAATTTCTAATTGAAAACCATATATGCATGTGATTGGAACTCAAGGTTCAGTTATGTGGCATGAACTTTCTCTTATCAACTCTCTCCACAATATTATACACCATTCTTGATGTCTCTTTGTTGATTAAGTATGACTACTGAGCCAATTAGGCCTAGTAGTCAAACCAATTGAATTTTATGTCTCTAAAAGACTACATGAAACTATATAAACCTATGGAGAAGTGAGTTTGAGTCCTATAAAAATATCCCATATCATGAAATAAGTCCTTTTGGGAAAGAAATACCTACAAATCTTTCAAACTAGGTGATTAGGTCATCTGGTCCTTCACTCTTACAAACTAGTTAATTACAATGAACACATATGGGTGATTACAAGAATGTTTTTGATCATCTAGTAACTTGAAGACATATACAAAGTGTCAATATTAACTCTATAATGATTGGAAATTTCTTAAACTACATTGTACCTCTCTTTCTACACTTTTTCCTCTTAAAAGTCTATTTTCTAATAGGTCTGTACACCATCCGTACAATAAAATTCAATGGACATGAACCTTTATGAGTGTACTAGATTATTGAAGTGGTAGTCAGGTTATTTCAAAATTTTTGGTTCATTTTATTTCAAATCTTTTTAATTAGGTCTATAGTAGGGTTTTGTGAGGGTTTAAGAGTACTCAAGACTCTTAATGATGATTCATAAATCTTGGGCATTGAATGTCTAAACCAATGACACAAAACATTAGTATTTTAGGCCATATACCTCTCCCAAAGTCCTTAGACTCCCATGAAAAATATTTGTACCATGGTGAGGATGTGAAGTCACCTCTTAGAGTGGAAAATAGGATTTCTAAGCATGTTTGGTGTTATAAGGCCAAAATGATCACTTATAATACTTATCCTGTGGATAAAATTAATAATTTACCTATATAAAAAATTGATGATGATGCTCATGAAGATTTTAAGTGCATTCATGACCTTATTTTTCCTCCTATTGTGCCTTCTTGATAACACTGTCTAATGAAGCTATTAGTTAAGCATATATGTATGCAAGATTTTTTAATATTTTGACATGATGATGCATTTTAGGGATCATATCTATTGTATATAATATTAATAACCTATATAAGCTCCTTTGGATCAATAGTATTGGCTTGATTAAGCCATTTACTCTCTATTTACTTGTGCATAACTCTCTGTTTAAATAAATAGACATGTATGCGTATGGAGATGATCACAAATACCATTTTAGATGGTTTTCATAAGGTTATTTATGAATTTTAAGACACTATCTCCCTTCTATAACTCATCATATATGCAAAAATATTTAAGTTATTTTCCTATAGGCTCAAAATAGCCTTCTAAGACATAGTCCATAAAACATGGTTCATGAACTTGCCAACCGAAATACTATCAAGATGTTTAGGAGAGTTGATAAAACCATCAAGATCATTTTATAGCTCAAAAAAATCATTAGAATGCATATCTAGGCATATTTACTCCCTCAGGTATGTTTTAGGTGGAGATGTTTATGAGAGTTTATAAAACCATCAAGATCATTTTATAGCTCAAATCATTCATTAGAATGCATATCTAGGCATATTTACTCCCTCAGGTATGTTTCAAGGTATTGTAAGAGTTTTATGGGTCCAAAGCTTCTTAGCAATAGTTCATAGCATACATACCCTTTATGTAAAACCTCTTTACATATATATGAATTAAATTTACCCCTTGAAATACCCTAACTAGCTATATCTCCCATACAAAAGATCCATCAAGATGTGTACGTGGTGAAACAATGGCTTGACTAGTTGTCTTAGATTATGTAAGAAAAAAGAAGGTTAAAGAGCCAAAAAGAAAATTTTGATGCATTATAATTAATGTAACACCTATTTAAATGTTTCAAATGACCTTACACATCATTATAAATGTCATCAATGTGAAATAAATCCCATGGATCAGTTTAACATTATGGGAGGGTTCCTTAAGGGTTTAAAGCATGTCTACTTGTTTTATCCCTCAAGGGCACATTTTCATGAAATATTTAGTATGAACACTCTCACCAGGTTTTTGAATAATAAAAATTACCTTTAATTTCCTTAAAAAACCTTCACATGAGGTTCAAATCCCCTGTGATCCATTAGACATCCAAATCATGCTCCTAGCTCCATTATTGACTATGAATAGACTAGGGCATGATTGTGAAAAACTTGTGGATGATTAAACTAATGGTGTTACCTAAAAAATACCATTTATATTTAAAACTACTCA
This sequence comes from Torreya grandis, assembly GCA_037957365.1. Classification (NCBI taxonomy): domain Eukaryota; kingdom Viridiplantae; phylum Streptophyta; class Pinopsida; order Cupressales; family Taxaceae; genus Torreya; species Torreya grandis. Next base: position 219,309 of record JARHVA010002322.1, read on the forward strand.
TTACCACCACTTATACCAATTTTAATATCTAGATCATACCTATAGAGTCCTTAAAACTCATTTTTTCCAAAACTAACTAGTGGGTTGCCTGAATTTTTAATAAGTCTATGACTGAGTTATATATAAATTTTATATTTGTGTCTAATAATTATTATAAGTATTTAATATGATATAAAATCCTTCTTTAAATGATACATATCTTCCACTAGTCATTTATTGAACCTATGCATCCTATCACTACACCATCTCTCTTCATAGACTCCCAAACCTTAAACCCTACCAACACTAGTTGCAGGTGAAGATATTCAAATTAGGCATTGCTATATAACCCTAAGAATTATAACCAATTTATGAGTTTTTATATAATTATTAATTATATTTTTATTCATCATGTTGACTTGAAATAATCATATGTTTCCCTTTACTAATCTGCAGAGTCAAACTCCCATAATGCCTAAACATGTTAAGTGACTTAATGCCTCATGTAGATAGTAAAAGAGTTACTAATGGTGACCTCTAAATTATCATTAAAATAAATATCACTTAAATATGTATAACTAACTTTTTATATAAAATATTGACCTCATTCTTCATTCTAAGGCTGATTGGGTCTACCCATGAGTGAATTAGGCCTTCTTGCTTTGATACACTGTATGGAGTTAGTCTTCATTTGTATACAATCAAGGTATTATTTTCCATTTATGAAATATTCCTATATAGTATACCTTTCATGATTTGGATATTTTTAACCTTATCATAATTACCAAAACCCTATGTCCTCATCAAACACACTATTGAAGCCAACCTTCACACTAGGTAGTTGTATGTGTTAAAGACCACCTTCACTGTACTCTCTGTGCTTTGGGATTTCATATCCCACATAATTAAATGTTTTGATGATATTTAATGTTTATTTAATTAATAATTATGGTCATTTTTCTATAAAAAAATCTTTCTATTCTCCATTAGGTTTGAAACTAAGTTTGTTCCTCAAACAGGCCTATAGATGCTAGTGGAGCATTGATTGTGTCTTTTGAAAATTTAACTATAGGTAGTGTTTTCTTGGTTAATTATGTGGAAATTTTGAATTTTACCTTGATCAAAACCATAAAAACCAAATTTATTATCTTTTTTCAAAACCAAACCATAAAAAATTCATGGAAAAGGTAGCTTGATTGTGTTTTAGTGTGATTGTGGTGTATGGTTTAGTGTACTTTGTACGGACTTGTCAAATTTAGACCTTGAGAAGGTAAAAGATATATCTTATGAAACTATAATTATTTTTTTAAATTGTCTCCATAATATCCATAACATCATTTTATGATGTTATCATCTTGAAAGGTTTCATTCATTTCTCTGCCTTACTTCTTGGGCTTATGACTGACTATGCTTGAAGATATGATTGTAAGTGATCTTTCTATTAGAAACTTGACTCTACATCAACCTAATGATAATTATAAGAATATATTGGATGAATCATAGATAAAATTAATATTTTTAATTATTTATTCATTTAAATATCTCACTTAAGGTCTCATGATTATTTTTATAGTGTATTTTTAACATGGCTATAAGTGATGATCCTATGCAACTTGTATAGATTATTGGAAAAAGACCTTAATAAGATCAAATTATTGTTGATGAACCTACTATTCATTCAAATCAATTGATATAAATATTTCAACCTTATTTCATTTAGATATCCATACTTTCTAGTCTCCTCAAGATAGTACTTTCATGAAGCATATCTTGATTGAGTTTTCCTTGGCTGTACATAGTGATCCTTACCTATTTAGCACTATGTAGGGAAGCATAATCATAGCTTCATGATCATAATGATTTATATCATTCTTGAATCCTCAAAATAGTGAATTATTGAGGTGTAAGTTGATGAAAAGGGGTATGATGATAATGGATCATGGAGAATGAGAATAGATATGGTACGGACAGCTTACAACAGTGATAAAATGGTAGTGTGAAGATTCTGAAAAGGGATGAAACATGAGAGAGGTGAAAATAAAATGAATTAACTATCAAGAAAACCAATGAAGGATCTTATGGGATTATAGGCATATTCCTTAACCAAATATACCATTTTGGATGTATTTGACAAGCATACATTGCCAAAATGGAAACTTAGGAATCATCAAGTACCTTAAGGAATGTTAACTTTCCTGAATATCTACTAAATTGTGACTATGATAAGGTTTGAGGGTGACTGATGGTGATTGATTCCATAGGAATTTTTAAGACCTTGATAAACTTGAGTGAAGGACTCTTGACATGAATGAAACACTTAAAACCAAGTTTTTAGAGAATCTTGACATTCTTGGATCTCTCATGAACTATACAACTTATTAACCTTGCTTATAGACTATAGATTAGAATTGTAAGTATTCTTGAAATCCATGTACCTTCACATGTGTGGAAATAAGCTAAATAATGTCATGAAAAGGTGGTTCAAAATCCTAACAATCTCCACAAACTTCCATTTTTTGTCATGATACCCAAAAGAGGAGAAATCTCAAAAAATTGCTTGCTTTCTTGAATGAAGAACATATGATGAGTGACTTAAATTTTAAAGGGTTGTTCATAAATGAGATAGATCCAAACTAAAAACCAATTTCAAAATATATAATCTCTCTTAGACCCCTTCCTTTTCCCAAAATTTCATATCTTGATTTTCTCTCTCATGGCCATACCATCTGAAAACCTGAAGTTTTCTTTCTTTTTGCAAAGAAGCTAAATGATTATTGAGGACCAGTTTTGAGCCTGTTTGAAATAATTTTTCCTTGAATCTCTTATGTAACACTTGTTATGACTCTTCATTCAAGTTCATGGTCTATGTTATACAAAAAAGTCTGTATAATCGGTACTTGCATGGAAATACATGATAATGGCCTTTCTCTTGCACTTTATTCATACATAAAGTTTAGAACCACAAATTTAGGGAGATAAAAGGATTATTAAAAGTCATTTGGAATATTAAAAATAATAATAAACTTATTTTAGATCAAAATGGGATATTTTGACATGTGAGAACTCATTAGAGGCCAAAACAATGCTTTAGGCTTGTACAAGGAGATATTTTCAAAGTATGAAAATTTGAATTAAATAAAAGTCATGAATATTAAGGTGTATCAAATATTATTAATGATTTATTGGCATTTTAAGGTGTACTTTTATCATTTGAAGACCAAAATCATCATTTTTATACCACCTACACATACTTTCATAAGAAAATTACTAATGAATATCATGGAAAAGTACCTTAGAACATTCTTAAAAGATCTTAATGAGACTTTTATGTATGTTTATCACCCCTATTTAAGGATTATAGGCCATTATGCTTGAAAATGCTAAATATATCTATGATTCATCAATTTTCACCTTTCATACATCTTATCAAGTCACTTTAAATCATAAGACCACTTGAATTCTTTGTCAAAACATCAAAATGACACTTAACACCATTGACATGACACTTTGAAATAATCCATTCACTTGATTGTTAATGAACACTATGATGACCATGATGCTGATGTGAAAGCTCCAATGTTTGAATCTGTGTCCCACTGGGCATGTCAGAATAATTAGCAACCCAAGTTGCACACTACTAAAGTAGATTGCTCATACCTATTTCAAACCTAGACTAACATTAGATTGGTCTATAGGTTATGGGATTTATGTAACTTAGACCAACCCTATATATTATGAGGATATATCCTCTCATATATAAAATTTTAATAAGTTACTAAAACCTATTTTTCTTTAGGGGTAAAAAAAACTTGAAAGATAACTTAGAGGGGAAACCTATTATAATGATAGTGATGCACCTAATTGATTCATCAACTCAAATTTGCAATATTAACAAAACTAATGAATGAAAAATAGACTAAAATAAGATCTCTTAGGATTATTATGAAATAATTTATCATATGAAGGTCTTGATGGATGACTATAACTTGGAGGTGAAGGATAAGAGGATTCTTTTGAAATACTTTCAACCAGATAACACTTCAAGCATGATCATAAAGGTTTGACACTTCATAAAATTTGCATAATACAACTAATCATCATATAGGTGTGACAAGGACATGTCAAGGGAAGATTCATACCATTTTTACACATCTAAACAAGCTTGTACACACTATAAGTCAATCACAGAGAAGCTACAACATTCCATTTTATTAATCTAAGAGGTTATAAAGTTTAATCTTGGCAAAGTCTCCTCATACCCAAGAGAGTGATCTCAAAAAAAGTCATAAAATCCTGAATATATATGAAAATGAGAAGAAGATAAGATAATGTGGCATAGAGGAAAATAAAAGATCATCAATCTCTCATTAACTTCACATTGCTTCATTTTTAAATAGTTTCCAATAGTCCTCCATAGAACTCTCTTTGATTGATGCTCTTCCATTAATTTTTTGGCATTGGAATGAGGTAGTTAAGGATGTATTTGAATAACTCAAACTCATCTTAAATCATTTTATGCCTTAAATTATTTAGATAGATCCTATGCCTTGCCATTTAAGGATCAATTAACTCATGGATGGACACTCAAAATTAGTTGTGCATGTGATTGGCAGTTGAAGACTAGTTGTGTATGGAATTGCCACATGAATATCAAATATGCATGTGATTAGAACTAAATGGTCAATTATGTGGTGTTAATTTCCTCTTATCAACTCTCTCCATAGTCTTTTATACCATTAATTAATGTCTCTTTGTTGATTAAGTAGGAGTACTAAGCTAATTAGGCCTAGTAGGCTAACCACTTGAATTTGATGGCTCTTAAAGCCTACATGAAAATATATATACTTATGAATAAGTGATTTTTGGGCCTATAAAAGCCTACCATATCATGAAATAGGTCATTTTGGGCAAGAAATACCTATAAATCTATCAAACTAGGTAACTCAGTGACCTATTCCTTCACTCCTACAGATTGGCTGATTAGAATGAACTCATAAGGGCACTTATAAGAAGGTTTTTGATCATATAATGACTTGAGAAGTTAGAATGAGTTTCAAAATTCACTTTCAAATGATTGTAAATTTCTTAAACTTCCTTTTACCTCTCTTTCTACACTTTTTCCTCTCAAAAGTCTATTTTTTGACATGTTCATACACCATCAGTATAAAAAAATTCCATGGATATCAAAATATCTGAGTGTAATAAATGATCTAGGTGGTAGCTAGGTAATTTAAATATTTTAGGGTTCCTTTTCTTTCAAATCTTCTCAATTAGGTCTGTAGTAGGGTTTTAGGAGGGTTTAAGAGTATTGATGACTCTTAATGATGATTCATAAAGCTTGGGCATTGAATGTATAAATTAATACCACAAAAAATTAATATATTAGGCCCTCTACCTCTCTCAAAGTTATTATCATCCCATGAAAAATATTCATACCATGGTGAGCATGTAAAGTCACCTCTCAAAGTGGAAAATAGACCTTCTAAGCATGTCTGGTGTTCTAAGGCCAAAATGATCACTTATAATACTTCTCATGTGGCTCAAATTAGGCATACACCTCTCTAATAGTTTTTGATGATTCTATGTGTATCATAGGTGATATTAGTGTTTAAATAACACTTATCATTTTATAATTTTGAGAATTCATAGCATGAGTAGCAAGTTTTGGTAATCTAGTTACCTATGGTGAAATAGAGGTAGATCAAGTTAAACTATTCCAAAAATTTATATTAATTGGTGGTTGGGAGCCACTTTGGTCCTTAATCTATGAAAATTTTAAATCCTCTATGCTAATATTAGTGAATTATGATCAACGTTATACACTAAAAACTAAATTAAGTGAAAATTTACATTGAGATCTAAACTAGAGTGATTTTTTCAAAAAAGAATCAAAAGAAAGGGTAGGGAAGAAAGAAAGTATGTGATTGTTGATCTATGTTTCTAACATCATGAAAAGGTTTTAATTTCAAATGAACATTAATTTAACCGATATATAATGTGAAGTAGTATATGCTAAAATCCCATAATACACCAAGCAAATATCTAAGGAAAACATTAAACAATACAAGTATGAACTAAGTTTGCCTTAAAGGTTTACTACTACATTCAAATAACATTTGTACATCCTAATGCAGAGAAAATAAACTGAATAGAATTTTAAGAACATTCAAATAATATAACATCAACACAAATTAGCAAACCTATATCAAAGATTCACATTCATAATTCTTATAAAACATTCAAATTCAAGACTTAGAACAAGCAATTGAGAGAGAAGCCATGTAAAATTTGATATAAACAAATTTGGACAAACTTTTCATTATTCCTTTCTTATATTATTACTTAGAAGTATACAATTTTTAGCTCAAAACTCTCTCTTTAAAAAATGGTAATATTGCCTTTTATAGGAGACTCAAGAAGAATACCAATTAGTCATAAGATTACACATGTATAAAGATAAAGACAACTATCCTTCTTCACAATTCTAGAATACATTTCTCTTTCAAAAATGGATTAACCCATAGGAAAATATCCTAACAAACTATCATATGCCTTTACAAAAGAATATTCCACATTCAACTATTATAATGATTTACATAGAGTGGAATATCATCCATTATCCAATGGGCCTTGAGATGAAGGGCTCCCTTGCTACTCTTGAATAATCTCCATGGTCCTCTGATGTTGTTCATTGACTAGCTCTAAATCAATAGTTGGCTTAAAGAGAAAATCATCTTCTTGATCAACCAAGTCATTTAAATGCCTAGCATTCCTTGACATGGCCTCTTTGATGCACTTGGCTTCAGCAATATTTTCTTCAGTAGTGAAGATCATACCCATGACTCAATTATTATCACCTCTAGAATGACTGACTTTTGATCCTTACTTTTTGCATTACTAGAGTAGATTTGTGATTGAACTCATTATCATCAATTATGCTTAGTGAGGTATACTTTATGGGGTTGGCTACCATGGTGCCAAGGAGTTGTTTGATTCTAGTCATAAGCTCCTCATCATCTCCCATGAGTCTTTCTAAGCTATTTGACCAAGTACTCAAACTTTGGATCCTATAAAAAACTATCTCCAATATTGCATTTAAGTGGGTCAAGCTAATGGTTTTGAAGCTAAGAATCCTTCCCTTAATTAGTATGTTGATAAGATCCCTTATTTTGTCCTCTAAGTTGTGCCATTTGGTTAATAAACCATTGGATAGTTTATCTTGGTGGGTCAATGCACTTTGGCTTAGCTTCATAGACTTTAAGGAGTCAAACATGTCATATAAAGATGCTTCAAACATCTTTATCATTGCCTTTTGGACCGACAAGATAGCATGTGTCTCCAAACTCTCCTTTTCTTTCTCAAGTTTCTTTATCCTCTACTTCATGCCTTTAATACCTAATTTTATCTAAGATAAATGAGAATCAACTAGTCCATCTATGTCCTCTTCATGAATTGGGTGCTCACTAGGATTTTGACCCCCAATGGGTGTTAAACCAATAAATGGTTCAACCTTAAGAAATGTGAATTCTTCACCTCCAACCATGGTTCTCTTGGTTGTCACGCTCTCCAATCTTGTTGTTTCTAGATTGAGTTTCACACTAACTAATGATTCTAAGACTTTAGGAGGCTTAAGAATCTCCACCTATGTGTAGCTTGAGTCTCCTAGAGTGTCCATTTAAGTGCTACTTGATCCTACTATAGAAATTATTCTTCTCTCTTCTTCTTCCTTAATCAGATATAATATCTATGTCTTGACTTCCACATTAATATCAATGTGGATTGTTTGGGTTATGGCCCATGAGTGGGATAAAGTGGGAATATTCTACATCTTCCCATAAATGAACTATTTAGGGATAATTGGCCCATGAATGGGGTATTCATCATTGAACAAGTTGACCTCACTCATGGTGTGGGTGAAGGTTAACTTGGGATTTTTTTCCCAAATGGGACCAATGTCAACTAATCTTTCATTTTGTGTAGGGATGCTACTGAAAAAATCTCTAAAATAACTTCTTTACCTCTATCTTATCCTGCTTCCTCTACATGGGTCTAAATCTCCTCAATTTGTTCTTCTTCATCTGACCTATATGTTTCAACAATCACCTTAAGGACATCCTCTACTATCTCACTAGGTTCTAATGTAATCATATCTAGGAACTTTATTATAGACTCTAACCTTTCAGGTGGGGATAAATATGATCCTCCTTCACCAAGTCTCTCTTATATTTTCTCTTTTTTAGTTTCTTGTACAACTTATGTTTGAGACTATTGCATTCTAACCTATGGTTATTCTATAAGGGACCTAGAGGATGGCCCAGGAAATAACTAATATTATAGGTGACCCATTTGCCATATCTCACCTAGCGGATTGTCATCTCCCTTAGCTAACTTAGGCTCCATCTTAATATTATACCTCTTTAACCTAACTAATACATCTAGGAAATTAGAGTCCTTAATGTATAGTGGGTCATGGACACTAGGATTATGTTCATAGGCTTTTCTTATGTTTTTAGACTTTAGATATTTGGTGACCCACTTATTAGGGTCCCATTACATCAATTCATCTTTTTGTAGGCTGAATGAGTCCATGTGTTTGGTAATAACATTCACATGTTCCTAATTTATTAACACAATTTTGTTGATTATCAAAGGAAAGGGATAGAGGAGTCCCTTCCTTTTCTCCTTGTAAAATCCATTTATACCATGAAGAAGTTGGTACTCAACTTTTTTTCTGCTAGTTTGGTGGGCACATAGATGGGTAACCTATAGGGTTGTGTCAAATTACCTTTTATAATTATTAATATGAAATATAGGTATAAAAATATATCCCATATTAACTCCACATATTTATTAACTAGGGGGCTAACCCTGCTTAGAGGGATTCCTGTGATGGCTTCCACTAGAGCTAGATAGACACAATCACAAATGAACTGCATTTTGTGTATGTATTTGAATATGTGAAGCTTGGAATAATGATGGGAGATAGTAGGTCTCCTATTATGTGACTAATTCTTAATGTTTGGGATCTTAGTGGTGGCAAAGAGGGTATCAAGTAGATAAGACATCATGTAGAATTGGTTGTTAGTTTTCCTTTTGATGGTTGTGAATTGTGATTTCAAATAGATATTAATCATCTCACCCATTAGAAGAGTGAGTCCATTCTCTACCATAAGGTAGACATAGGGCACCCATAATTTATCAATATGTGTGATGAAGGAGACTCTATATAACCTATTCATCAAGGTCATAATTATTCTAATCTCCTTCCTAAATTAGACGATTGGGATTTTCGTTGTGGGGTTTTAGATTACTTGGGTTCTAGTGAGCAGCCATGAGGCAAGGATTGGGTTTAAGTTATGCTTTCCATTCCACTCTTTAATGGTTGGTAAGTCTATGTAGGGATTACATATCTTATATTATCTTTCAAAATCAAAGAGGAAATATATGTTATTTTCTTAAAACTATGCTCATGCACTATCCAATCTTGCTCAATTTTACAATACTTAAAAAGAGGAGCAAGGACATAAATGCATTGTAATACCTCAGGCTTGGTGGAAGAATAGTGGATGCTAGTCATTTGGATGGAGACTAGGTAATTGTATCTCTATAAGATGGTTACATTCTTATATTTTTCTCTCATAAGCTCTTGTATCTCCTCAATGTTCCAAAAGAGTTCAGACCAATTCCTATTCCCAGTGTTTAATGTTGTAGTATCTAGGTCTATATCCTTGAAAACTCTTCCCTCATTATCTAAAGTTAAATACAACTCAATCTCATCCCTTTGTTGCTATCTGTGAGCTACCATGGCTATGAAACTTGAAAAGTGTTCATGAGTGGATTGTAAATAATCTCTAGGTCAACTTATTCTTGCTCTGATTGAAATTGAAATCTTCTTGGTTTGACTATGATCAATCTAAGTTTGAATTGGGGATTTTATAGGTGCTAGGACTTATATGAATCTTTAATGGTGATGGAAATTTGGAATTAGGCTCATTCATGTTTTGAATTAGATTGAGAGCTCTATCTTTATATCTTTGCCTTTTTGAGCACACAAAAGTTTTAATTTTATCATTTTTTACTTGTGTGGCACCTAAATGGTATCCATTTGGAAACTTTCATGGCATTTTTCATAAATTCCTTAAGGCACTAGCTGTTGTCTTTTAAATATACAACTTCTTTCACACTATCAGATCCCTATTCATGGATTAATACGGATCATTAATGGTGATCATGGGGCTTGAGAGTTATTATTTACTTTATGTTGGGACCTATAGTTATACCACTTGGTACCTTCATGGGAATTTTGGGCTCTATATTTTATATAGTGAACATGTTCTTGCCACATGTCAATCTTGTGGGCCTTTCAAGTTTCATTGAATAGTTTTTCATAGATGTGCTCTATTTGATTGCCTCTCACAAGTAATCATGAACCATTGATCCTGATCTAAATGGGTGAACACCATTAGTTTGATAGATCAAATGCTTTAGATTCATTGGGTCTTTTTTTCTTCATCTGATCATCCTCCATGGTGAAATGAGAGCCATTGATCCTGTAAAGATCATTAACTTTAATTCTTGTTGAGACATAGGAAGAAACTTAGGCTAAATACTTTGGTCTAAGGTTTATTTCATGTTAATAATCATGACATATACTTTAGGCTAAAATATTTATGCTATGTTTTTAGAAAACATATGAAAGGGACCTAGGCTAAATACTTTAGGCTAAGGTTTATTTCATGTTGATAAAAAAGATGTAAAATTTAGGTTAAAATGTTTAAGATAGGTCTTAGAATGTACCTAAAAGGGGGCCCAAATAATAAGTGTTCCAACTACTAGGATTTTAACCTAGGGTTTTATCGTATTAATAAACATGATGAACCCTTAGGTTAAAATCATTTTAAGCTAAGTTTTATGTCACAAGGACCTCTTAAAATAAGACTCAATATAAGTCGCTAGCCTAAGGTTTCTTGAATTTAAATAAATTTAGTTGAAACCATATGAAATAGACTTAGATTAAGGCTATGTCTACAAATACAAGATCATTTTATCATTTGAAGTTTAAATATCCTAAGTGTTTGAATATCTTTTTAGGGGTCCCATTGATTTTCCATGTAGGCCTAAAGACTATAGTGACATTTTGAAGTATATCCTTATGTCTAAGAAAAATAATTGATGAGATTAAATTTGACAGTCTTACAAATCTCAGTGATGGTCATAAGAATGTCAAATTTAATTTCATAAACATTAGGTTTGATGAGCTTAATGTTGATGATCTTGTGGGATACAATGATGGCCTCATGGATGTCAAATGATGGTCATGAAAACATCAATTTTAATCTCATGAAGTCCTTTTGGTCTATAGATCTTGTTTGATACACTTCATTTGATCATTTGGTCTTGATCAAGTGCAGACCATCGATCTTGATTCGAGTAGATGCATGCCATTGGCTCCCTTTGTGTATTGAATCCATATCATAAGTTTTATCCTAGGGTTACATTGAATTAATAAATACAATGAGACCTTAGGGTAAAATATATGCTAAGTTTAATTTTGATAAATGGGGCCCTTTAAACCTTACGATGATCTCATGTTATTCGATCCTCAGTCTCATTTAAGCATGAATCATTGATCATGATACTAGTGATATTATAGGATTGGTACAAAGAATCGAGGCTTTAAATTCATCAAGCTTCCTATGCTCTATCAGATCTATTCCTCATGATGGAATGAGAGCCATTAGATTTGAAAGAAGTGGGGTACTTAAGTTAAGACGTGGGTCAATATAGGAACTTAGGCTAAAGTTTTAAGACTAAGGTCTCATTCATGTTGAGAAATATGAATGGGGCCTTAGGGTTAAGACTTTAGGCTAAGAATATGACAAAGGGGACCATGCTAAGATAAAAGACCTTGAAAACATAAACATTAGACCACATTAAAAACATAGGGAATAGAAGGGAAAAAAGAGGGGCCCAAGCATGATTTTTAGGCTAAGGTTTGGTTTTATTGAAAAATACAACCAAGCCTTAGCATAAAATTTAGGCTTAAGTCCAAATTTAATTCAAAACATTCCTATCAAATCTATTGCTACCAAAATTTGAATTTGAATCAAAGGTCTAAGATAAGGTTTGCCAAAGGAGGGTTTCATCGTATGAATATAACTATGAGTTTCCATAAATTTAAGACTATTAAAGTCTAAGTATGTTTAATCTATAAATTTCAAACATGATCCAGAAGGAACTCGATGAAACCTACAACTTAAGACATGAGGATCAACTGTTAGCAACATTAGGCAAGGTTAAAACAAAACCATGAACAAAAGGGCCAATTTCATCAAGGATGGATGATCTTCAAATTCTAGTAAAGTGCAGATTATCAAGCTTTCAGCATTAAGGTTCAAAGTAATCACAAGGGTCACTTTTTTTAGAAATGGGAGTATGTTGACCTCAAAAAATGGTAAATTCTAGGGGAAACATAATAGTATGTTATAACTTAAAGACTCTGGTTCAGATAAATAACTAGGTCATTCATTCTAATTGATCAATATCATTATCAATATCAATTCATGGTTGAAACAAAACTTGCACATATAGAATTAGGATCAACATCAAGACATATCCATGTTATGTGTGTGATTTTATTCCACTTATTATTTGCCATGGTATTTAGAGGACAACTTACATGTTTCATACCTTTAATCATTAACACTAACTTGGAGCATGTTTATATATTCATTAAGAACCATGCTTTTAGTTCAGGGAAGGCTTGGGCATTGCTCTACTTCTAGTCAGGCATCCATAGCTTTGACAAAGATTCCTTTCAATCCACTCATGACCTTATTACACTGCCAGCTAGGCATCCATAACCTCGATGGAGATTACCATAATCACATTTACTTGAAAAGCTTTTGATTTTGTAATAAGTTCTTATTTTTTGTATTTTTTGGTGTTTTAGGCTTTCAACAAAGGTTGAGAACCAGGGTAACCATGTTTAAGGATTTGTTCAAGTATCTGATCCTTAGATAATCTCCTATGGTTGCAACCTTTGTCTTGGGAAAGGATGTTTGTTAAGTTCAAGGATGACTATACCTTAATAGATTAAGCTTTCATTCTACATGTGTAATTCTTCTTAACCATGTTCAGGTCAAGATAATGTTTAAGGTTTTATGGAATAGTTAACATATTCATAGGTCCTTACAGGTTTCTTAAAATCATAACATCAAGCTCATATCTCAAATCCATGTTCAACATATGTATGAGGTTCATACCAAAAATTTTGAACTTTTGGAGTTTCAAAAAAACTAAGGAACTTTGAGTTGAGGGCTGTCCAAAACAACTTATTAGAAGTAAAGAACAAAGCAACAAGAAACAAACACATAATAGAAAGAAACAAAGTAAGAAGAAAAAGGGAAGTAAACAACTCTGTCTCTCTCTCTCTCTCTCTGTGTGTGTGTGTGTGTGTGTGTGTGTGTGTGTGTGTGTGTGTGTGTGTGTGTGTGTGTGTGTGTGTGTGTGTGTGTGTGTGTGTGTGTGTGTGTGTGTGTGTGTGTGTGTGTGTGTGTGTGTGTGTGTGTGTGTGTGTGCGTGCGTGTGTGAAAAAATAATGAATAGGAATAAAATAGCTAAAGGAAACTAACTAGTCTACCTACATTAACTCTAACCATATTATAGATTTAATCCATGAAGACCCCAGGGGGAGTAGTAGAAAAGTATTGTTTGAGATACTACCCACTGGTGGGTAATGTGAACTCTATTCCTTATAGGTCTTTGATTTTAAATTTTTTATCTCCAAATGTATCTATAATCTGATAACGGCCAATCCATATAGGTGTGAAGCTGTCATGATTTCCCCTACACTCAGATGCTTTGTCCCAAAGGAGAACCACATATCCTTATCTGAACACCTTAATATTTGATCTCTTGTCAAACCACCTCTTTAATATAGTTTAGTGTCTACTAAAGTTATCAAAATCCTTTTATAATTCATCTTCCATCTGAATAATGTCCAATATCCTCAAGTTAGCAAATTATTGATCTTTCTCCATATACTCTTGCATAAACTAGTAAGTTGATAGCTTGAGAGTGATGGGGATTATAGGCTCCTAGACATATACTAATAATAAGGGAGATGATTTAAGAGACTTCTTGAATCTTGTTATATCTACTGAAAGGGCATACTTAAGAATCTTATGCCATGTTCTAGGTTTGTCTACCATAGATTTCTTAATGGCTTTCATCAATTTTTTATTTGTTGACTCAGACATTCCATTACCCTGGGGATAATGGTTAGATGAAAGCATGAGAATAATATTATTATATGAATTCTAATCCATTGTAACATACCAAAGAGACTAGGGTCCCAAATCTAGTGTATATGTTTTCTTCTAAAAACTTGATCACTTCTTATGTCTTACATTGTTTGGTGGCTACTACTTTAGTCTACCTAGTACAATACTTAGTAGTTGTCAGAACATACTTGTGACTTTATGATGAGTTGGGGTTGATTACCATTACAAATTACATTAACCACTATGCAAATGGGTTGTCAATCATGACTGGTTGTAAAGGCATTGTTGCCTTTGGCTCCATAGTGTTGAATATCTAACATGAATGACATTCTCTTACATGCTTATGAGCATATTTGAATATGGTGGGAAAATAATAGCCATCCTAAGGATCTTGTGGGCTATTATTCTTCCTGATGGATTCCCACTTCCCAACTTCTCATGGAAAGTGCTCATTACCTTAGTAGTTTCTTCTTTGGAAACACATCTCAGGTATACACCTTCAAAGTTCTTTCAATATAGGACTCCATTTTTGATGAGGTAGTGAGTTATCTTAAGCCTTATAGCTCTTTTCTACTCCCCGATTAGCCCTATAGTACAAGTGCCATTAATTCTTAAGTGAACAATAGAGTCATACCATTCATTATCTTGGAATCTTTGTTGATCAACTTGCATAATACTTACCTTAGGGCAGGTATTGGAAACCATTTGAATTAGACATTGACATTTTACCAATTTTATAGTCTTCATCTCTATGTCATATTCATGGAGGATAGACATCCACTTACCTCTTCATTCTCTAAGTTTGCATTGGCTTAGAATTAGCTTAGTGGATGGATCTAGTAAAATGGCATGCACTTTGTTCCTAAGAATGTAATGCCTAAATTTCTTGATAGTTTTAACTAATGCAAAGGCTTGTTTATCAATTAAAGGATAATTTAACTCAAAAAAATTCAAATTATTTCTCATGAAAGTAATTGGATGGTCAAATCCTTCTATTTTATGAGTTAAAATAGTAGTAATGGTGTGGTCACAAGATAAAAAGTAGAGGTAAAAATCCTTTAAAAAGTCGGGACTTATTAAGACTAGAGCTTGGATTATTGCACTTTTGATGTCCTCAAAGGTCTTCTTTGACTCTTTATTCCATAAAAATTTGGCATCCTTCTCCAGCATATCATTCAATGGTTTGATAATATCTCCAAAGCCAAAAAATGAATTTTCTCACAAAGTTTATTTTACCAAAAAATGATTTCAATTCCTTTCTACATTTAGGAGGCTCTATCTTAGATATAGCTTCCACTCTTTCAATATCAATGGAAAAGCCATCTTTAGTGATAACATGGCCTAATAGTTTACCTTTAGTGACAAAAAAATGCACTTTTTAGGGTTAAGAGAGATTTCATAGCTTATGTACCTTTTAAATACTTGTTGTAAATGCTTGAAATGGTCCTCCCTATTTTTAGATAAAATTGTTAGATCATCCATGTAAATTATGATACACTTAATAATCAAGCCTTGATAGGCATGGTCTACGGCCCTTTGAAAAGTGGCTTCTATGTTTATCAGTATACAAGGCATTCTCTTGTATACAAAGGTGCCTCACTTAGTTGTGAATGGTGTCTTCATTTTATCTTCTTTATCTATGAGCACCTGATTATACCCTAAAAATCCATCAAGAAAAGACATCATGGTAGAGCTTGATACAATATGTATTACTTGGTCAAGAGAGGGAAGAAGATAATTATACTTTTTAGATGTTTTGCTTAGATTTATAAAGTCAATACATAGTATAATTTCACCATTATTATTTTTGATTGGTACTAGATTGGCAACCCAGGTAGAGTACCTAATGAGAAATATACTTATGGCATCTAAAAACCTCTTGACTGATTTGAAAATCATGGGTACTTTGGGAACCTTAGAAGCTTTGGCTAGCTTGTCTAGATCAAACAATATTTCTAAGGAAATCATCCCTTTGGGGATTTTGTTTTCATTTAGCTAAATGATTTTACCATCAAACTTGTCTTCTCTAAATGCATTTTCATCAGCCTCATGAATGATCTAAGCCTCAAATGCTCCTAAACTAGTCATGAAGTTTAGGATTTATTGGTCATCATTAAGACATATATATGGTTCACATTGTCTAAGATAGAAGGGCAAGGTACCAGTTCAATTTTAAATTTTAGGGAATCTTGGTCAAGCATGAGATTAGCTACAATAGAGGCAAGCTCATCAACAAATTTATTTTCTTCCCTAGGGATAGAAATAATATTGAAGGCATCAAAAGATTCCACTAGATCCTAGATTTTGAATTTGTACCTCTTGAGGTATATCAGTTTGCACTAATACTTTATATTTACTTAGGTTACGACTAGTTACAAATCACCATAAACTAATAGTTCCTTGAATTTTTTTGATGTCAAATTATAGACCTAAGATGAGATCCACATATTCTGCAAGGTTATTGGTGTAAGGAAATTAGAGTCTATAAGAAGGATGATATTTATTACCAACAGGATCAGTTAGAATAATGCCTACCCCAGATCTAGATTTACACCTATCCCCATCAAAATACAACTTTCATAACCCAGGCACAACATTAGATGGTTTAGGATCACACATCTTGGTAGTTTCTAGGGTAAAATCTCCTAAATCAAAATCAATTATGTTGGCCCTTTAATTGATAGAATTATACTCAGTAATCATGTGCTTCATTCTTGGCTCCTTTTCAACTCTGATCTAGTTGGGAACTCCCTTCTAATTCAGCCATAGGTGTGAATAGTTTTTGGACATAAATCCATTTAAAGCCTTTGTCCATTATTTATTCAAAAGTAGTCCATATGCATTAGGGATACCTACTACTTAAATATCTATAAATTGTTAAACCCTTGGCTCAAAAACCAATTCCATGTGGACATTTAAAAATTATCCAACCATCTTAACCCTAGACTTATCTAATTGGATGACAACCTTGTCAAAATTAATGGGGATCAAACCAAGTTATTTACAAACACCTGTAGGAATGATATTTATAGAGGCACCAAAATCCAACAAATGGTTATGCAAGTATTTCCCAAACATTCTAATTGTAAGTAAGAAGGGTGGGGAATCTATTTGAGCTTTATACATAGTTATATTTGCATTATCATTCTTGGATATTTTGTTAGATTTCTTGGACAAGAATTCTAGAAATAGATCTTTGTGCTCTGTAATTTATGTCAATTCATGCAAGGTAATATTAAATTTAATTTTACTCATATCCTCTACAATATTATAACTAGTTATATTGGAAGAATTTGAAGTATTAGTGATAGGCTTAGGACTACTTCCCCTTGGAGGATCTAGATTGTTTTCTAAAGTGGTATCCATAGGAGCACCAAAGTTATTTGGAGGAGTAGAAGTAGTCAAAGGATGCCTTTATTCTTTGTTCCTTAGAGGATATGTCTTCTTAAAGAACTATTGGAAGGCATGAACTTATTTAGGAACATCATCAATCTCATTGTCTTCTTGGAAGTTAAAATCAAATGTTTCTACCATGAAGGTCTAGTCAGTAGGCTTGGATCTTGAAGTACTTGCACCACTATCTTTGTTAGGCACTACCTCAAAAGTGTCCAAATATTCTTGAAATAATTTAAAATATTTATATAATTCAATGCAATCAAGAAAAACAATATCAATAAAATTAATATCTATAGTCTTCTTTTGAGAATATGGTTCACTATTCTTATTTTTGTGAAAACTATCATTATTAAAGTTATTATTGGATCTATTGAACCTTTGAAAAGATAATTTTATACCAAAAGTTTCCTCATTATTACCAACTTGTTTTTGCAGTTGAAGGAATTTAGTGCTCAGTTTTTAGACCATTTTTAGAATGGACTCATTCTCACTTTTGAGGGTTTCTAAATTATGAACTTGGTTTTTATTGGTATTAAGGACATTTGATTAGTTTCATTAAATCCATTTTTAGTATAGTTATTCAAGAACCCCAAATTATGGTTAAGAGAAGCATGCCTTAGAGGTAATAAGTTTAGATTTGGGAGTTGGTTAAGAGCTGGCACATTCTATTTTTTATTAGGAAAGACATTCAAAGTAGGCATATGTGGGTTGACATTAGAGTAGGCCATCTTTCCTTGAGGTTACATTTGGTTATTAATGATCACATCCTTAATATAAGCTAAATCTAGTGTGTTCATTAGACCTATAGCCCTTTTTATGAATACTAAGGTCATGCAATCAAGAGTATCTTTGTAGATTTCTAAAGCTAATGTCTGATCAGGTTTATAATGGTAAATGGATTTGATGTACATGTTTTAGAACCTAGCATTGAAATCTCTTATAGGTTCATTTGTATCTCTTTTTAGGGTGGTAAATTACTGGTACAAGACATAAGGGTTGATTATTTTTTCAAATTGGTCAATGAAGATGTTATTGAATTCATCCCAAGTGGTGATGCAATCACTAGGTAGGTTTAAAAACCACTCATATGTAGCATCATTAAATGTAAAAGTGAACAACCTACATGCTACATCTTGATGAATTACATTTAACAATCTTAATGTAGCCTTGAATTATTCAACATGTTATTTTGCTGTTATAATACCATTATGACTAAAAGTTAGCAAATAATTTTTAGGATTGTGAGGAAGGTCATGCATTTCACCTTGTACATTGATAGGGGAGCTTCCTAACTAGAAAATACCTTGATGAATGATAAACATAAGAGTACCTTGGATTGGTAAAGTTGGTAAAGAATTTGAACACCTACATCTACCTTTATCTCATCTGGCTCTCCTATGGATGTCTAGTTCCAACAAAGGTTCTCTTGATTCTAAATGTGATCTTGTCTAGATTCTTGGTATTTCTAGCTTGAGAACCTAGGATCCTATTTGAAATATGATGTATCAAATCAATCCTTACAAAGAATAGGGATTAAAATATCACATTAAGCAAATTTTGCAAATATTTATGTAGAAAACAATGAAGGGCACCAACTTTAACTAATTTATCTAAAACATGGGTCCTATTACATAAATATAGCCAATATTTACAATTCTAAGATAAAAAAAACATAGATCTATAGAATATGTACCAATCATTTATCAAAATAAGTTATTCTAACCTCAAATACTATAGATCTTTATATTTCAAGCTATCTTTACAAGAATCATACATCTATCTTCAAATAATTTTGATCTTTGTCTAAAGGAATCATAAAGATGGGTCATAGACCACAAAGATAAGTGATCTTTACACTTTTGATTAAATATCTGTGCAAATGTGTAAAGATAACATCAAGCTTGGATCAAAACACATTAGAATAAATAAAGTTCAATAGATTCACAAAGATGGTCCTCCTTCTAGCGCCAATAGAGCTCATCATATTGATGCATCTATGTGTATAACAAGTGCTCTTAGTGTTTAAAGAACACTTCTAATTTTATAATTCTAAGAATTCATAGCATGAGTAGAAAGTTTTAGTAATCTAGTTACTTGTGGTGAAATAGAGGTAGAGCAATTTAAATTGTTCCTCAAATTTATATTGATTGGTGGTTGAGAGCCATCGTGGTCCTTAATCAATGAAAAATTTGAAGCCTCTATGCTAATATTAGTGAATTATGATCAAAGTTCTACACTAGAGACTAAACTAAGTGAAAATTTACAATTAGATCTAAACTAGAGTGATTTAGTCAAAAAATAAGTAAAAGGAAGGGTAGGGAAAAAAGAAAGTATGTGATCACTGATCTTTACTTCAAAAATCATGAGAAGGATTTAATTTCAACTGAACATGCATTTAACCAATATATAATGTGAAGTAGCAGATTCTCAAATACCACCATAAACCAAGAAAATATCGAAGGAAAACATGAAACAATAATAAGTATGAATTAAATTTTCCTTAAAGGTTTACTAATGCATTCAAATAACATTTGCACATCCTAATGTAGAGCAAATAAAATGAAGAAAACTTTAAGAACATTCTACTAATCTAGCATCAATACAAATTAGCAACCTTGTATTAAAGATTCACATTTAGATTTCATAAAAACCATTCAAATTTAAGATTTAGAACAAACAATTGAGAGAAAAGCCATGTAACAATTGATACAAACAAATTTGGACAAACTTTTCAGTATTCCTTGCTTATAGTAATTACTTATAAGTATAAAAATTTTAGCTCAAAACTCTCTCTCTTTACAAACTGGTAATACTACTTGTTGGTCAAATTTGACTTCCAAGCTTATATCTTCAATTTTTAAGAGTATTTCTCATTGAGCCTCAGTGAAAAAATACCAAGTGTTATTTATTTTAGAAATTTTGGTTTTGATCTTTTACTAAAACCTATGCATAGTAATATTTTAGGTCTTTTGTTTTTTGACTAAGTGTTATCTTTAAGAAAGTATCAATTTTTTTTGAACAATTTGTCTAAGACAAACTTTCCAAAGGACACTTACAACTTCTCTGATGGGCACTTTTCAAGAAAGATGCCCTAAACAAAAAGTCTAAATGGTATTTTCCTTTCAAATGGTCTAGTTCAACTTTTTCAAAGGGTAAATTTGTATGAAAATGGACCAAATAGAAATTCCAAAGGGTACCTTGCAAATGAAATGGTCTTCTGTAATTTTTTTGAAGGGTAATTTTTGGGCAAGTATCCTTTCCAGATGGTCCATTTCACAAAGTTTGAAGGGTGAAACAAAAAATTTGAAGGAATTATTTTAGAAATATATCCTGAATGAATTCTTTCAAAAAAAAATGTCAAAACAAAAAGTTTGAAGGAATTCTTTTGAAAAGATAGCCTGAATGAATTCTTTCAAAAAAAAGTGTTGAGATAGAAAGTCTGAAGGAAAAAATTGTCAAATTCTTGCAAATAAAGTGCCCAAAATAATTTCCCCAGAGGGTAGTTTTCTCAGGGAAGTGTCCTCCATAGTTTTTTTGAAGTGTACCCCTCTACAACAAAGAGGACCAAACAAAAAGGCCAAAGGAAATGTTTGGGAAAATTATCTGAGAATAGACATTACTATTCAAACAAATATGACATCCTATAGAAATTCAATTTTAAATTATGGATAATATCCATTTCTATTAAAAAGACTTGGTAGGAACATGAGAGTAGATGTAGAGGTGATAAATGGTTGAATCTTGAGCATCTAGTGCAGATAAAGTAAATAAATTGGATAGGTTGATAGTTCAAGTCATTACTTTCATGAAATTGATAACTTTAGTTGTCTAGAGGATAGCTAGTAGTTAGAAAGAACATTTTTTATCATCATGAGTTTTATCCCCCTTAGTAGTGTTATGTGTTAGATTCTCTATTTTCAATTTCAAATGCTCATGGATGATCTTCGATAGAAGCAGTTTCCTATGCCACTCCTGAAGGTTTTATGCCACTTGCCACCATTATCATGACTTTTATTATACAAGTAAACCTCTTGGCATTACATGTCTCACCCCACCCATCTCTCTCATTCATCTATAACTGATCTTCATATTTCTAACACATGTCCATATGCCTATTCAACTTCTCTTCTCTACCTCTTCTTCAAATTTCTATAAATGGAGACATTTTAGCTATTGTAGAAGGACCACATTTTTGGTATGGTGAATCCCTACTAAAATGACATTTCACTTTCCTTTTGAACATTGAATATAGTACCAATTATAAGTTTGTGAATTTATGTTTGAGTGAGTGATGTATAGTGGAGCCAAGTGATAACATCATCCTTACTCCCTTTATCCTTCATGTTTGAACAAAGGTTCTGATGTTAATAGGTCATGTGAAGTGTGTTAAATGCACTAAACTCTCTTTCAAGTATGCAATTATATCTATGGTGTGCAATCTACCCCTTAGATCAAGTCTCTTTTTGATTGTCTCAAGCATGTTACCTTCACATTGAAACACTATGTTAAGATCTTTCAATGTATGGAATTAGTCTTAGAAAGCATTGTTACTTAGTAGAAGTGTGACAGTCATTGGGATATATTCTTGGTGGATCACCTCTCTAGCATAGTTTCTATTTTATGTAAACTCTTGACTCTTATCATTAATAAGCATTAGATTAGGTGATATACACACAGAGAAGAATTCAGGGAGATAGCCCTTTTCAATCCTAGAGACTCATCTCTCTTATAAGTTCCCCCAAACTTTAGGGATGATTCAATGTTTCATCAAATTGAAGGAGCTTCATAGAATGTTCTAGGGTGTACAATTTGATGACAATAATTCTGGCACACCCAATAGAGCAGCTAGTCCTAATTGTTTACATGTCAAGGTGAATGTTAGTCTTGACAATTCCAAGGTTTCAAAAGTGTTATTAATCCAAAATTTGGCAACTCCAAAAGGTGATAACCTCTAGTTATAGATCAGGTTTTCCATAGTATACTTTGTGGTCCTTACTAGATCATCTTCTAGTAGGATTTTTAATCAAGTCCCTCAGCTTGAAACACCTCTTGAAGAAAAACACCCTAAACCATTCTTAAACATTAAAGATCCTAAACAAGAAGGTTTTGAAGAGGAAGAAGAGGAAGTTGAAGAAATAGTAGATCAAGAAGAAGAAGAAATGTCTAAAGACATCCTTTCTCAGCCTTCAACATCCAAAATCTAATTAACCCTCCTACATATGATCATATTCCTCCTAATGCTACCAAAACTCTTCTTAATTTCAATGGAGAGGGTCCTGTCACCCCATCTAAGAATATTAGGGATATTTCAAACTTTTACAATTTCCACAATATCACCCAATCTAACATAGCTATTAAACTACTTTCCATGTCTCTAAAAGGGAAGGCACTTGATTGGTATAGGACATTGGAAGGTGGTTGTAGTACTAATTGGGATGGATTTGGAGAGTTATTGGTAAATAGGTTCAAAAATAAGAGTGACCATACTTCACTAATTCACCAGTTGAGTGTGATAAAGAGAGGTCTTAATGAATCCATGGGAGATTTCAATGAAAATTTTAAAAGAACATGGCATAGGCTGCCACCTATTATGAGGTCTCTTCCAAGATTTGTATTCCCCACCTATCTTAAGGCTATTGGCACTGATGTAGTAGT
This sequence comes from Torreya grandis, assembly GCA_037957365.1. Lineage (NCBI taxonomy): Eukaryota > Viridiplantae > Streptophyta > Pinopsida > Cupressales > Taxaceae > Torreya > Torreya grandis. Next base: position 242,624 of record JARHVA010002322.1, read on the forward strand.
AATGTTGCAATCAATGGGAATATTTACTTTACTTGAGGCATATGAGATAGCCATTAAATCTGATAATAGTTTGATGTAAGTTGTGAAATTACCTCCAAGAGTTTCCATGTCTTTGTTGTCTCATAATTTAGTTGAAGCCCCAAGCATAACACAAGTTTCCAATACCAATGTCAAGACTAAAACCATTTTGAAGAAGATAGATGATGATATAGATAAAGATGAGATGACTCAGTCTTTTCAAGCCTAGCTCAAGTAGAAACAAATATATGCAAGTGCTCCACCCAATCCTCAATACTATCCTCAACAAGGCTATAGACTACCACCTAAATACACTAACCAAGGAAGAGGAAAAGGTCAATAAGGTTTCAATAGGCATCCCAATGCCTATAATCTTAATTTCACTCCATCCACAGGTTTTTTTTTAATCCATACCAATCTAGTTTAAGGAGAGGAACATATGTATCATTGGGGGTAATCTTAAGGTCAATTTATGCATAATGGTGGAGAAGGTAATCAAGATTTAGTATCTCAATAAGGAGCTAATCCTTATGTTACATTAAAATAAGTGAATATCATGCAAAGCGATGTTCAAAGAGAAGGTAGCAGCCAAAGTACTAGTTTTATGAACCTCCAAGTAGAAGAAAATTATGTATTGAATCAAAATACATCAACTAAAGCCAACACAAGGGATAAAAAGAGGGATTTAGGAGATACTCTAGTATCACAAGCGACTCCAAGTAGTGTCTCTCCAAGGTCACAAAGTACAAGTACCAATTTAATAGATCCTAATAGTCGCACTACTCCTCAAAGTTAGAATGTGAGCAAGGCTACCAAACCTCAAATACAACAAGTGCAAGCTCCCTCATTTCCTTTAAAAATGTAAGACAAGGTGAATAATTCATCTTCATACATTGTTTATTCTTTGAAGAATACCAAGACAAGCATTTCTCTTTGAGAAGTATTGCATATGTCTAGCCAAAAGGAACTTCTAAAAGAATAGCTTGCCAATATCAATGTAGCCCCTCAAGCTCCAAGGCACTATAGTGTGGCTCTTTCCAACACACCAAGTCATGTCTTAGATCCCTCTACAAAATCTAAAAATATTCCACCTTTCTACCTCACACTCATTATAGGAGACAAATTGGTTCACAATTGCATTATGGATAGTGGGGATAGTACCATGGTTATGCTTAAGGTAGTTGTGGATAATTTGGGGTTAAGGTATAAACCACATAGCAAGGGAGTATTAAAATTGATGGAATTTCAACCAAGACAATGTGACTAGTTAAAGATTTGAAAGTTTTTATACATGATTGTCCAAGTTTCCCTATTATGCAAGATATTGTGGTGGTAGACCTCCCAACTCACTTTGCTATTTTCTTGTCAAGGGACTTCACAGCTAAAATTAGAGGATATATTTATATTGATTGTACTTTTATAATTTTTAGAACAAGGTATGAAGCCAAGGTGACCATAAGAACACATCCCTTGGCAAGGTTTCATATTGAACCATATGTGGAGTCAAGTTCAAATCAAAATTGTGTGATTAGTGAAGAAAAATAAAATGTCATAGAAGGTGAAGCATCCTCTCCTCTTGAAGTTATTTTTAACATTTTCCTTGATGAATATGGTAATGAAACATATGAGCATGATTCTTATGCATCCATAAAATAAATTGATTTGGGGACTTATTGTGTACATGAGGAAGATACTCCTATACCTCCAATTTCAAATAAAGTTCATAAAGAAGAAGAGATATGTCATAATTTGTCTATTCCTCCTCAAGATGAGCACGTACTTGTACAAGATTTTAATGAGTCTCATGTGGCCAATAATCAATCCTCTCCATCTTGTTCTCCACCTAGTCTAATTAGTTCTCCTCCAAATCATATCATTGCTAGTTTTAAAGAATCTCTTGTTGGCTACCAAGAACACATGATAGAGCTTGATACTATATATAGTAGTGATCAAGTAATTCCAAGTGTTCATATTAGGAACATAAGTAACGGGTTGGAACAAATAAAAATGGAGTGGATACCAATAGAGGAAGCTAATTGGTTAGATTTTACCTATGAGGTGCTTGAGGTTTGTAGCCTAATTTTTAATCTAGAAGAGAAATTGACAACCCATGAAACCAATCCATCTTGGTAATCTCAAGATTCCCAAAACTCTTTATCCATTGCCCAAAACTTCTCTTCTTGGGAGTCTATCCTAGAAAACTACCAAAATAGGGAAGAAACCATATTGGAACAAGTCAACTTGTGTGAATAAAATTGTGAAGAAGGAATATAGGTTTTAGATTGGTTGAATGATGAGAAAGATCTAACTCCTTGTGAAAGTGATGATCCTTGTGTTGAAAATGATACTTTAGAAAGAATTATTTTGAATACTAAAGAAGCAATGTTTTCTCTCATTTTCCCTTTCCATGATGCAGATCAACCAAAAGAGGATGACTTACGACATATGTTTAAAGACATATACAATGAATTTGAAAGACAAAAAGGACCTACAAGTCCTATGAAACTAACCACAAGCCATGATAAGCTAGAAGTTTGAAAATAGGTATGTGTTGAAGAATGTTATCACCAAGAGAGTTTGAATCAAGATACAATAATATATAATGATCTTGGGACCCTTAAAGGTGATTTAAGGATTGATTCTACAATCACTCATAAAGTTGCTTCTACCATCATCAAAATGGAGTTTAAGCATGAGATAATTCTAGATTTCTATGATACAATACTTCTTGGAGAGTTTGAAAAAGGTGTGATGATTGAGAAAGAAGATGAGATCTATTAAGAAGACATGAACTTACAATAGGATGCCTTATATATGGACATGCAAATTTGGTATGAGGATACAAGAGGGAAACAATTTGAGACATGTTTCCAAAACCAAAAGGACTTCACCTACTTTGGAGATCTGTTTGAGATGACTTCATCAAGTGACATGACAAGTCAAGGAACAAAGAGAAAATATGAGTCATCTAGTATCAAACCCAAAAGAAAGCACACATGGAATCCTCATTCATCTAATGAGGAGGGAAATTCAATATAATCCCATTTTGATCTAGGAAGGGAGTATGATCAAGATGGATGTACATACTAGTTTGTTTTCAATTTTGCTTTATGATCCCTAAGTGATTAGTAGCACAAGTGTGTCTTTATTTTGTGTTTTGATTTTGTCTTGTGTGTGTCTTTATTTCCTTGTGTGTTTTGTGTAATGTCAATTTTTTTGTGGTCAATCCAAGGTCTATTCATGTCAATCTAAATGCTCATATGTATGACTCCATGCCCAATAGAAGGATTATGCAACTGATCTTAGGCATAATAGGCATGTCATCCCTATGAATCACCAAGAATGTTGGTCAAATTTAACTTCCAAACTTGCATATTCAAATTTGGTCAAGTACAGTATTTGGAAATTTCCTTTAGAAGGATTATTTCTCATTGAGACTTAGAAAAAAATACCAAGTGTTATTTCTTTAAAAAAATTGGTTTTGGTATTTTAATAAAGCTTATGCATAGTAATCTTTTGGGTCTTTTATTTTTTTACTAAGTATTATATTTCAGAAAGTATCAAATTCTTTTAGACAATTTGTCTAAGTCAAACTTCCTGAAGGACACTTGAAACTTATTTGAAGGGCACTTTTCAAGAAGGACACCCTAAACAAAAAGGCTAAAGGGTATTTTCCTTTCACATGATGGTCTATTTAAACTTTTTTGAAGGGTAATTTTGTAGGAAAATGGACCAAATAGAAATTTTGAAGGCTAACTTATAGCTAAAATGGTCTTCCACAAAGTTTCCAAAGGGTATTTTTTGGGCAAGTGTCCTTTCCAGATGGTCCATTTCACAAAGTCCAAAGGTCCAAATAAAATTTTTGAAAGAATTATTTTGGAAAGATAACCCAAATGAATTATTTAAAAAAAATTCTGAGATAAAAAGTTTGAAGGAACTATTTTAGAAATATAGCTCGAATGAGTTCTTTTTAAAAAAAGTGCCGACACAAAAAGTCCAAATTTTAAAAAAAATGCCAAATTCTTGAAGAGAAAGTGCCCAAAATAATTTACTCAAAGGGTAATTTTCTCAATGAAGTGTCCTCCATAGTTTTTCTAAAGGGTACCCCTGCACAACAAAGAGGACCAAACAAAAAGGCCAAAGGAAATGTTCAAAAATAATGTCTGCGAATAGCCATTGCTATTCAAAGAAAGACAATGACCTAAAGAAAGTCAATTTTAAACTATGGAGAATAGTCATTTCTATTCAAAATACTTGGTGAGAAAATGAGATCAGACGTAGAGGTAATAAATGGTTGAACCTTGAGCATCTGGTGTAGATAAAGTAATAAAATGGATAAGTTCATGGTTTGAGTCATTGCTTCCATGAAATCGATAACTATAGGTCTTTAGAGGATAACTAGCAATTAGAAAGAACATTGTCTAATTTTCATCTTGAGTTTTATCCCCCTCAATAGTACTATATGTCAGCTTCTCTATTTTTATTTTTGAATGCTCATGGATGATCTTCTATAGAAGCAATTTCCTATGCCACTCTTGAAGGTTTTAAGCCACTTGACACCATTCTCATGACTTATTTTGGACAAATAAACCTCTTAGCATGACATGTCTCACCCCATCCATCTCTCTCATGCATCTGTAACTAATCTTCATATTGATGACACATGTTTGTATGCCTCTTCAACTTCTCTTCTCTACCTCTTCTTCAAAGTTATATAAATGGGTAAATTTTGGCTATTATAGAAGGACCACATTTTTGGTATGGAAAAGCCATGCTAAAATGACATTACACTTTCCTTTTGAACATTGAATACAAGACCAATTCTGAATTTGTGAATTTATGTCTAAGTATGTGAGTGATGTATAGTGGATCCAAGTGATAGAATCATCCTTAATCCCTTTATCCTTTATGTTTGAATAAATTTTTTGATGTTAATAGTTCATGTGAAGTGTTTTAAATGCACTAAAATCTCTTTCAAGTATGCAATTGTATCTATGGTGTGAAATCTACCCCTTAGGTCAAGTATCTTGTTGATTATCTAAAGCATGTTTCCTTCACATTGAAACACTATGTTAATATATTTAAAATCATGGAATTAGTATTAGAAATAATTGTTAAATAGTTTAAGTGTGATAGTCTATGGGATATATTCTTGGTGGATCACCTCTCTAGCATAATTTCTATTTTATGTAAACTATTGACTCTTTTCATGAATAATCATGAAATTAAGTGATAGACACTTAGAGAATAATTCAGGGAGCTATCCCTTTTCAATCCTAGATACTCATTTTTCGTACAAGTTCCCACAAAATTGATGGATGATTCAATGTTGCATCAATTTGAAGGAGCTTCATATAATGTCCTAGGGTGCATAATTTGATGACAACACTGCCTTTTATAGGAGACTTAAGTAGTATATTAGTCAGTCATAAGATTACACATGTATAAAGATAAGGACAATTGTCCTTCTTCATAGTTTTATGATATATTTATCTTTCTAAAATAAACTGACCCATAGGCAAATATTCTCAAAAACTAGCCAACTCCAAATCAATAGTTGACCCTTTGATGTTGTTCACTAACCAACTCCAAATCAATAGTTGACTTTAAGAGAGTCATCTTCTCAATTAGCTAAGTCATTTAAATCCCTATCATTCCTTATATGGCCTCTTTGATGCTCTTAGCTTCAGTAATATTTTATTTAGTAGTGAAGATCATGGCCATGACTCAGATATTGTCACCTCTAGACTAACCTTGACTTTTTCTCCTTCTTACATTACCAGAGTGGCTGTGTGCTTGAACTTGTCATCATCAATGATGCCTAGGGAGCTATATTTTATGGGGTTGACTAGCATGGTTCGAAGGAGTTGTTTTATTATAGTTATAAGATCCTCATCATCTCCTAGGATTGTTTCTAAGATCTTTGGCCAATTACTCAAACTTTGGATCTTATCAACAACTATCCCCAATATTTCATTAAAGTGGGATAGGCTAATGGTTTTAAAGCTAGGAATACTGCCCTTAATTAGTATGTTGATAATCTCCCTTATTTTTTCCTCTAAGTTATACCATTGGGTTAATAAATCCTTAACTATTTCACCCTACTGGGTCAATGCACTCTACCTTAGCTTCATAAACTTCAAGGAGTTGAATATGTCATAGAAAGATTATTCAAACATCTTTATCATTACCTCTGGGACTAAAAAGATAGCATGTGTCTCCAAATTTTCCTTTTCTTTCTCAAGTGTATCTATCTTTTAATTCATGCCTTTAATACCTACTTTGAGCTGAGCTAAATGAGCATCAATTAGTCCTTCTATGTCCCCTTCATGAATTGGGTGTTCACCAAGATTTTGATCATCAATGGGAGTTAAACAAAAAAATGGTATAACCTTTTGAAATGTGAATTCTTCACCTCTAACCATGGTTCTCCTGGTTTTCATCATCTCCAATCCTATTGTTTCTATATTGAACTATACACTAACTAAGGATTATATGACTTTAGGAGGATTAGGAGTCTCCACCTATGTGCATCTTAAGGATCCTAGAGTATCCATTTGAGTGTCACTTGATCCTATTGTGGAAATTATTCTTATCTCTTCCTCTTCATTCATCAAAGCCAATATTTATGGCTTGAATTCCTCATGAACATCAATGTGGACTATTTGGGTCATGGCCCATGAGTGCGATAAAGTGGGAATATTTTTCATCTTCCCATAAATGAACCATTTAGGGATAATTGGCCCATGAATGGGGTATTCATCATTAAAAATTTTGACCTCACACATGGTGTGGGTGAAGGTCATCTTGGGATTATTTTTCCCAATTGGGACCAATGCCAACTCAGCTTTCCTTTTGTGTAGGGGTGCTACTAGAACCAAATCCAAAGCAAATTCCTTCCCTTTGTCTTGTCATGTTTCCTCTGCTTGGGTTGTAAGATCCTTAGTTTATTCTTCTTCATATAACCTATATGTTTCAGTAAATAGCTTAAGTGAATCCTCTACTATCTCACCAGGTTACAATGCAATCACATCTAAGAACTCTATTGTGGACTCTAGCCTTTTAGGTGGGGCTAAAGATGATCTTTCTTCACTATTTCTCTCTTCTAGTTTCTCTTTTCTAGTTCTTTATGTACTTGTGTTTGAGGTTATTACATTCAAACCTATGGTTGTTCTGGAGGGGGAGTAGAAGATGGCCCAAGTAAAAATTGATATTACAGGGGCCCCATTTTACATATCTCACCTAGTGGCTTGTCATCTCCCCTAGCTAACTTGGGATCTAGCTTAATGTTATGCCTCTTCAACTTGGCTAATATCTCTAAAAAATTAGAGGCCTTGATGTGTAGTGGGTCATGGACACTAGGTTGATGTTCATATGCTTTGATTATGGTTTTGGACTTTAGATGTTTGGTTACCCTCTCATTAGGGTCCCATTACCTCAATTAATCTTTCTATAGGCTAAATAAGTCCTTGTGTGTGTCAATAACATTCACATGTTCCAAATTTTACAACATAGTTCTGTTGATTGTCAAAGGAAAGGGATGGAGGAGGCTCTTCTTTTTCTCCTTTCAAAATCCATGTATACCATGAAAAAATTGGTATGTAACTTCTTGTTTTGTTAGTTTGGTGGGCACATTGATGGGTAACCTATAGGGCTATGTCAAAGTCCCTTATATCCTTATTACTGTGAAATCTAGGTAGAACCATATATCTGCTATTAACTCCACATATTTCATAACTAGGGAGTTGACCCCATGGGGATTCCTATGATGGCTTCCACTAGAGTTAGATAGACAGAATCATAAATGAACTGCATGTTATGTCTATATTTAAATATGTGAAGCTTGGAATAATTATGGGAGATAATAGGTCTCCCATCAGGTGACCAATTCTTAATGCTTAGGATCTTAGTGGTGGCTAAGAGGGCATTAAGCAGATAAGACATCATGTAAAAGTGGTTACTAGTTTTCTTTTTTATGGATGTGAATTATGATTTCAAATGGATATTAATCATCTCACCCAATTAGGGAGTGAGTCCATTCTCTACCATGAAGTAAACATAGGGCACCCATACTTTATCAATATGTGTGGTGGAGGGGGCTCCATATAACCTATTTAACAAGGTCATAATTATCTTAATCCCCTCCCTGAATTAGACAATTGGAATTTTCCCTATGGGGTCCTAGATTACTTGGGTTCCAGTGAGCAACCATGGGGCAAGGATTTTATTTAAGTTATGTTTTCTAGTCCACTGTTTAATGGTCGGTAAGTATACTTAGGGCTTACATAGCTTATAGTAGTTTTAAAAATCAAAGGGAGAAATATATGTTATTTTTTTAAACTACACTCATACACTATCCAATATTGATCAATTTTACAATCCTTGAATAGAGGAGAAAGGACATTGATGCAGTCTAATAACTCAAGCTTGGTGGTAGCATAGTGGATTCTAGTCATCTAGATGGAGACTAGGTCATTGTATCTCTGCAAGATGGTTGTATTCTTCTATTCTTCTCTTGAAAGAGATTGCATCTCCTCAATGGTCCAAAATAATTTGGACCAATTCCTATTACTAGTATTTTAATGCTATAGTATCTAGGTCCATATCCCTAAAAACTTTTCCCTCATTATCTAAAGTTAAATACAACTCAATCTCATACCCTTCTTGCTATTTATGAGCTGCCATGGTTGTGAAACTTTAAAATTATTCACTAGTGGGTTATAAGTAATCTTTGGGTTAACTTGTTCTTTCTCAAATTGCAATTGAACTCTTCTTGGTTTGATTGTGATCAATTCAAGTTTAAATTGGGGGGTTTTATGGGTGCCAGGTATTTTATGAAGCTTTAATGGTGATGGAAATGTGGACTTAGGATCATTCGTGTCTTAGTGTCCATTTGGTAGCTTTTATGAAATTTTTCATGAATGCCTTAAGGGACTAACTATTGTATTTTAATAATCCAACTTCCTTCATGTCATTGGATCCCTATTCATAGATCAATGCAGATCATTGATCATGATCATGGAGCTTGAGAGTAACTAGCTACTTTATATTAGGCCCTATGGTTGTGCCATTTGGCACTTTTGTGGGCCTTCTAGGCCCTATATTTTGTGTAGTGAACATGTGCTTGCCATGTTTTAATCTCATATGCCCTCTGGGTTTCATTGAATAGTCTCTGATATTTTTTCTCTATCTAATCACATGTCACAAGCAAGCACAGACCATCGATCATGGTCTGAATAGGTGTACACCATTGGTTTGATGGATCAAATATTTTAGATTCATTGGGTATTTTTTGCTCCATCTAAACATCCTCTATGATGAAGCAAGAGTCATTGATCATGTAAAGAGAATGAACTTTAATTAGCATTGAGATATAGGGACTTAGGCTAAATACTTTAGGATAAGGTTTGTTTTGTGTTAATAAATATGACATATATTTTAGGCTAAATTATTTATGATAAGTTTTTAGAACACATATAAAAGGGACCTAGGCTAAATACTTTAGGATAAGGTTTATTTCATGTTGATAAATACGATGTCAAAATTTAGGTTAAAATGTTTAATCTAGGTCTTAGAATGCACCTAAAATGAGGCCCAAATAATAAGTGGTCCAACTTCTAGGTTTTAACCTAGGGTTTTATCATATTAATAAACATGATGAACCCTTAGGTTAAAAGCATTTAAGCTAAGTTTTATGTCACAAGGACCTCTTAAAATAAGACTCAATATAATTCTCTAGCCTAAGGATTATTACATTTAAATAAACATAGTTGGAACCTTAGGAAATAGACTTAGATCAAGGTTGTGTCTTTAAATACAAGATCATTTTATTATTTTAAGTTCAAATATCCTAAGTGTTTGAATTTATTATGATGGGTCCCATTGATTTTCCATGCAAGCCATAAGATTTTAGAGGCATTTTGAATTATATCCTTATGTCTAAGAAAAATAATTGATGAGCTTAAATTTGATTCTCTCATGGATGTCAATGTCTGCCTCATGGGTGTCAAATGATCATCAAAATAATGTCAAATTTAAGATCATGAACATTGGGTTTGATGAGCTTAAATTTGATGATCTCACAGGCGTCAATGATAGCCTCATAGATGTCAAATGATGGTTATGAGAATGCCAATTTTAAGCTCATAAAGTCCTTTTGGTCCATATATCTTAGATTTGATATGCTTTGTTAGATCATTTGGTCCTAATCAAATATAGACCATCGATCTTGATTTGAGCAGGTGGATGACATTGACTCCCTTCATGTATTGAATTTGTAGCATAAGTTTTATCCTAAGGTTTTATTAAATTAATAAATACAATGAGACTTTAGGGTAAAACTTATGCTAAGTTTATATTTGATAAAAGAGGCCCTTTAAACCTTAATGATGATCTCATGTTGTTTGATCCTTAGTCTCATTTAAGCATGGATCGTTGATCATGATCTTAGTGATCTTACAAGATTGGTTCCATGGATCAAGGATTTAAGTTCATCAAGATTCCTATGATCTGTTGGATCCATTCCTCATGATAGAGTGAGAGCCACTAGATCTACAAAGAAGTGAGGTACTTAAGTTAGGATGTGGGTCAATATAAGAACTTAGGCTAAAGTTTTAAGACTAAGGTCTCATTCACATTGAAAAATAAGAATGGGGCCTTAGGATTAACAATTTAGGCTAATAATATGATAAAGGGCACCATAATAAGATAAAATACCCTAAAACCATAAATATTAGACCATGTTAAAAACATAAGGAATGGAAGGGAAAAAAGAGGGGGTCAAACATGATTTTTAGGCTAAGGTTTGGTTGTGTTTAAAAACATGACCAAGAACTTAGCAAAAAATTTAGGATTAAGTCAAAATTTAATTAAAAACACTCCTTCCAAATCTGTTCTCACCAAAATTTGAAATCAAATCAAAGGTCTAAGCTAGAATTTACCGAAGGAGGGTTTCATCACATGCATCCAACTATGAGATACCATAAATTCAAGACTAGTAAAAGTCTAAGTATGGTTAATCTGTAAATTATAAGCATGATCCATAAGGAAATCCATAAAACCTAAAACTTAATACATGAATATCAAGTTTTAATAACATTAGGCAAGGTTAAAACAAAATCATGAATAAAAGGGCCAATTTCATCAGGGATGGATGATCTTTAAATTCTAGTAAAGTGCAGATTATCAAGCTTTCAACATTAAGGTTCAAAGTAATAATAAGGGTCCTTATTTTAAAAAAATTAGGGTATGTTGATCTTAATAATATCCTTATGGTGATGCTCGTGAATATTTGAAGTGAATTCATGACATTACTTTGCCTCCTACTGCCCCTTCTTGATAGCACTATCTAATGAAGCTAATAGATAGGCATATTTGTATGTAATATTGTTCATTATTTTGACCTTATGATTAGTTTTATGGATCATTTATACTGTATATAACATTAATAACCTATATAAGATCCTTTGGAGTAATAATTTTTTCTTGATCAATCTATTTACTCTATATTTGCATACACACAACTCTTTATTTGAACAACCATACCCATATACCTATAGAAATGATCACAAAGACCCCTATATATTGTTTTTATAAGGTTATTTAGGAACTTTAAGACCCTATCTCCCTTCTACAACTCATTATATAAGTAAAAAACTTTCAATTCCTTTCCTACATGCTAAAAATAGCCTTATAAGACATAGTTTGTACAACATTATTCATGCACGTGCCAACTAACAAGCTATGGAGTTGCTTAAGAGAGTTGATAAGACCATAAATATCATTTCATAGATCGAACACTTCATTATAATGCATATCTAAGCATATTTATTCCATTGGGTATGTTTCAAGGTTTTGGAAGGGTTTTAGGGGTCCAAAACTTCTTAGCAATAGTTCATAGCATATAGACCCTTGATGTAAAACCTCTTTACTTAAATATTAATTAAATTGACCCCCTAAACTACCCTGACCAACTTGATCTCCCATGAAAAATATCCATCAATATGTGTATGTGGTGAAGTGGTGCCTCAATTGGTTGTCTTAGATTGTGCAAGAAGAAAGAAGGTTTGAGACCCAAAAAGATAATTTTAATACATTATACTCACTCTATCACCTATTTAAATGTTTTAAATAACCCTCCACATCATTATAAATCTCATAAATGTAATATAAATCCCATGGATCAATTTAACATGGTGGAAGGGTTCCTTAAAGTTTTAAAGCCTGTCTACATGTTCTAGCCCTCAATGGAATATTTGAATGAAATATTGATTATGATAACTTGAAAATATGTGTGAATACTAAACATCACCTTTAATTTCCTTACAAAACCTTCACATGATTTTTAATCCCCCCAATGATCCATTAGACTTGTAAACAATCCTCCTAGCTCCATTGTTGATTGTCAACAAAATGGGGCATGACTGTGACAAAATATTAGATGATTACACTAATAATTTTACTTAACCAATACCATGTATAGTTAAAAACACTCATTAACACCACTTATACCAATTTTCATAGCTAGATCATGCTTACATAGGCCTTAAAACTCATTTTTTCAAAACTAACTAGTGGGCTGCCTAAATTTTCAATAGGTCTATGACTGAGTTATACATTACTTTTATATTTATGTTTGAGAATGATTATAATGTTTTATTATGATATAAAATAATTCTTTAAATTATACATATCCTCCAATAGTCAATTCTTAAACCTATGCATTCTATCACTATACCATCTCTCTTCATAAACTCCCAAACCTTAAACCTTGCCAACACTAACTACAGGTGAAGATATTCAAATTAGGCATTGTTATGAAACCTTGAGAATTATAAACACTTTTTTAGTGTTTATATAATTATTTATGATATTTTTATTCATCATGTTGACTTTAAATAATCATTTGTTTCCCTCTACTAGTCTACAATATCAAACTCCCATAGTGCCTAAACACTTTAAGTGACTTAGAGCCTCATGTATATAGTCAATCAGATCCTAATGGTGATATCTAAATTATAATTCCAAGAATTATCACTTAATAATGTAGAACCAAAACTATCTTGAAGCTATTTACCTCATTATTCATTCTAAGGTTGACTGGGTCTGCCCATGAGTGAATTAGGCCTTCTTGTTTTAATACACTATATGGAGTTAGTCTTCATTTATCTACATTAAAGGTATTATTTTACACTTAGTAAATATTCCTATACATTATTATTGTCATTATTTGGATAGTTTTAACGTTCTCATAATGACCAAAACCCTATGTACTCATCAAACACACTATTAAAGCCAATCTTCTTACTAGGTAGTTATAGGTGTTAAAGACCACCTTCACTATACTCTTTGTGATTTAGGATTTCATATAACATATAATTTAATTTTTTTATGATATTTAATGTTTAATAAATTCCTAATTAGGCTCAAGGTTATTTCAAACAATCTTTCTCTTCTCCATTAGGTTTGAAACTGATTTTTCTCCTCAAATAGGCTTGTGGATACTAGTGGAGCATTGATTGTGTGTCCTTTGAAAATATGACTATAGGTAGTGTTTAATTGGTTCATTATGTACACATTTTTTTATTTTACCTTTATCACAACCCAAAAAACCATATTTTTTTAATCTTTTTTCAAAACCAAAAAACAAAACTTTCTTGGAAAAGGTAGCTTGACTATGTTTCAATGTGATTGTGGTGAATGGTTCACTGTACTTTATACAAACTTATCAGATTTAGACCTTGAGAAGGTTAAAGATATATATTATGAACTTATCATTATTTTATTTCATGATCTACATAAGATCATTTTAATCTTTTCCCACCTTTAAAGTATTCATTCATTTCTTTTCCTTACTTATTGGGCTTATGACTGATTATGCTCGAAGATATGACCATAGGTGATCTTTCTCTTAAAAAATTTACTCTAGATGAACATAATGATCTTGATAATAATATATTTGATGAATCCTAGTTCTAATTTATTTTTTAATGATCTATTCATTTTAATATCTCCATTAAGGTCTCAAGGTTATTTTTATAGTGCATTTGGTTCATATCCTTTAGCATGGTTGTAGGTGATGATCCTATGCAGCTTGTAAAGACTATTAAAAAAATACCTTAAGAAGGTCAAAATATTGTTAATGAAACTATTACTCATTCAAATCAATTTAGAGAGATATTTGAACCTTATTTCATTTAGATATCAATATTTTCTAGTCTCCTCAAGATAGTACTTTCATGAAGCATATCTTGACTGAGTTTGCATTGGATGTAGGTGGTGATCATTCCCTATTTAGAACTATGTAGGGTATAATAATCATATCTTCATGACCATAATGCTTTATAACATCTATTAATCCTCAAAATAGTGAATTAATGATGTGGAATTGGATGAAAAGTGGTATGATGATAATGGATCATGGAAAATGAGAATAGAGATGGAATGGAAAGCTTGTAATAGTGATAAAATGGCAATGTGAAGACTATGAAAATGGGATGAAACATGATGGAGGTGAAAATATCTTGAATTCACTTTCAAGATATCCAATTAAGGATATTAGGGGAGTATATCCTACCTTAACCTAATATACCATTTTGGAGGTCTTTGACATGTATACGATGCCAAAAATGAAAACCTATGAATCATCAAATACCTTAAGTAATGCTAACTTTCCTTAATATCTACTAAACTATGACTATGAGAAGGTTTTAGTATGATTTATGGTTATTTATTCCGTATGAATTTTAAGGACCTTGATTAACTTGAGTGAAGGACTCCTGACATGAATGAAACATTGAAAACAAAGTTTTTAAAGAATATTGACTTTATTGGGTCTCTCATAAACCGTAAAAAATCTTGACCTTTCTTGTAGATAGTAGATTATAATTTTATTTATTTTTAATAGCCATTTACCCTCACACATGTGTAAAGTAGCTAAATAATTTCATGTAAATGTGGATCAAAATCCTAACAATATCTTAAACTTCTATTTTTATGTCATGATGCCCATAAGAGGAGAAATTTTAGAGAATCAGTTGCTTACTTGAATGAAGAACGTATGATGAGTGCCTTAACTTTTAAAGGATTATTCATAAAGTATATATATAATATAAGAACCAATTACCAAATATGGAAGATTTTTCAAACCCCTTTCTCTGCCCAAAATTCTAGATCTTTATTTTCTCTCTCATGGTCATACCATCTAAAAAATTGAAGGTATATTTCTCTTTGAAAAGATCTCAATGATGCTTGAGGACTAGTTTTGAGTCTGTTTGAAATCCTTTTTCATTTAATCTCTTCTAGAACCCCTATTATGACTCCACCTTCAAGCCCATGATCTCTATTGTATGGAAAAATCTATACAAGTCTATACTACTGCATGAAAACACATGAAAATGGCCCTTCTCTTGCACTTTATTCATACTTCAAGTTTAGAACCACCAATTTAGGGAAAGACAAGTATTAATACAAATAATTTTTCATATTAAAACATATAATAAACCTTTTTGAGAGAAAAATGGGAGATTTTTACATGTGTAAACTCATTGTAGGCCAAAACAATTCTTTAGGTTTGCATGAGGAGATATTTTCAAAGTATGAACATTTTATTTAAATCAAATTCATGAATATAAATGTGTTCCAAAGTATTAAAAATGATTTAGTGCCATATTAAGGTTTAATTTTATCATTTAAAGACCAAAACCTTCACTTTTAGACCACTTACACATACTTTCATAATAAAATTGTTAATGAATATCATGGAAAAGTACCATATAACCTTCTTAAAATATCTTCATGAGACTTTTATGGATGTTCATCACCCCTATATAAGTACTATATACCATTATTATTGAAAATACTAAATATATATATGATCATTAGCTGCCACCTTTCATACATCTCATAAAGGCACTTTGGTTCACAAGACCACTTGAATTATTTGTCAAAACATCATAATGACACTTGACACCATTGACATACTCCCTTCACGTTATATTTAATGAACACTGTAATGGTCATAAAAAAATTTCAATTTTAGGGGTTGACATTTGTCCTTGACAACCCAAATTTCTAACATTTTTGGTGACTCACAAGGATTGACCAGCTTCCTAGTCAAGAAAATCTAGAATCTCCTTGAGACATGAGACTTTGGAATACACTCTGAAACTATCAAAATTGGAAGAATTGACACAAAATAAATAAACAAGACAAAAAATAAGAAACAATAATAGACAATTGAACTACGAAGAAAAGACACCTAACCTAAGAAAATAAGAAAACAAGACAAAAATAACAAGGTAGAAGACTCCTGCTTGTCCTAACCACTTATTGAAACAAGATAAAAAACTAAAACAACTAACTTGATATCAGATTATTTCTTCCAGGGTCAAAATAAAAACTTGATTGACCACTATGACACCATAAATTTTGATTACCCCATATTGATATCTCTTTCTTGTATTTAGGAGCATCAATACATTCATGTCCTCTTAGGGAAGTAATTGGGCCTTCTAGTTCCACTCTTAGCTGCATGCATTTTACATGTGACTCCAAGACCTAGTTGTACTCTTCTCATATCCATCTTTCTTGCATCAATAATGCTAATTCTACCTCAGTCATGGGATGTTGATGATTTGTCAAATTCTCATACAATGATTGTATTGTCAACTCAACTGATATGATTTGATTAGTGCCTTCATTATACTCTATTTGAAATAGTGATTTGCCATGATCTTCACTTTCTTGGTATGTGTAAAATAATGGATGCAATATTTCATTAGTATCTCCTTGATTATACCTATGAGACTTAGGATGAGTAGTTACATTAGTTTTTTTTACAAGACCATCTTCAAGATCCTTATAGGATGGAGATGGACTATCAAAATTTGAATTAAAACACTCCAAGTCTTCCCCAAAAAGGCCATCTCATCATGATCAGTTATAAATACATGGGGCTCACTACCATCCATATCATTTACTTGTGATTAATCATGTTGATCAATCATCTCCAACTCTAATACAAGTTGGTCATCCTCATCTTCAATGGAAAATATCATCTCATCAACCCATTGAAACTCCAATTCATCCTTGTGACTAAGAATTGATTTTTCACTTCAATGAATCTAGAAGATTCTTGAACACATATTTTTCCTTAGATTCTTGAAGACTCGATAAGGTCATCTCCTTGCCTTTCAACTGCTACAAGTTCTTGTGAGTAGTCATGATTGAGGGTAATTACCATGTGACCAAGGATTTATTGAGGGAAATCCTCTTTTTATTAAAGTAAAACCTCTTTCTCTTGTGTCTCATATTGTACTTGTATCTCAGGTTACATACAAACAACCTCTTAGATTTCATCCTCTTTTTCATTGAGAAATGTTTATTCACAACTATTATTGGAAATGGGTGTCCCAATGATGATGTCTTTCTCTTTCTCATTCAATTCACCCTAATATTCTATCACTTTAGCTGAATCTTATTCATTTGTCTTAGAATGGAGAGGCTTCTGTTAAAAGAGTGGTATGATGGAACCTTTGAAAATCTCAAAAAGATGAGATAAATATAATGGTGCTATCATGGATACTTCTTTCTACTCATTGAGCTACTCAACTTTGACAACCATTACTTCATCTCTCTATTGTATATTATCTTCAATAGACTTCCATGAGGGGAAATCCTTGGTATTTTGAGGAGGGAGGAGTAGGATCTAAATGATTTATTGCTTGTCCTTGAATTTAGCACTTGAGTTTATACTTGACCATTATTTTCTTTGCCTTGACTATTATACTTGTTTCCAAGTCATAAACTTTGGCTTAGGAACCTCTTATATTTCACTTTTTACAACCATGGATATGAATGGAGGAACTTGTTACTAAGATTATGTTACTTTTGTAGCTACTATTAATTGATGAATATGTTGGTTAGAAATCTCAACTTGTTTATGAAGGTGAGCCTCAAATTATAACACCATCTCATTGTAGATCTCTCCCTACTGATCAAAAGGTGAAGACCCTTTGATCTATTGTGAAACATGTAACTTAGTGTCCTCAAAACACACTTATTGCACCTTTTGAGGTCTCTCTTGAATATACTTCTAGGTAGGAAAAGTTGGAAAGGTTTGAGAGGAATTTTGAGGGATGTGGTATAATTTTTTTTGACATTCTTGAGAGGGAAAAGTCAGCTCAATAGAATACTAATGTGAAATGAAGGAGGGAAGATGCTTCTGGTTATGGTGAACCTAGTGTTTCTCATGGACTACCAACTTATCTTCAATGCCTTTAATTAAACCACCTATGCCAAGGATATCACCAATAAATTTTGAATGTTCTTGTCTTATGAAAGATGTCAAATCCTATTTATCTTATTCCAACAAAGCTCTCATGTTCTCAATCTCATGCTTAGGGATCTTCTATCCATAGATATTTTATGTGTCAATGCTCACCATGTGTTTATCATAACCAAATAAGGTTTGTTTAAAGATTGAAATGGATTATCTTGGAACTTGGTTGAGCTGATCAAGAATGTCATGACATTGGCCCGACTAATTAGAATGATAAGCAGGCTACTAAAGAAGTGAATGAGGAGGTTCACAAGGAGGGATAAAATAGTGTCCTTGATATTGAAAAGAATTATAGGCCTAATAATGGCTCTCATATTTTTGATTAGGGTGAAGATAAAGATAATAAGGGTCATAATGAGATGGCTATGGATCATATTAGAATTGGGATGGATCATATGGTTGTTGATAAGGAGGTGAATGATAGGAATATGCCCCATATGCAACCATCATTCACCATAAGACACATGAAAATAAATTAATGTAACTATGAACAAGAACTACTCATACTATTGAAATGATGATCAAGATGAATACTTGAATTTTATTGTGAATACCAAGATGTTAATGTGAAATCAACAATGCTTGAATTTGTGTCCCACCAAGTGTGTCAAAGCTGTTAGCAACCCAAGCTATACCCTACTTAAGTATATTGCTCAGATCTCTTTCAAACTTGGACTAACATTAGATTGGTCTATAGGTTGTGGGATACCTGTAACTTAGACCAAACCTCTAGATTATGAGGTTATATTTGATATATCAACTTTTAACCAGTTACTAAAACCTACTCTACTTTGGGGAGAGTTAGAAAAATAGCTAAAATAGGAAACCTATTCTAGTGATGGTGATGCACCTAAATGATTCATCCACTCAAAATTGTAATCTTAACAACAATAATGAACCAAAAATGGAATAAAATACTATTTCTAAGGATTCTTATGCAATGGTATTTCATATTAAGGTGTTGATGGATGACTATAACTTAGAGGTGAAGGATGAGAGGCTTTTCTTGAAACCCTTTCAACCAGATAACACTTCAAGCATGATAATCAAGTTTTAACACTTCATACAACCTGCATAAGATAATGAATTAGAATATAGGTATGTCAAGGAGATGTCAAAGGAATATTCATACCACTTTTACTCATCTAAAAAATCATATACATACTATAAGTCAATAATAGAGAACCTACAATAGTCTATTTTATTAATCCAAGAGGTTACAAAGTTCAATCTTGGTAGAGTTTCCTCATGCCCAAGAGAGGGATCTCAAAACAATGCCTAAAATATTGAATATATAGAAAAATGGTAATAATAGAAGATAATTTGGCATATAGGAGAGGACAAGATCATAAATCTTTCATTAACTTCACATCACTTTAGCTAAAAATAGTTACCAATAGTCTTCCATAAAAATATCCTCAATTGATGTTATTGAATGAGATATTTGGTGTTGTAATGAGTTATTTAAGGATGTAATTTAATAAATCAAACTCATCTTGAATCTTGTTACACATTAAATTTATTAGACAACTCCTGTGCCTTACTGTTTAAGGATCAGTTAACTCATGGATTGACACTCAAGATTAGTTATGCATGCGATTGGAACTTGAAGACTAGTTGTGCACGAAATTTCCACTTTAAAAATAGATATGCATATTATTGGAAGTCAAGGTTTAGATATGTGGCATGATTTTCATCTTATAAACTCTCTCCATAGTCTTCTCCACCATTCTTGATGTCTCTTTGTTGATTAAGTAGGACTATTAGACCAATTAGTTTTAGTAGCCTAACCACTTTCATTTGATGGCTCTAAAATCCTACATTAAATTCTATAAACCTATGAATAAGTGATTTTGAGGCCTCAAAAAAACTCCCATATCATGAAATAGGTCTTCTTGGGCAATAAATACTTATAAATCTATCAAACTAGTTGACTAGGTCACCTAGTCCTTCACCCTTGCAGATTGGATGATTAGAATGAACTCACAATGGGAACTTACAAGCATGTTTTTTATCATATAATGAATTTCTTAGGTATAAAAAATGGAAATATTCACTCTTTAATGTTTGTAAATTTCTTAAACTACATTTTACCTCTCTTTCTACACTTTTTCCTCTCAAAATCCTATTTTATAACAGGTTTGTACACCATATATATAATAAAATTACATGGAAATGAAATTATCTAAGTATTATAGATTATATAGGTATTATTCATATGATTTAAATTTGTTTATGTCCCTTTTCTTTCAAATCTTCTTAGTAAGGTCTGTAATAGGGTTTTGGGAGTGTTTAAGGGTACTCAAGACTCTTAATGATGATTCATAAAGCTTGGGCATTGAATGTTTGAAATAATGCCATAAAACATTGGTATATTAGTCCCTCTATCTCTCCAAAATCCCTCATCCTCACATGTAAAATATTCATACCATGATGAGTATGTGAAGTTACCTCTCAGAG
The DNA here is from genome assembly GCA_037957365.1 of Torreya grandis. Taxonomy (NCBI): domain Eukaryota; kingdom Viridiplantae; phylum Streptophyta; class Pinopsida; order Cupressales; family Taxaceae; genus Torreya; species Torreya grandis. The sequence continues at coordinate 263,442 of JARHVA010002322.1, forward strand.
TGGAAAACAAATTTTCTAAGCATGTTTGGTGCTCTAAGGCTAAAATGATCACTTATAATACTTATCCTATGGAGCAAATTAAGAATAAACATATATGATATCTTGATGATGATTCTCATGAAGATATTAAGCGCATTACTGACATTACTTTTCCTCTTGTTACCCCTTCTTGATAACACTATCTAATGAATCTAATAGCTAGGCATATATGTATGCAATATTCTTCAATATTTTGACCTTATGATGAGTTTCAGGGCTAATATCTACTATATATAACATGAATAACATGTATAAGTTATTTTTGATCATTATTATTAGATTGATCAAGACATTTACTCTATATTTGCATGCACACATCTCTCTATTTGAATAACCATACCTATCTACCTATGGAAATGATCAAAAATACCCATATATATGGTTTTTATATGGTTATTTAATAGATTTAAGACCCTCTCCCTTATATAAATAATTTTATAAGTAAACATCTTTCATTTTCTTGCCTACAAGCTCAAAATATCCTTTTAAGACATAGTATGTACATCATGGTTCATGCACATGCCAACCAACAGGTTGTGGAGATGATTAGGAGAGTTGAAAATAAAATAAATATCATTTCATATCTAAAACACTTCATTATAATTCATACCTAGGCATATTTACTCCATCAAGTATGTCTTAGGGTTTTACAAGGGTTTTAGGGGTCCAAAACTTCTTAGCAATAGTTTATAGCATACGGACCCATGGTGAAAAAATTATTTCCATATATATATATATATATATATATATATATATTAAATTTACACCTTGAACTACCTTTTCCAACTCAATCTCCCATGCAAAAGATCCAACAAGATGTGTATGTGGTGAAGTGGTACCTCGACTAGTTGTCTTAGACTATACAAAAATAAAGAAGGTTAAAGAGCCAAAAAGACCATTTTTATACATTATACTCACTATAACACCTCAATAAAAATTTTAAATTACCCTCCACATAATCATAAATATCATAAATGTGAAATAAAGCTAATGGATTAGTTTAACATGGTGGTAGGGTTACTTAAGGCTTTAAAGCATTTCTGCATGTTCTATCCCTCAAGGGCATATTTTCATGAAATTTTGAGTGTGATAACTCTAAAAAAGTTTTTAAATACTATAAATCACCTTCAATTTCCTTAAAAAACCTTCACATGAGGATTAAACCCCTGTATGATCCATTAGACCTCCAAACAGTCCTCCTAGTTCCATTGTTGACTGTCAAGAGATTGGGGCATGAATGTGACAAAATAGTGAATTATTTAACTATTAGTGTGACCTAAAAAATACCATTTATATTTAAAAACACTCATTACCACCACTTATATTAATTTTCATAGCTATATCATGCCTATAGAGGCCTTAAAACTCATTTTTTAAAAACTAACTAGTGGGTTGCCCAAATTCTCAATAGGTCTGTGACTGAGTTATACATCACTTTTATTTTTGTGTCTGAGAATGATGATAAGTATTAATTATGATATAAAATCATTATTTAAATTATACATATCATCCACTAGTTACTTATTTAACCTATTCATCATATCACTACACCATCTCTCTTCATAGAGTCCTAAACCTTAAACCTTGCCAACACTAGTTATAGGTGAAGATATTCAAATTAGGTATTGTTATGCAACCCTGAGAATTATAAAAACTTTTTGAGTGTTTATATCATTATTAATTATATTTTTAATCATCATGTTGACTTTAAATAGTCATTTGTATCCCTCTACTAGTCTGCATAGTCAAACTCCCACAATGCCTAAACATGTTAACTGACTTAGAACCTCATATAGATAGTCAAGGAGTTCATAATGGTGATATATGCATTATCATTCCAATAATTATCACTTAATCATATGGAAACAACTTTTTATTTAAAATATTGACCTTATTCTTCATTTTAAGGCTCACTGGGTCTACCCATGAGTGAATTAGGCCTTCTTGCTTTGATACACTATATGGAGTTAGTTTTCATTTATATATATTCAAGGTCTTCTTTTCCCTTTAGTAAATCTTACTATATAGTCTTCATTTCATTATTTGTATACTTTTAATCTTCTCATAATGACCAAAACCCTATGTCTTCATCAAACACACTATTGAAGCCAAACTTTTCACTAGGTAGTTGTAGGTGCTAAAGACCACCTTCATTGTACTCTCTATGATTTAGGATTTAATCTCCCATAAACTTGAATTTTATGATGATATTTAATGTTTAATAAATTAATAATTAGGCTCATGGGTCTCTCAAACAATCTTTATATTCTCCATTAGGTTTGAAACTAAGTTTTCTCCTCAAACATACTTATGGATGCTAGTGGAGCATTGATTGTGTGTCCTTTGAAAATATGACTATAGGTAGTGTTTTCTTGGTTCAGTATGTTGAAATTTTTTATTTTACCTTGATAAAAACCCCAAAAACCATATTTTTTTATCTTTTTTAAAAACCAAAACATATAACTTTCTTAGAAAAGGTAGTTTGACTATGTCTTAGTGTGACTGTGGTGTATGGTTCACTATACTTTATACGGACTTGTTATATTTAGACCTTGAGAAGGTAAAAGTATGTCTTATGAACTTATAATTATTTTATTCCATGATTTACATAAGCTACATAAACTCATTTTATTCTTTTCTCACTTTAAAGGTCTTCATTCATTTATTTTCCTTACTTCTTGGGCTTATGAGTGACTATGCTTAAAGATATGACTGTAGGTGATATTTCTCTTAGAAACTTGATTCTAGATCAACCTAATGATATTTATAAGAAGATATTTGATGAATCATAGTGATAATTTCTGTTTTTAATTATCTATTCATTTTAATATCTCCATTATGGTCTCACGGTTGGTTTTATAGTGCATTTAATTCATCTCTTTTATCATGGTTATAGGTGATGATCCAATGCAAATTGTATGAACTGTTGAAAAGAGACCTTAATAAGGTCAAAATATTATTGATGAAATTATTATTAATTTAAATTAAATAATAGATATATTTCAACATTATTTTAGTTTGATATCCATACTTTCTAGTCTCCTCAAGATAGTATTTTATGAAGCATATCTTGATTGAGTTTGCCCTAGATGTAGATGGTGATCCTTCCCTATTTGGCACTATGTAGGGAAACATAATCATATATGTATGACCATAATTATTTATATAATCCTTGACTCATAAAAATAGTGAATTAATGATGTTTAAGTGGATGAAAAGTGGTATGGTAACAATGGATCATGGAGAATGAGAATAGAGATGGAATGGAAAGATTGTAATAGTGACAAAATGGAAATGTGAAGACTATGAAAAGGGATGAAACATGAGGGAGGTGAAAATAACATGACTTCAATATAAATATATACAATTAAGTATCTTATTGGAGTATAGTAATATGCCTTAAACAAATATAACATTTTGGAGGTCTTTGGCAAGCATACATTGACAAAAATGGAAACCCAAGAATCATTAAATACCTTAAAGAATGCTAACTTTCCTTAATATCTGCTAAACTATGACTATGAGGAGGTTTGAGGATTATTGATGGTGATTTTGGCTATATTAATTTTAGGGACCTTGACTAACTTGAGTGAAGGACCCCTGACATGAATGAAAAACTAAAAATTAAGTTTGTAAAGAATCTTGACATTCTTGGATCTCTCATTAAACTTACAACCTCTTGACCTTGCTTGTAGACTATAGATTATCACTGTATGTATTATTTAGATACATTTACCCTCACTCATTTGTATAATAAGATTAATAATGTCATGTAACTATGGTTCAAATTCTTGACAAGCTCCACAAACTTCCATTTTTCTATCATGATGCCTAGAAGAGGAGAAATCTCAGAAAACTGGTTGTTTTCTTGAATGAAGAACATTTGATGAGTTCCTTAACTTATAAAGGATTATTGATAAATGAGATAGAGATAAAATGAGAACTAATTTCCAAATATGGAATCTCTCTCAGACCCCTTCCTATGCCTGAAATTCTAAATCTTGCTTTTATTTCTCATGGCCATACCATCTGAAAACCTGAAGGTCTCTTTCTCTTTACAAAGAAGCTCGGTGATGCTTGAGGATTGGTTTTGAGCCTATTTTAAATCCTTTTGCCTTGAATATCTTTAAAAACACTTATAATGACTCCACCTTCAAGATCGTGATCTCTATTATATGGAAAAGTTTGTACAAATCCATACTTTAGCATGAAAACACTTGAAAATGGCCTTTCTCTTACACTTTATTCATACTTCAAGTTTGGAACTGCCAATTTAGGGCAAGACAAGGATGAACATGAGTCATTTGGCATATTAAAACAAATAATAAACCTTTTTGAGAGTAAAATGGGATCTTTTGACATGTGGGAACTCATTGGAGGCTAAAATAATGCTTTAAGCTTGCACGAGAAGATATTTTCAAAGTATGAACATTTGAATTAAATCAAATTCATGAATATGAAGTTGTTTAAAAGTATTATGAATGATTTAGTGGCCTTTTAAGGTGTAATTTTATCCTTTAAAGACCAAAACTTTCACTTTTAGACCATCTACACATACTTTAATAAGACAATTGCTAATGAATATCATGGAAAAGTACCTTATATCCTTATTAGAATATCTTCATGAGACTTCTATGTATGTTCATCACCCCTATTTAAGTCTTATAGACCATTATGATTGAAAATACTAAATATATTTGTGAGTCATCAGCTATCTCCTTTCATACATCTCATCAAGGCACTTTAGATCACAAGACCACTTAAATTCTTTATCAAAACATCATAATGACACTTGACACCATTGACATGACACTTTGAAATACTCCCTTCACTTTATAATTAATTAACACTATGATACCCATGACAAGTTTTCAATTTTAGGGGTTGGCATTTGTCTTTAACATGTCAAATTACTAACAAGTTGCACCATCAAAGATGAAGTGATTTATGAGGATGATATCCATAAAGTGACATGAAGGGAGAAATTTTAGAAGGGTTATGGAAGGAAGTGTTGTAGCATGATTCTACTAGTGGTATCTAATGGACCCAACATCCCTATTCATCTAATGAAAAATAACAGAGATACCCTTGTAGGAATTTGTTGAAAACCTATGTCTTCCCATCAAATTAAGGATGATAATATGAGCTATGAGTCAAATGAGTACCAAACATGAAAATAAATTAGTCTAAAAGTTATTGGTGAAGATAGGATCACTATCACTTACAATTATTTTAGGATTACCATATAGATTTTAAACTGTATTGAAAAAAGTAAAAACTAACTACAAATGATTATGGTACAGGGAACAAATATGTATATTTTATGATCCTATCCAAAAATACCATGAAAATGTTTTTTATCTTCATACCTCAGAAACCCTATAATTAAATACATGGAAACCTCTTCCAAATACTAACTAGGGATGGATAATGGCTGTAGAAGGTCTGATATCTTAATTGTTTCTCCTTTGTTCTATTCACAAACCATGCATTATGACGCAAATTTTTATATATCTCCCTTGATTCCTTCTAAAAGTAAATATTTATTGATTCAACGAGATTTTTTAGACAATATTGAGTGCCCCTTATTAAATATGCATGAGGATCTTGAATGATCTTATGTTTGAATATATAATCATTCCATAGGTATAATCTATTTTACTCAATTTTTTTTGAAACAATTAAACCATGCTACAGATTTTAAATCAAGACCTATGTATCCCTATCATTCATCCATTTTGATATTTATTCTTCTAACCAATCTTATTTCCAAATGTACATTTAACATAACAATTCCTCAATAGATTCATCCCTCATGGAAAGTGCATCTACTACCACATTATATTTTTATTTTTATAAACTATTTCAAAGTAATATCCAAACATTTTATTCACCCATTTTTATTGTTATTTTGATGATATTCATTCTTCCAAAACTTATTTTAGACTATTATTATCAATATTTACCTAAATGTTTCTACCCATCAATTAAGGTCTATATTACTTGATTGCATGAAGAATAGCCATCATCTATTTCTCATATATTGTATTGATCTTGTTTTTACCTTAATTTGATAACTCTTGAATTCAATGGGTCTTCCTTATTACATGAGTATTTACCTCATGCCATATCTTGATGCATCTCATTCAAAAATAAATATGTTATAAAAATCAAATGTTGTCAAAACTGGAGTGGTGCACATAGCCTCTATAGTAATGTCACATCCTCCATGTGTCACCTTTATTCTGCACCATGACTATTAGGGATGTATATTCACTTTGTATATGTCAATTAATACCTACCCCAAACATATCCTATACCATATTTTAAATTTAAATTTTTTAGGCATGTGGATATTTATATGGTATAATGTTTGGTAGTGTACTATCAATAATCAATCTAATGGTATGATCATTTTCTTTGCTTAGTGTTAGGCCTTTTTCCATTGTGATAAAAATTATTGGGTGTTCACCAAGAATAATTTTTAAATCAAGATGTATAGACACATTTTTTGGTCAAACATCTATGGAAAATAAATGTGCTACAAATCCTCCAACCCCATTTTTAAGAATCTTCATCATCTGATGTGAACTAACCAATTGGGGATAATTTTCTTGTAATCCCCATAGTTAAAATGTCCTACCTTCATATTGAAATCAAATTAGAAATTATTGGAATTTTATCTTTATTATGCCTCAATTTGTGAGCCATTTTACTTCTAAAATAATGTTAGCCCCACCCATGGGAATAGAAAATGTAGGAGAATTAAGTAGGTAGTGGAAATATTAATACTATGACATTTTGAATAATAATTGTCTATGACACCACTTACAATTATGAATTGAAATTCTAAATTTGGAAAAATAAAATAGTTAAAAAGAGTATCCAACTTATTTTTGATGAAATTATGTGTACTTCTCGAGTTAATCAACATTGTCACCTTATGTTTCTTAAAGAATCCTACCACCTTAAGAATTTGAGGATTACGTATACTTAGGACATGATGGGAGATATAGGGTAAGAATATTTAGATTCTTCATTTGGATCTTCAATACCTCCACATGAGGTGTCATCATCTTCTTCATTTTCATTAGCTCCTTCAATTTAAAATAAATTATTTTCAACACATTTATGTCATTTACTCCCCTTGTTGTCACAACTAAAGCATAACCCTTTGGCCTTATTATCTTCAATTTTTTGACAGGTTAATATTTTAGGTTGTAGAAATGATTGTGCCATACAATTATGTTCATGGCCATGAGTGAAATCCCTTAATTTTACCAAATCATTTTCCTCTACTTGGTGCACAAAATATATGGCTTCAAAAATGGACACTAGATTATACATGTAAACCTCAAGTTGGATGTTATCTTTGATCTCTCCCTCCCTAATAATAATTAAATAATGTTCTTATCATTCAAATCATCCATGCATAAGGATATATTCTAAAATTGTTGAATATAATCCTTAACAATACATGTTTATCACAACTTTTCTATATGACTGAAGCACTTTTTTAGACATTATTACGATGTGCATTTGTATCTCCTTAGTAAACATCAACCATGTAATTAGAGCACCATTCATTTTATTTTAATAACACAACCACCTATACCAAATGAAATTCTCAGGTTATAGATAGAGAGATGTCATGATCACCTTTTGCACACATGGGGTATAATGTTGTTTCTCTCAAATTTTTTTCTTTTCTTAATTTTTTGAAAAGAAACTAGGAATAGGGTGTGTAGAAAAACATGTTGAATGTGCATGTGTTAAATAAAAATTATTGTGGAGAGCTCCTCTTTGGATTTTGAGGATGAACTAAAAATAATAAAACACTAAAATAAACTTATTTTTTAGACAAGTAGATGGGTGGATTGCCTAACATGAGCTAGATCCTAGAAGTGAAAGATTTCTAGGAGGCTATCAATCCACCTATTTTAAACAATTAAGTTTGATTAATAATAATGATACATTTTTTATGAAATGATATCAAACTGAAACTAATAACAAAAAATAATATCAAATTAATTAATGAAATTAAATTCTTTGTTAAGATGACCAAAATGAAGCAATTAGTTGGGATAATGCTAATGCTGAAAATTGGTCTAGTCAAAATGGTGGTTTTTGATTTGGTAAAATGTTAAGGGTCAAAGGGATAGCTTAGTTGGGTTTGGTAAATGGATAATTTTGAACATATATAAATATATATATGTGTAAATGGAGGAAAGATGAAAAAGGAAGAATATGGTAATGAGGTGAAGGTGGAAAGGGGTAAAAGAAGGTAAATGAGATGAAGCTAACAAAGAGGGTAAGGAGATAAAGGGATAAAGGGAAAAGAGAAAAGAAGAGTTTAATGGATGATATTTATAGTTAAATAAATAATATACCAAATTGAATAAAGGGATTGAAATCAAATAACTAAAATAGACAAAAGGAAAGATTTCCTTCCAAGCTTGAAGAAGAGTGTTGATGTTGATGATGGTTGATGAAGATGGAATCCTGTAGCAATTCTAGCAGAGCTTTTTTGCTTTGAATTATTTTCCTTCCAAGATGATGATGATATGATGACCTCCAATATTATAACCTTATTCACAAACTTGTAACAAAATATTGATAACCAAAAACTAACTTCCAACTTAACCTTTGGTGAAGGAGAGGGGAATATTTATAGCATTTGATGTTGGGAAACATGCCAAAGAGTGGAATAGTGAAATATGGCACCATTTTTCATGTGGGGGGATGAAAGGTATAATATGAGGTTGTGGAATATTCCATTTGGGTTGATAAATCTTCCTCTTTTCCCATAAGTCCAACTTTGAATGGGGAACTATGCACATGGGTTTGAATTAGGATTAAATACTTCTCCCCATCCTTTCTTGCTTTACACAAGAGCTTAAAGGGGTGGCACAAAAAATATGACACCATTTTCCATGTGGGGGATGAAAATTCCAAGGTGAAGTTAGTGGGGATTCCCATTTGGCTTGGAGAGTCTCTAATTTGGGCTAAGAAGTCAAAAATGGGTGCCCTTTGTCTTTCCTAAAGTCTTAAAGAGGTAGGTATCTCTTTTAAAGTCTAATTTCATGTGGTAAGAAAAAACATATGTTTAATGATGACTCGTTAAGGGGAAAACTTCCACATTTGAAGGGGGGAACTTTTTGATGATGAAATGAGGTCATTAGGCACTTTGGGAAAGGGTCCCAAGTGGGGTATGGTGTCCCGCATCAAGCCATGTTACATGTCATGTGACATACCATGTCACTTACCATGTCACTTTTTCATGTCACTTTCCATATCATTTTCCATGTGACATGCCATGACATCATGAATAGTGATAGTAGGTCCCATAGTGAATAGTGATGATGAATAGTAATTTTGAATAGTACTTTCAAATAGTGATTTTGAATAATATTATGTGACTAGAAAAATCTTTATTTGGTTAGGTTAAGAGGGTTTTTTTAAGGATTAAAAAGGTGTATGGGGTCTCAAGGTATTTATTCATTAAAAACTATAAGTGTGTAATTTTCTAATATCTACATTTTGTCCCTTTTTATTATGTAGCTTTGAATTAACAAGGTAAAAAATAAAAATGAATCACTTAGTCGAAGGTCAAGGTGCTCTGAGTATGGGAGGAAGTGTTCCCCCTCTAACTAAAATTCAATGAGGAAATGTTGAATTGGGTGTAGGTTTGATAAGCAGTTGATGGGGAGGCACTAAGTGGTGCTACAAGGTAGTTGGGTATGTGAAATGCCAATGGGTTCACAAAATATGAATAGGAAAAATTACGTAGAGATTAAAGGTGCAAATTTTGATAATAAAAAGGTTGGGTTATAAGATAAATGACAAGGTAAATAGTCCCTAGTGTTGGTCATAATTAATTGGGTTAGTCTTATTAAGGCTCCTAGATAGGGTTAGTGTTGACTCAGGTATCCAGGGTAGGAAGTGATCCTAAGAAAACACAAATGGTCTGGTATTGCATGAGGTGGTTTAAATGTTTAAAATTTTATCATGGTAAGGTTGGTCATTATGATCAAAATTTATTTCAAAAAACACCAATTTTTTAGGTCAAAAGTGACTAACATCAAGGTGGACATGGTGAAAGCCTGGGTGGATTGGGTATGGGTTGGAAGGGGATGGTTGAGCTGACTCCAAATTCACGTGGCAAGTGGATGCTACCTACATAGTTCCATGGATAGGAATCCAAAAATAAAATTAGGCCAAATGTAGTTCTTTTGAGGTGAAAGGTGTTGGTTAACTTGGTTTCCTCAATTTGATATCATGTAGGTAGGTCTTGGTGAAGGATGTTGGAGAAAGGGGAGTGCCAAAGGGTGGAAAAAATGGCATCAAATATTTTTTTATGGGTGTGGTAGAAGTGGTGGATGAGATTACCTAGGATGTAACTAGATGATTATATCAAATATGCAAAAGGAATCTGCAGCCATGGATAAGCAAGTTGAAGCATGAAATTATGGCCACCTTTTTTAAGAAAAGAAAAGGGAGAAATATGCTTTACCAAGCTTTGGAAAATTTGGAACTACTCGAATTACCATGGTGATCTAATGGGTTATTTCATCACCATGTAAATAAGCCAACATTATGCACATTCCATAATAATGTTGTTAATAGGATATGTAAGGTTATTATTCAATAGTTCATGGAAGCAAAGTAGCATAGTGGGTAACCAAGAAGTGGAAAAGATTTGAACCCTTGACCCTTGAGTCAGTGGGGCCCCAAAATAAGTAAGCATTGAGTTTTTGAGGGAAATTAGAGAAAGATGTTGAGAGGTTTTGAAATATGGAGTGAGGTGAAGAATAATAATATTAATTAAATAAGGGAGAAAGTTGTGGATTTCATGCATTAAATCAAGGGCTATTTAAGGCATAATAAGATGTAGTCTAGGAAGGGAGAATCAAGGATAATTATTATAAGGTAGGCTGCATGAGAGGGTGTAGCTAGCATCCCCACACAGGTATCCCAAAGCTTCCATTTGAAGTTAGTTTTAGTTTTGATTCTAACATCGTTGAAGGTCAGAGTAAAAAAGGTTGAAAATAGGCAAGACCAAAAGAGGTGGGGAAGGAATTTTCATCATGATGGAATAACAATGCTCAAGCTTGTTGGCTAGTCATATGAGCCAACAATCTTGGATAATTGTGTTATAAAGCCATAGGATTAGTATTTATATCATAGTAAAACAAAATCAAGTGAAAGACCTTGGAGGCTGTAACATGCTCAAAATGGGTAGAGGGTTTAAAAGGAAAAAGGTGATAGGGAGGGTGAAGGGAGTAGTTAGAGAGGGATAAAAAAAATTGAGCAAAATATATAGAGGCATTAAAAAAATAAAGGGATGCTCCTGAAGTAATGAACCTAACAAAAATTCATGCATTAAGTCAAGGGCTTGGAGGATATGAGGAAGTAGACAAGGAGATGTACATAGAAGCAATACAACTAATGACTACACTCTAAAGAGGTGGAGATTGAATTGGAGAACATAAGGGAGATCTAACAAGGGATGAGGTAAAGGGGGACTAGGAGATGGATGAAGAGAAAACAATGAGGTCATAGATAAAGATGAAGGTGGATAAGGATGGAAGAATCTAGGTATGGTCATATAAGTCGAGAAGAGCAAGGAAGGGCATCAAGGGAGACAAAAAAAAGAAATTAAATAGATAAAAGAGAAGAAAAATAAAATGTATAAAAGGATGGGAAGAGAAGCATAACAATCATCAAGGGTAAGGGGAGGTTGGTAAATATGGGAAGCCATGTAGGGTTTGAAAATAAGTCTAAAAATAGACCAAGGAGAAAATAGTTTGGTGATGAAAATGAAAAAGAACAAGGCAATAAAGAGAAAAAAAGAAAATAGGAGGTAAAAGGAGTAAAATGAGGACACAAAAAGGATGATAAGAGAGTGAAGAAGTAGGTGGTATCTTGACCAAGTAATCATAGATGATGATGGATAATGAAGTAAAGTAGATGGTGGTTTTGGAGATGAGAATGGGATAGAAAATGGGAAAGGGGTTAAGAAAAACAAGGGGAAGCAAAATATGGGTGGGTAAAAAGGTGAAGAGAGAAGGTAGGCATCAATCAACTTGTTAGAAGAGTTTGACAAGCTGAAGGGGTGATTAGACGAGATTTTCAAGCTAAAAAGTGGTGAGGTGGTGAAGAAATAGGGGGATGAAATGAAAGGGAGTGAGATGAAACTAAAGGATGAATATTAGGGATGATAAGAACAAAAAGGAAGAATTGAAGCAGGGATACAAAAAATGAATGCTCACATAGATTGAAAAGATAAGTGAGCACCTAGATAGAAAGAGGAAAAGTGGAATGCAAAAGGGCAAAAGGTAAGAAGAAATAAGAAGAAAAGGGTAATTATGGAAGGCTTCTCAAAGGATAAATACCCAAGAAGAAACTAGTTGTGGAGAAAAAAAAGAAGACAAAAAGGATAAAATGATGGGATAAAAGCAAACAAGAAGAATGGAAAATGGCTACGGTGGGAAGAGTGGCAAAATGGCAGAGAGTGGTGGTACACGTATAGAAAAGAGTATAAATAAAAGAAAAAAAAGATTTGAAAATGCATAGTATGATGTGGAATGGGTGAGGAAAAGAGAGTGATAAGGGGGTAAAAAAAATAGTCAAGGGCAAGGGGAGACGATGAGGATAGAGAATGAAGTTGAAAGGGATAAAGGGCAAGGTTGGTAATAAGGTGAAAGATATTCATAAAATGCAATAAGTGGGTGGGGAAGTGATTTTTGAAGCATTCACAAGGAAAGATGACAGCAAGGCCAATGAAGTAGAGTATAAGGTGGCTTTATGGGAGGTAAGAGGGGCCAATGGGGAAGGCTATCAACCCTTGTGTTAAAAGATATTGACAAGCTGGAAAATTTGTTAAAAGAGATTGACAAGCTGAAGGGAGGGAGGTAGTGAGGGGATAGGAATAAAAGTGGAGGAATATATTTTAGGTGAGAAGGGAAAAGAAAATTAAAGGATGCAGTTAAGTTGAACTCAATAATTGAGTGATGCCTACATAGTCTAAAAAGACCTCAGGCTGATGTAGTTATCTCAATAATGGGGTAAAAACTTAAGAGGAAGTATTATATGGTGTTAAAGCATAAGGATTACCAAGAAAGATTTCAAAGATAAATGGGTGGGGAAGTGAGCTAAAATGCAATAAGTGGGTGGGGAAGTGAGCTGTGAAGCATGGATAGGGAAATATGACAGTGAGGCCAATGACATAGAGTAGAAGGTGGATTTATGGGAGGTAAGAGGGGCCAATGGGGAAGGCTATCAACCCTTGTGTTAAAAGAGATTGACAATCTAGAAAAGTTGTTAAAAGAGATTGACAAGCTGAAGGGAGGGAGGTAGTGAGGGGATATGTATAGAAGTGGATGAAGATATTTTAGGTGAGAAGGGAAAACAAAATTAAAGGATGTAGTTGAGCTGACCTCAATAACTGAGCGATGCCTACATAGTCTAAAAAGGCCTCAGGCCGATGTAGTTATCCCAATAAAGGGGTAAAAACTTAAGAGGAAGTATTATATGGTGTTAAAACATAAGGATTATTAAGAAAGAATTTAAAGCTTCATTGGTGTTAGACACCCTAAATAAGAGGGAACTATTAGCAGTGGAAATGAGTGAGAAGAAAAAGGGGATGGGAATTAGTTGTTAGTAGCTGAGTTTCCCTTAGAATTGGAACAACACCTACATATTTCATGGACATTAGGCAAATGTAGTTCAACATGGGTTAGAAAATGGAGCTCAAATTGGATGCCCCAATTTGATGGATCACATGGGTTGGTGGGGATGATGGAGAAGGTTTTGTAAAATAAAGGTTTTAGTTTTTGGTAAAGGTGTCAGTGAAAGTGAATGGGGTAGGTGGGTAAATAGTTACCATAATGATCCCAAATTTAGTAGGATGAGAGATACAGATGTGAAAGGTAGGATAAATTAGAAGGGAATGCAATGTTAAGTACCATAAATGATCTTCAATGGAGCTAATCTAAAGAAGAGGTGCCTTTGTTAGGAGGTTACACCTAAAATTATGTGAGGGTAGGAGTTTGGAGATAGTGTCTACCACTATGAGTCAAGTTTTAGGAGGTGGGGGTCTATCTAGATCTACAAAGTCATTGTGGCCAAGGTTCATCACCACTACGAGTTGATTTTTAAGGATAGTAGTGAAGTGACAACCTGTAAATAATTTATTTGATGATCAAGTAGATTCTATAAGTAAGGAAGTTAGTAATATGGTGAATGATAAAGGATGGACCTTGCCTAACCCAAGAGCTGCATGGGTAGGCTAGACAAATGGTGCTTGTGTCTGCATCCTTTATCCCAGCTCTATGGAATCAATGACTTATTGGTTTTACTAGTTTGGCCTAACTAATAAGAAGTTGCATGGCTAAGAGAATATGGCGGTTCCCTTGCTATGGATGAAATTTCAGTTGGCATAAAAGAAAAGACTACCATATTTGAGTAGACACTACCAATGGTTGGGGTCTAATGCTCAGAGTATGTGGTAATGGGCTGGTAAGAATAAGAGGGTAAAAGGTGCAAGAAGGTGAATGTATTGATATGAATTCATGGCATCCTACCTCTAATGGAAGAGTGTTTATAGTAGTAAGGATTTGGGAGCCACCATCAACAACAATGGTAGTTTTAAAGGCAAGATCATTACAATAGCCTATGGTTGGAAGCCAAGTTACGTGAACTGAGGTAATGGTGATAATGATGCTAATGACCACTAGGCCTAAAAGGATTTCAAGATAACAAAACAAGAAAATAAATCAAAGGTGAATCAAATGATAAATTTAACAAAAAGATATCCTGATGGTACATAATGGATTTATTGAGGTGACCAATCAGATCAAGGGTGATGTGTCTATATGAAAAGGTAAGTAGACATGACCATTTCAAGTGAGAGGACTGTTCAAAGGAATCGTTGACATCATATGACCTTCCCCAATGATGGAATGGTGAATCATCTTGGTGAGGAAGAATGGTCAAGTATTTTATTTAAAGATTCATGATAAGGATGAATGTCTATCATTGAATTATTTATCTTTTCAAGTTATAAAGAGTGCATAGAACTACATAAGTTTGAATATGGTAAACAATGGGAGAAATGATGGAGATAACTAGCAACCTCCACAACCTAAAATAATCAATATGGTGAATGTGTATATCTACTAGATATTACAACATGTAATGGTGATAATGGAAGTACTACTGGATCAACAAGAGGAAAGGTACCCATGACTAGAGCTTGAGATTGAACTTTTACCTATGAAACAATGAAGAAGGTGATAATTTCACTATGAAATATATAGGGATAGAAAACATGATTTTTGGCATGTCTATGGAAGGAAACCTCACTATCCAAGGGGATGTGCACTGAGGCAACAACCGATGGTACTGATGCAAGAAGAACAACTAGAGAAGAGGGATGTAATGGTTATGGTAGGTAATCAGGGAGAAATACCCAGAGTGTAATATGTTTCTTTCTATATGGGGATGAATGTGGAAGAAGAGAATAGAGTATGAACTTTAACAACCATTGAGATAGGGAATGTTATAGTTGCGAGTTTAGGGAGCAATTAAGTAGAAGGATGGTTAAACAAAAATCTAGAGTCACCAGATAATCAACCTATTGCTTAGGTAGTAAATAATGTATGTAAGAGTTTTAGGTGAAGCATGGATAGTCTAATAACTTTGTATGTGTCATGCGATTCCTCACACGCTAAATAAAATATTGCATGATTTGATGTAAACATGTATAAAATGTGTTGGATGTTGTTGGTTGAATGTTATGGTTATGGTTATGATTGGTATAGGTATGGTTGTTGTAATCTCACTTAATTTAAAATGAATGACTATTGTTGTTACAATGTTAGAAGGTACAAGTCACAGTGAAAACATCAACCAGGCACATTAAGATAAAAACAGGGCCTAATGATTTATTTTTGACAAGGACTAAAAATAGACCCAAAGTGAGATTGGATTAATGAATATAAGCCCTTCAAATGCTTGTGAATGAGTGGTTATTATTTGATAAAGAAGGTTTCTTGATCACAGGGTGTCAAGTAAGCTCTAAATATCTTGATGTATAGATAGTTTAAAGGGAAGATGGGTGATAGGTGGTGTAAAGGATAATGGTTGATATGTATGATAACCTCATGTGAATTAGTTTTCCCCATATATAGGTTACATAAGAATGGTAATAGACAAGTCCATGTCGTATGATAGGTTTAGATTGATCAGTGTGAGAATTCTACATGGGAAAGTTGATTTTGGCTTCCAACTTATTATGTTGCTTGAGATCCGATTGTGTCTTTAGAATTTATTGTGATAGTGGGTCTTTTGTTTTATTACTATATATAGGAAGCTGATCAATGCAGGAAGTTTCCTTGAAATTTATCTATTTTTGACAAATTTAACTCATACATCCTTCAAGGGATTGTTCTAAGCTTATTGGCTTTGTTTCAATGTTCTTGATATCTATCTTTCAAGGGATCAGTCTACCTTACATGTGGAAATTTTTATTTTATTTTTGGGTAGCTATCCTTTGAGGGAGTAGTCTGCAATGCTTAAGATACTGACCCAATTAATTATTTAAATATGAAATGTGTTAATACATGGACCAATCCAATTAGTGTTAGAGGTTTACCTTTATGAGGGATAAACTTTACACAATAAAGTCAATGATATTTGAAAGGGTGTGGTTTTGAGAGACAATGACCATGGGATTCCATCCTTTTAGAGATGAAAAGAATCCATGAGAACCATGCTATGGGTAGAGCCATGGTACCCATATTTAGGATTAGGCCATGACTATGATGGTTAATCACATAGTTCTATGTTGTAATCAATTATCCTCAAAAGGGGAGGAGGAAGGTGGGTGAAGGTTAAAATCTCATAATCAAGGGATGAGCTTAAGTTAGACAAACAAGTGAGCTTGATCCTTCTTGAATAGAAAAATGGATGTAGATGTGAAGCATTGAGAGACTCAGGTTCTAGTTTACCTTTGAAAGAGGACAAATGATAAGCTCCTGATCCATACTTATGGGTGATGATGTAGGGTTTGAGCCAATTGAAAGAAAACTTGCCTCATTTACTCTTCTCCGTGTTGGTTTTCTTTTAGGATGAGATCTCTAATATTGAATTCTTGTTGTTTGAGGTACTTTTTATAATCACGTGTGATATGTTTTTGATAGATATAGAGGTGAGTGAGGGATGATAAATGATGCTCATCAAGTAGCTCAAGTTGACCTAAATGATGCTAACAAAAATCTTCCTAAAAAATGAGTTCCTTCAAAGACATGTGAAGAGAGGGGGTTTGAACTTCAAGAAGCAAGACTGCCTCTACTCCAAAGACTATAAAGAAAGGGGTAACACCCATAAAGGTTTGAATGCTAGTACAATAGGCCCATAAGGTGAAAGGGATATTTAAGTGCCAATCTTGACTTGAAACACTGACAACATTGGTTAATATTTTGGTGAGGGTTTTATTATAGGCTTCTTCTTATCCATTTGCTTATGGTTGGTAAGCTAAGGAAAATCTTAAATTAATGCCAGATGCATCACACAAACATTAGAATTGATTTTTATTGAAGGATTTACCATTATCGGTGATGATCTTATGAGGAACACCAAAGTGGTAGATGATATGGTGGTTGATAAAGTCAATAATTGTTTTCACTTTGGTAGAGATTATAAGAATAACTTCCACCCACTTGGTTAATTATTTGATGGCTATGATGATGGAACTATACCGCTGTGAAGAATAAGGATTAATTTCCCCAATGAGATCAAGCCCCCATTGAGAGAAAGGTCAAAAGTCCTTAGATACTTAGAGTTTATTGGCTGACACATGATGTAAATTAACATGCTATTGAAATTTTACACACTTTTTTACATAATCAAAACAATCTTGGCTAAGGGTGGGCCAATAGTAACCAAGGAAAAGGATATATTTAGCGATCACTAGGCCACTAAAGTGTCTCCCATAGATCCCATCATGTGTTTCCTTGATGACATGGGAAGCTTCATGGCTACATATGCAATAGAGAAGGAGACC
This sequence comes from Torreya grandis, assembly GCA_037957365.1. Classification (NCBI taxonomy): domain Eukaryota; kingdom Viridiplantae; phylum Streptophyta; class Pinopsida; order Cupressales; family Taxaceae; genus Torreya; species Torreya grandis. The sequence goes on from JARHVA010002322.1 coordinate 281,548, forward strand.
ATCAAAACCATGTTTATAAAGGATTCCCCCTAGTATGGTATAATGAGAGGTACTATGAATAAAATCTCTTCAAGCATTATTAGAGAGGTTGGGAGGAACAATGCCTAGGTTGAGGTAGTTGAAAGTTTGGTCATACCAAATGTCAGATGGGGAATCCTCTACATTAAAAATGGTAGGGAGGTCAGATTGACCATAAGAGGGTGTGGTAAAATGATGAATGGTGACAAATATTTTATAATTTGAAGGTTGATAAGGGATTTGAGAAGAAGGTAGGCCATTGTATCTGCAAATTTATTGGTAGATCAGAGAATAGATTAGACTAGGTAATGTTTGAATGATTTTAAGAGTTTTTCAACTAAAAGTTTATATTTTTTCAATACATAATTCTTAAATTGATAGGATCCATTGACATAGTTGACCACAAGTTGGGAATCACCAAAGACATGGATTGTCTTAATTCCCAAGCTTTGAGCAGTTTGGAGACCTATCACTAGGGCTTCATACTTGGCCATATTATTGGTGCATTAAAATTCAAGTTTGAAGGAGAGAGGAAGGGGTTCACCATTGAGAAGAATGAGAATAACTCTAGCACCCCTTCCTTGTTGGCATTTTGAGCCATTGAAGAACATGGTCATTTGGTAGGTTATGTCATCTTCTTGAAAAAGAGTCATTATAGACTCATTCAGAAAGGCAAGAGGAGGTGATTGGTTATTCTCTAAAGGATCTTTGACCAAATGATCAGCAATGACCTAACCTTTAATCAACTTCTATTGGAGGAATTTAAGGTTAAATTTAGCTAGGAACATGATCCACTTAGCCATACATTGATTTTGGTATGGTTTAGAGTGCATGTATTTAAGTGATTTGGTATTAGTGATGACATCATTTTTATGGTTAAGAAGGTAGTGGCAAAGTTTGGTGACCATAAAGGTCAATGCTAAGTAGATTTTATTGGTGCGTGTATACTAATTATTATATTTTACAAGTGTATGAGTAATTTAGTTTATGGATTACTCTTTGTGTTGTTCATTTTGGTGAGCCAACATTTCCCTTAGGGAATGGTTAATGCTAGAGATATATAGGTAAAAGGGGTGGTCATCCTTAAGAGGGCTAAGGACAGGTGGTGACAAAAGGTATTATTTGAGTGAATCAAAGGCCTTTTGATAATCACTACTCCATTTGAAAGAGACATCCTTATTTAGAAGGAGATGTAAGGGTTGGCACCAATTTGAAAGTTGGGAAATGAAACGATGAATGGATTGGAGTTTTCCTTATAGGATACAGAGTTGCTTAAGGTTGGTTGAAGGAGACATGTCCAAAAAAATACTAACTTTAGTAGGGTCTACTTTTATTCCATGAAGAGAGACGATAAAGCCAAGAATATTTCCTAAAAGGACCCCAAAAATGCATTTATTGGGAATAAGGTAAACATTATAATGGATGAGGCATTCAAATATAATCATAAGAATAGTCAAGTGACCTTTTCAAAGTTTGGATTTCCCAAGAAGGTCATCCACATAGTCTTTTATAGTATTATGGATGATATCATGGAAAATATAGGTCATAGCACATTAGTAGGTTACATCAATGTTCTTTAACTTGAAAGGCATGACTCTATAGTAGAAAGTTCCCCAAGTGGTCTTAAAGGTAGTTTTATGTTGATCTTTAGGAACAATCAAGATCTAATTGTAACCTGAAAACCCATCCATGATAGATAACATCTTGTGGCCAACTATAAGATCAACAAGTTGGTCAATGCTAGGTAGAGGTAAGTCATCCTTGGGGTAGGTGAGGTTAAGGTCATGAAAGTTCACATAAATGCATAGATCCCCAATGAATTTGGTGATAGGTACAATGTTTGAGACCCATTGGGGGTAGTCAATGGGTTGAATAAATTTTACATATAGGAGATGCTGAAGCTCTTATTTGACAAGAAGGGCTATGTGAGGATGCATGCATCAAAGTTTCTATTTAATAATCTTGGCATCATGGTGAGTGACTATGTTATGGGTATAAATGGTGGGGTCAATCCGAGGCATATCATTGTAAAACCAATTGAATGTTATGATATAGTCTTGGAGGAAAGAGGATAAATATTTGAAGTTCCTTAGTATTCAATGATTGGCCCAATTTGACAATGTGGGGGTTATCCAGAGTGCCCAAGTTGATATCGATGGTAGATTCATTCAACATAATCAGGGCTTCAGAAGGAATCAATTTGTAAATTAAAACAAATCACCCACACCAAGGTAGTTAAGAATGGAATCATCATCTTGATGTCAAATGGTGTTGATCGTGGGAGAGTCATTCTCTACCATTTCAGGATGTATGAGTGGAAGGACTTTGTTTGGCCACTCTTGTGGTAGATGAGGGGGCCTAAAAATATACTATTGATAAATAAAGTTAGGAGGGATGATATTAGCATCTTTAGCTAGAGAAAGTGATTGGGCTGGCAAGGATGAGATATCTTCCTCTATGGTGGCAATGGGTTTGGATGATTTGTTGGATTCTTAAGGTGGTTCATACCCAAGGACAAATGACTCATGAGGTTTCAAATTTTTGATATGGAGTAACTCATGAGGCCCTTATTCATAACAACTAAGGCCAAATCCTTTCTAAGCACATCTATGAAGATACAACTTAGTGAACTCTAGTTTTCTAAGATAGGAAAAGTTAGAGGTAAATGGTTGGATGGATGATGTAGTGGTAGGGGCTAAAAGTGGCCAATCAAGTCCCCCATAAATTAAATTCATTTGATGGTTAGGGAGACCAATGGGGACAATGGTTTTAATTTTAGGGTCATAAAAAGGGTCATGTTTGATATTCCCATATTATTGCAGGGTAAGGAAGGAATCTAAGGCTAAGAGTCTATATTCCTCAAAAGAAAGATGTTAGAATGTGGTTGTTACAAGGTCTTCTACATGAATCTAGCAAGAAGGGATAGATGAGCTAGTGGAAGCTTCATCAACATTAGGTGTGGAAATGTTATGGGTTTTGGTTGGTGAGGTTGTGTTGTTAAAAGATGGTTTTACAGTGGATAAGGGAGGAAGAAGGACATCATTGGGTTGATATGTCATATTGTAAGATGTAAAAGGACTAGGGTCAGCTTGGATAGTCATAACTTTCCCTTTATGTTCAAAATTGACACATTGATGCAGGGTGGAAGGGACACAACTCATGGTACGAATCCAAGGGCATTAGAGTAAAATGTTGTATTGAAACTCTTCTTCTAAAACATAAAATATTTTGAGAATAGTAAGAGGCCCCACATAGATGTGGAGGAAAGTTATGCCCAAGGTGGTAGCCATAATATCATTAAAAGAACAAAGGACAACTAATCTTTAAGACATGATGTTTTTAGGTAATTATAGTTGGTCATAAGCATGAGAAGAGATAATATTGATTCTAGATCCCCCATCAATCATCACACTTTTGATGTAGGTTTGATTGATGTATGTTGTAATGAAGAGGGGGGGATCAGGACCCTCTAAATGAATATAAGGTATTTTTGAATTCTTAAAGGTGACAAGGTTGGATGTCTGAAGGGTACCAATAAAAGTGGCTAGAGGCTGAGGATCATCAGATTAGACCTTGATGTATTTTAGAGCCTCTATGAGTACTTGACGATGATGGGGAGAGGTAAATATTAACTCATACAAGCTCATTTTTGTTGGAGTTTGGTGAAGTTTCCTGAGGATAGATTTTTGGATGGATATTGTATATGGGTTAGGGTATGGAGAGTTAGATGGGGAGGCACCTAAGATAGACACCTTGGGTTTGTTTGAAGATGGAGAAGGTTGGGTATTATTTTTTTGGGAGTTTGAAGAGGGGTAAGTCTAAGGAATGGATGCCTTACTCTTCCCTTTATCCTTTTGTTGGGCCTAAAATCAGGTAATCATGTGAATAGTGTGGATAAGGGGGTTCTTTGGACTTGATGGTTGCTTTGGTTCCTCCTCTTCACTTTTGGGTAAGATCATAGATTAGATGGGTTAGGTTAGTGGTTGGATTGGCAATGGGGATAAAGGATCTTTGTCTGATAACAAATCATCATCTTCATACAAGTTGTGAATAAGTACTTGGAGAGATTTATAGTTATTGATGTCATGTCATGGTGCCCTATGATATGCACATATAAATTTATCATTAAACTAAGAGGGTTTGGTACATGAAGGGTCAAATAGTTTGATGGGTGATAAACTCAAGGAAGAAGTTTGCAGAACTACTGGGGAATGGTTAAGTAAGATTTGACTAAAGGTGGTAAATATATAATGGTTTTTGATTTGGTTGTTAAAGTGGGAGGTTGTGTGGATGTAGGTTTGGTGGTAGGTGTCTTGGATAAAGTGGTATGCTCAGTTGATGGTTTTGGTTTAGGCACGATGATAAATGGGTTGGTTGTAGAAGAGGGCAAGGTAGGTAACTTAGGAATGGTTGGTGTAGTGGGTAAAGGTGCTTTAAAAAGCATGTATGAAGGTGTGACCAATAAAGGTAGTGGGTTTTTGGTAAAAATGATGGAATTTGTGTTTAAGGTAGAGGGATGGGGAACCAAAATGGAGGGCAAAGTTGAGAGAGGTAAAACTGAAGGTTTTGGGCCCTTCGGTGATTTTACCTCTTTGGTTGTTTTACTTGTTGGTTTTGGAGGGGACTTGGTAACTTTAGTTGTCTTGGTGGGTTTAGGTGATTGAGGGTCAATCAATTTGGAGGAGGTTTTGGTTAGTTGGGTGGATGTTTTAGTTGGTTTAGAAGGGATATGTTGGTTTGCCAAAGAAGGGGTTAAAAGTTCCAATTTGGTTCCCTTACCTTTATCTTAACCTCTGATAGAAGGTTTTACAATTAGAGATTGGGTGGATGGAGTCATCTTCTCTTGTGAGATAGATTCTAAATAAGGGGTGGATGGTTCTATGATAGGGGAGGTAGGTGTGGTTATGGTTTCTTCCTTGTTTGGGTGTCTAAAAGAATAGAAGGAAATCTTTTTTATTCCATTAGGGGAATGGGGAAATGAGTTATTGAGGTAAAATTTACTTCATCAATGGGTTCACTAGTAACCACATTAATAGTATGTGCCTCGTGAGATGATTCGGGTTTATTTTCATGATGAGGGGTAGAAGGAGAATGATTAGGGAAAGGCTTGTGGAATATGTTGAGGTCTTGGTTTGGTAGTGCATTAGGATTATCCAATGTGAGCTCCCCCTTGTTAATGAGGGATTAGACAAGGTATTTAAAGGTATTGCACCTATTAATGTCATGTCTTATGACTCAGTGAAAAGTGCAATGGTCATTCTCATTATACCAATCAGGAATGGGGTGAAAAGCATCAAATTGTTGGGGTGGTTTAATTGGTGCAAGTTGGATGATATTGTCTTTTAATAACTTTTACAAAATAAAAGGATAAGGCTCCCCAAGTGGAGTTAATGGCTTATATTTATTCCAATTTTGGCTCCTTTGGTTTTGGTTTGGATAGTTAAAGAGGTCGTAGGTTTGGTTCCTTGGGTTCTGTTGGTTGGTAGATGGCAGGGGTGTGATTTTGAGGATAATAGCATTGGTGATGGATTTTCTCTTAGAATTGGTATTGGTTGGGTTGTTCAGTTTGAAAGAAGAGGGATCATTGGGTTTATAAGTTGGGTTCTTGTTCTTTAATTTTAATCTTCCCTCATCAATGGCTCTATTCTCTATTTTTTGAGCCATGGTAAAAGCTTTATCAAATGTCCATAAGCTTTGGACATGCAATTTGGATGAAATGTGTTTTTCACATGCTCAACTGAAGAGATCTGTAAGCTTAGGTTGAGGCAATGAAAAGGAAAGTTGGTTTATTAGGCTCCTCTAATGAGCCAAAAAATCAACAATAGATTAATATTTGAATTGTAGAATGGATTAGAGATTGGTAATACAAACTTTATTGGATATATTAATTGAAAAGCGATCCAAAAAAAATTGGGCTAGTTGGGTGAAGGAGAAGATGGAGTGTTTTGGGATGGTGTTATACCAATCTAATGCTGGTCTAGATAAGGACATAGGAAAGGTACGGATGAGAAGAACATCATAATGGGAGATCAAGTAACATGCATGCCTAAATGCTCTTAAATGTTGTTAGGGGTCCTCCTTGCTTTAAAATTTAGAGAATTTTGGCAATTCTCATTGTGGAGGTTGTGGTCAAAGAGGGATAGATGGATGGATGGGTTTATTGCAAATTTGGTCATAAGAAATAAGGTTATGTGATCTCGAAATGGATGAATCAAGGGTAGTCATTTTCTTCATTACCATATTGACCAAGTTCGTTTACGGTTGTTGGGTTAGATAGGTATATGACATGTTTTGTTGGGGCTAGGTGACATGGGAATAACTAGTGGATGGTTGGGATGATGTCACGTGTGTTCATGAGGTCACATAAGATTAGGTGGAAGGTGAAGGTATGTATACTTGTGTGTTAAGAATATATTGATTAGATGTCATGGGTATGTGTTGGAGGGTTGATGTTGGGAGGGTTATGTATGGCATCAAAGTGATTAGTGGGTTAGTTGGCTAAAGGTGGGTAGTGACCAAAACACTTATAGGGATAAGTTTTTTGGTATAGAGAGTATGAAGTTATAAAATGGGGTTGAGGTTCATATATTGGTCAAGTTGAAGGGAGTGGTAGAAATAGTTGTGGAACACACAACACCAGAAAAATGGGTAGAAGTGATAAGGGGTAAAGTTGAACCGACATTAGAGGGTATTAGTTGGGGTAATAGGTGTTTGGGTGGTGGTGGTGGTAGATGGACCAATGGTAGAAGATGAATCTTGGATAAAATAAGGTTGGGATGATGTAACACCAACTAAAAGGTGGTGCAGCATACCATAGGGTGGATCTATGGCAGGAACCAAAGCCATCGAAGTATGATAGGCTAATGTATTAAGATAGTGTTGTAAAGCAACCAAATTGTTATCTAGAAAGGTGGAAAAATATAAATTACATTTAAAAGCTATTGTAGGCACCTTAGGTGGGGAAGAATGATGTAGTGAAGCATGGGGTGATCTATCAACATATGATGTATAGTCTATAGATGAGGATGAATAAGAAGATGGTGGTGGGTTGTTTTCATTTTTCACTTGTTGTCTAGTTAAAACCATATGAGAAATTTGGAAATGGATAACAAACCTCTTTCCTCAGACAATGAGAAAACAAAGAAAAACTCAAAGCAAATAAAGTAGACACTAAAAGCACAATTAATCTTAGGATTTATTTTAAATCACTTTTGGCTTATGCCTTAAAGAATGTGAAAGGGGAAATTGGCTTGTAAGTCAGGTAATAAAAAAATTGTCTAAAGATGGTTTTAGGTTTAATTTTGGTGCTCAAATAATTTGCACTAGACCTGGTACATGGCCTAGTATTGGGGCATTGCTCCCCTCACTTCATGATCCCATAGCTAGTTTGGGTGCTTAGCCAATATATACCATCTGTCTAGATTTTATACTCCACCATAGAATGGAGTGGGTCCTCCCCTTTGTGATGAAATCTAGGTGAGATCATCGAGTAGGGTAAGGTGATCTAAATGGTGATGAAATCTCAATGGGCCTTGTCTCAAATAAGTTTTGATGTTTAATTTTTGCATGTGTTTCGGTAGTGTAACATATGTATGCTATGATTAATCCATAATGTGTTTAACTAATCTAGGTGAGATAATCATTAAGCAAATAATACCATGAATGAAATCAATTTTAACCTAAAATAAGAGTTTGATGTCTTTTCATGTAAACAAAGAATAGATAAAATGCACTTAAATATAAGATGTAAAATGCAACCTATCTCTAGGATGAAAACCCTTTTTTTTAATTTTTTTGTTTTCAATAAATAAAAGAAAACTTAATTTTATTAAAAATGAAACTAAAAAATTCAAGAAATTATGCAACTAAGAATGTAAGTAAATATGCAACTCAAAATGTAACTAAATGATTTTTTATTTATTTATTACTAATGCAACTAAATGAATTTTTTCACTAATGAAACTAAATGAAATGTTCACTAATGAATTTGTAAATTTATTAAGATAACTAATGGACCCAAGAAAACTCAACAGTCCCACTGAGCATGCCAAAATGTTTCTCTCAATTTATTTATTTATTTTTTTGAAAAGATAGAAACTAGGAATAGGGTGTGTAGAAAACCCTATCAAATGTGCACACGTTAAATCCAGATGATTATGGAGAGATACTATTTGGCTTGGTATGATGACTTAAAAATATTAAAACACTAAAATAAACTTATTTATTAGACAACTAGATGGGTGGATTGCCTAGTGTGAGCTAGATCCTGTAAGCAAAAGCTTTCTAAGAGGTTGTCAATCCACCTGCTTTAATAACTTAATTTTGATGAATAAAAATGATATAATTTTCATGAAATGATATAAAAATAAAACTAATAACAAAAAATAATATAAAATTAATTAAGGAAATTAGATTCTTTTCTAAGATGACCAAAATGAAGCAATTAGTTAGGATAATGCTAATGTTGAAAATTGGTCTAGTCAAAATAGTGGTTTCTAGTTTGGTAAAATGGCAAGGGTTAAAGGGATAACTTAGTTGGGTTTGGTAAATGGTTATGGCTGCACATAGACAAATATATAGATGGTTAAATGGAGAAAATATGACAAAGGAAGAATATGGTAAATGGGGTGAAGGTGGAAAGGGGTAAAATAAAGTAAATGAGATGAAGCTAACAAAGAGGGTATGGAGATAAAAGGGTAAAGGGAAAAGAGAAAAGAAGAGGTTAAGGGATGAGATTTAGAGGTCAATAAAGAAGATGCCAAAGGGAAGAAAAGAATTGAAATCAAATAACTAAAATAGATAAAAGGAAAGATTACCTTCCAACCTTGAAGAAGAGTGTTGATGTTGATGATGGTTGATGAAGATGGAATCCTATAATTTTTTTGATAGAGCTTCATTTATTTGAATTATTTTCCTTCCAAGATGATGATGACCTCTAAAATTATTATGAACTCCAATATGATAACCTTCTTCACAAACCTACAATAAAATATTGATAACCAAAGACTAACTTCTAATTTAAACTTTGGTGAAGGAGAGGGGAGGGGGGGTATTTATAGCATTTGATGTTGGAAAACATGCCAAATAGTGGAATAGTGAAATATGGAACTTTTTTATGTGGGGGATGAATTGTCCAAGATGATGTTGTGTAAGATTCTATTTGGGTTGATAAGTCTTCTTCTTTGCCAATAAGTCTAACTTTGAATGGGAACTATGCACATGGGTTTGAATGAGGCTTAAAGACTTCTCCTCATCCTTTCTTGATTTCACACAAGAAATTAAAGGGGTGGCACACCAAATGTGGCACCATTTTCAAGGTGGTGATGAAAATTCCAAGGTGAGGTTGGTGGGGATTCCCATTTGGCTTGGAGAGTCTCTAATTTGAGCTAAGAAGTAAAAAATGGGTGCCCTTTATCTTTCCCAAGTCTTACAGAGGTAGGTATCTCTTTTAAAATATAATTTCATTTTGGAATACAAAATATATGTTTAATAATAATCCTTTAAGGGTAAATTCATCACATTTCAAGGGGGAACATTGTGATGCTAAAATGATGTCTTTAGGAACTTTAGGAAAGGGTCCCGAGTGGGCTATGGTGTCCCAAATCAAGCCATGTCACTCACCATATCACATGTCATGTCACATACCATGTCACTTTCCATGTCTCTTGCCATGTCACTTTCCATGTCATTTGTCATGTCATCATGAATAGTGTAGTGTGTCCCATAGTGAATAGTGATGGTGAATAGTACTTTCAAATATTGTTTTGGTTAGGTTAAGAGGGGTTTCTTAAGGATTAAAAAGGTTTAGGGGGTCTTTAGGGGGTCTCAAGGTATTTAGTCATTGAAAATTACAAGTGTGTAGTTTTCTAGTGTCTACAAATGTATATCAAATAAATTTTATATTTGATTGATCTAAGTGAGTGGATCTTTACCATCAAACTTGTGCACTTTCACCTTTGGTAGTATGTGCTTCAAACCAATATTGAAGTTGTGATTGTTTAGATTGGGAGAACTTTATTGGAGTGGTGGAAGATTATTTTATGGAAGTTGATCAGTAAAAGTGATCAAATAATCACTTAGAGTGTTATGAAATTATGACCTTTGAAATAAAAAATAAGTATTATTTACAATAAATAAAGATAAATCAAATTGATATAAAAATTAACATGCAATAGAAAAAACACCAAATTTACATGATAAAACCTTAAAAATCTAAGGAAACATATAGGGTGAAATATATCAGGATTCTATTAACTCAATATGAATAGATTACATACGAACTCATCATGTATATTACATGAAAACTCCACAAAGATAAATACACCTAATTGGAAAAGCACTATTAGGATTCATCCTCCTAAAAATAGAGTGGAAAATGCCATTAGGACTTTCCTTATAAAAATAAAATCCATTGGAATTCATCTTCCTAGAAATAGGGGTTTGAGTCCTTGAAATTTTTATTCAGGGGCACTACCCCAAAACCCCTACTACGAGGGCACCCCCCTAGATGCCCTATGACAATGGGGGGTGTTGCCCCCTTAAAACCCCATATCAATGAGTGGTCTATAAATTACACAGTAAAAGGATCCAACATTTAAATTTATTGCCACATATCTAACACAAAGTTAACATTTGATTATTCATATAATCCAATTTCCCTTTTAGTACATCATGATCATCCTTATTTACCATGATTTATATATCTGATTGAATTTTTTGAACCACCTCAAAAATTGATAGATCTTAAGTTATAGAATCCATATCATCCTTGTGTGGGGTTTTTGGAGTGTATTGACCTTTCTCGCATCTATGAGTGTTAGGATAAGACATGCACAAACCCTAGGATAGAGAGTTTCAAGCCTAAAAAAACATATTAAAATATTATTTTGTTCTGACCATCTCATTGAGATGAATCCAATGACTGCTAATTTGTACAAGGGTTCAAATAAAATATAAACTCTTTTTTTATTTTTTCCAAAAAAAGACTTCGAACAATATTACAATTATGAAAAAAAAAATTCTTCACGTTTCATAAGTTATGTTTTTTTCTATCCTATAGCTCTTTTGATTGTTGTAATTCTAGATCCAAAAAACAACACCACATAAATTGGCCCAAATAGATGATTTGATGCCATTTTTAATGAAATTACTTAGATGGTTCCCAATAAAAGAATAATATATCATAAAATTAAGTGTACAATAATTAGATCCATATCAATTATTGATAAAAGAGCATAATACTTAATAATTATGTCTGAGCCTCTTCAAGGGGAAAACCTCCACCACAATGTAATAAAAGAATAATTCACAATATGATGATAAAATACTAACCACTACCTCTTATATATACTTAGTCATGGTTATCTCATAGGCCGACCATATTGTAGTTATCTAAAATGTCACTTGAGTGCCAAGAGTACTACTTGCGACCACCTATCCACAACTTAGCCCTAAATCTATCTTAAGACCTATTTAGACACTTATCTAACCTTCATGTGGGATAAATGCATCCATAAACATCCCTAAATCAATCTAAAATACTAACTTATCATCGTATAACCTATTACCTTAGGTTTTTCTACCTAAACAGTAGTGCCATAACTTGGACAATAACACCAATGGTGTTAGTGTCACAGTTTGGGAGCTAATGTCCTTTTTTTCACCTTTTGTCACCAACAGATATCTTTTTAAATTAACCACCACCTAGGATTGGCTTAGACCTATTTCAAGATCACAAAAACACTAGAAAAATACACACACACACACACATGAATTTTATTCCTTTATTCACTAGATGGAAATTAAATGCAAATAACATAAACTAGCTCAGAATAAGTGGTGCAAAATCAAGGTTATCAATACCTATTCTATCCTACTTATATATATCATCATCTACAACCATCCCAAGCTCAGAATACATAGATTTATATTCTCCAACATCAGTGAAATCACTCAAACAAACATTCATACTAGCTTCACTTGCACTTACACCACCACATAGGTGGGGAGAACTACATTGAAATTGATCCCTCCTTGGAGTATTAGTATGTAGGCAACTCTCATCATAACGAGGTGTTGATGTTAAGAATTAGCTTTTAATTTGTGGGTATTTACCAAAAGGTAAATAGTAACTAGTTAGTTTTAGATTAAGGTAAAAACAGGTTTTGAAGGGATCCCAAAACTCAGTACAAATCAAGAAAGAAATAATAATACAAATCGCCAGAGAAGGCCAACTCACTAAAAAATAGTATCAAAAACTAGGTTTTACAAGGACCTAAAACCTCAACAAAACTAGGATAAACACCCTGAAAACATGCTTTAAAATATAACATTTGCAACAAGCATAAACCGTGACAAAAAACCCCAGAATACCATAGGATTCTTTGTCACCAAGAAAAAAGACGCCGTCAGATTTAGCAGTAGGATGGCCAAGCCTGAGATCGATCTGTCAACCCCTAAAAATGCGCTGCCCAAAAATATAGTAGCAAAAATAATGAACCAGACCCCATCACCATTGCCACCAATGCCCAATCCATCTACCTGATCAACAACCCAAACTCCCCCTCAGCAGAGGTAATGCCGACATGGCAATCGAATCGTCAAGGAAGACCCCAACATCTAGAAGCACCGCTAGATGAGCATCGACCCCAGTAGATAGGATATGACAGTGAGTAAAGTGGCTGCATAGGATAGGGCTTGGATCAAAACACTGACTGCGAAATACCACTTTGTGCGGTTCTCCCTCAGGGGAAGCCCCCCCCAAAACCTACCTTCAGACCCAACGCCAATGCCGCCGCCACCCAACCCATCCTCCCTAAAATCTGCAAAGATTATCCTCTAACCAGAGGACACGCCGCCATGGCCAACTAAATCACTCCAATAAAACAACTTCGATCCGCTCAGAACAAGAAGGTGGTTAGCATGGCAGCCACAAAGCGGAAATCCGAGTCAGAACAAAACCGCACAAAAAATAGGGCTTTAAGCACAGTGCACCAGCACCAAAAACACTCAGTGCTCCAACACCAAGATCCCACCATGCCCAGGCCAAGATCTGGTCAACAACGGGCAGGAATCTTCCGCAGAGGTAGGGTTTCGGCTGGACCGCGTCCGCGTCTGCGTCCCCCCCCCCGTCCCCCCACCTTAATAGTAACTAGTTAGTTAGTATTTGGTAATAGTTAGTTATCGAAATATTGTCATAAATGATATTATGATAATTGGTTTGTTGTATATATTGTTGATAATAACAATATAATACCTACCTAATATTATAGGATATTTGGAGGCTTTTTAGGAGAGAATTTGTAGGGATCTAGAATCCCTTATTGTAGGAAATATTATCCTATATATTTGTATTATGTTTGAATTAATTTAACAGAGCATAATATTTTATTTGTGTAATTAAAATTCTTTCTTTGTATTTAGCTTCTCATGATTTAATTTTTTATATCATCTCTTTGAATTCATAACAGTGGTATTAGAGTAGGAAATTTCTCAAATGGATTAATGAATTGTTTGTAGGGGCTGCCATAATATTTATCATTGCCTCTCTAATGTTCTTTAAAAAAATTGAAGACATGTTATTTTGAATATTTATTATCTATATTTATAGACCACTATGCATTTAGTCTTCAATGTGTACATTCATCAGATCTCATTATAAAAATTTATCATAAGCTTCTCTTGGCAATAGAAGCCATTCAAAAAATTTAATTGGTCTTGACATTGATCTAGAAGATTTGCATCAACCCAGATTTGTCAGTGTAAAATTTACATAGAATATGATTTATTGAGTGGTGATTCACTCATACGGCCTTTTGTAGTCAACATCCATCTTCCTCACAGATTGGGTTTGACCTAGTCTCCAACTTCATGTAGCACGAAACATGTAGTAGATGAGAAATTAATCCCAAGTATTAAGGCAAAAAATATATATCTGATTGTTGGCATTACAGACTAACATCTATCGATGTTATCACTCAAATGATAATCCTTGTGATCTCATCATGCAAACTATACATGGTTTTTTTATTTCAACACATTGCATTGAAACTTAGAGTCATCTTGGAATCAAACACTACACTTCTACCAAGCTAGATGACATTAATTGAATTTGATTCATCCTTTCGCTTGCCTACTATTATACTTTGTATATGATCGTATAATCTCATGTTTATTTTATTCAATGTACACATCTATCTTAATTGACACCTATTTTCAACTCACCATCACACATTCCCTGATGGCATATAAATCTATAGTGTTGTACATGGAGGACACAATTGTCAGCAAATCTGAAGTCAACTTAGCATATAGTCAATGATCCATGTATTATCTAGGTACATGTGTAAGTCAAGTGTTTTCAAGTTTGAGTTTTGTTGGGAGATAATTTATTATAAATTTCTATCTTTTAGGTTTTTAAGTTGCAAGTTAAAAATCTATTTTTATTATTGTCTTGTCAAAAACTCAAAAGTCTCAAAATTTGTTTTAAGTATTTTTATTGAGTCTTATGCTGGTCTAAATAGTAGATCAATAATTAAAATGTATTTTTATAGTGTAATAGTCATTATGTGTCAATTTTTAGGTTATTAAAAGAATAATGAGTCATTTATTATGTTGAGTCATTTTGTCATTGAGACCAAGCTAATGTATGTCGTAAAAGTTATTATTTGGTCATCAAAAGATTTAACAATGTCAAAAGAAGTCAATTTTAAAGTATGTCAAAATTAATTATCTGTACAAGGACACATTTTCAAGTGACCTGATGTCTTGATTCAAACATCAAAAGTGTCATTCTTATAGGGGGACCTAATTCCATTCAAAATGACATGTAATTGAGCTACATTGACATACTAGTTGAGTGAGAAGATTCATGTACTAGAGGTTAGAGGATACACAAAGGATGGAGGTCTTTCAATGACCTCTCATTAGTCACCAATGATAGGGCCACACCAATGATGTGGTGACATTTTATGTGGTGTATTTTTTTATAATTTCCATTGTGTGATTTCAAAATAAGAATAGAAGAATAATGCCTATTCATGTAATGTAATCTATGTGAAATTCTAAACATAATTCCCTAATGTGAAAATATTGTGAAATGATATAAAATACCAATGTAAGTCATTTCATGGATCTTGAAAGGGTTTGTGGTAGATCCAAAAGACCACATGAAGTAAATAATTAATGGGTTTTGTTCATGTCAAGGTTTATTGTAAACCTATAAAACCATGGGAGGAGTGAGGCTCTCTTTATATCAAGGTCATGAGCCAAATAGGGTATGCTAAAATGGGTGAGCATACTACAAGTGAGAGTGTGAATATTTTTGTACCATGTAAAAACTATGGGGGGAATGTTAGGAATTAGATTTTATATTATGGGTATTTATCGAAAGGTAAATAGTAACTAGTTAGTTAATATTTGGTAATAGTTATCTAAATATTGTCATAAACAATATTATGATAATTAGTTTGTTGTATATGTTGTTCGTAACAATAATATAATACCTATTATCCCCCAAAAATATCACTCATTTTTGGGACAACATTTAAACTATTTTGGTCCTATAGACCAAAATTGTCTCTTCCCTTTCCAAAATTTGTCTTGGGCATTCAAATTCCTCATTTTTCAAGCTTCTCAAAAGTCTATGGACTCTGCAGGATTGAATTTATGGACTCTATAGGCCATGTTCAATGGGATTTACAGGTTGATTTCTATAGACTCTGCAGGCAGGTTCATTTTTACAGGTTTAAAGGTTTCTACAGGTGGGTTCAATCAAAAGAATCAGTTTCTAACACTTAGTCATTTTTGGGATCATTTCAGTGCCTTGGTTCAATCAAAAATCTCCATCGGCAAGCATATAAGCAAAGAAGGCTTGAACCATTGAACCACTTTGGTGTAAATGTTCAATGAGTTCAAAGTTTAATAGGTTCAATGCTTTTGGTTCAATGTCAAGTTCAATCAAAGTAACGGTTCAATGGTTTGGTTCAACCAAGTGGTTCAATGCTTTGTTTCACTCAGTTGGCTCATCCAATTTGTTTCAATGCTTTGGTTCATCCTTTGGTTCAATCAAATGGTTCATCAGTTGATTCAAAGGCTTTGTGTGAACTGTTGAACCAAAGCTTGGTTCAACGTTTGGTTCAATGCTTCGGTTCATTCGATTAGTTCATCATCTTGAACCATCGGCTTAAACCATTGGCTTGAACCATTTTGGTTCAAAGCTTGGTTCATTAGCTTGGTTCAATGGAGTGGTTTAACAGAGTGGTTCAATGTTTGGTTTAATCAAACAGTTCAATGGCTTGGTTCAACCAAGCGGTTCACTCAGAAGGTTCAAAGGAGTGGTTCAAATACAAAAGTTCAAAGAAGCCTCCCAAAGGACAAGTGCCCTTGTGAAGGGCACTTGGTCAACAAAATTACCCTTTGAAAGGGTCATTTTCAAAGAAGGCCACAAAGGTAATTCTTTCATATTTTTGTTTAAGGAATTCAAAAAAGACTAACGCAAGAAACAATTCCTTTAGACTTTTTGTCTGAAAAAATTCCTTTAGATAAAAATTCTGAAGGAATTCAGGAAAGTGATTGCGGGAAGAAAACCTGAAGGAAATTCTCAAAGGAAAATGGAACAAAATGGAATAATTTTGTGAACTTTTTATCCATGGGAAATTTCTGCAGACAATTTGTCCGTGGGAAAATACTCGCAGAGAAAGCCCGAGGAATTTTTTGTGAACAATTTGTCTGTGGGAAAATACCCACAAAGAAATCCTAGGGAATTTATCTGTAGACTTTTTATCTAAATGAAAATGCCCATAAAAAAACTTGGGGAAAATGCCCACGAGGATTGTCCGCAGGAAGTGTCCACGAGAGACTGTCGAAGCCCGAAGGCCATTCAAAGACTGCCTGAAGGGCAGACACCCTTGCAGGGGGCTCTTCTCAACCCAAATCAAATCATTTATTAAGGCTCGAAAGGGTATATTCTTTCTAGGAAAGTGCCAAATAGAAAATCCAAAGAAGGACCAAGGGGTGACATGCCTGAAGACATCAAATTCAAGATAGCAAACTAGCTGTTGAAAATGTAGTGATGGGTGCGCGAACATCAATTTCAAAGCTCATAAAATAGCTGTTGATCCTTGTAATATATAGACCCGAATGCATTCACAGGCTTTAAGGCCAAAACTAGCAGGAAGTGACTAAGGAATAAAACAACAAATTGAATCCAGGACCCGATTCAACTAACCAAAAAAGGAGGAATGATGAAGAAGGATCAGATCGCCAGGTGGACATTAAAAGTTGCAAACTTTCAATAGCGTGACTTGTTTATCTACATTGAGAAAAACAAATGGGTAGATGCCCCTAATTTTTAGCCTTTCTTCCTAATATTTTTCAATGCAACATGATGTGTTAGTGTTCTTGAGTCCTTGAAGTGGCTATATAAGGGGCTCTATTTTATTGTAAATGGATCTCTTTTTGACAATCAGAATGAAACTCTACCCAAATTGAAAGGCATTACTGAGACTTTGAGCTCAGATTGTTGATCATATTTTGTTATTGGATTAAGAAAGCAAGTGATTTTTTAGACTTTGTGCTGTGATATCTTTGTTGTTGAGGAAACTATTCTTATGTCTTTTTCCTTAATATATCTTCTGTTCCTTCAATTCAACAAGTAGAATTAGTGACAATAGTCAGAAATTTGTCCTGAAGAGTCAACTATGGAGAGACTTTGTGCCCTCATAATTGCATTTAGTGTGTTTTCTTTTCATTTCTATGTAAAGGACTTTGGGATGACTTTGTGCTCTCATTGTCCTTCGTATCTTACTCTTGAGCAATTCAGGTGGAGACTTTGTGCTACATCTCAATTTGTTGGTTACTACGTCCTTGGTTACATTTTGTTATTACTACCAGGAGTACTCTTGTGGCTAGCTAAATAGTACTTCTGAAAGAAGAGGAGTGTTGTCTGTCATTTCCCTTGAGTTTTTCCTTTGATTTGCAGGCATCATCTCTAAATAAATAGAGATGGATGGTTTGTCCTACCCTTGAGTATTATTTTCTATATATATATATAGCATACCTATAAGGAACCTCCCCTTGATGAGAGGAGAGATCAGTCCCCTTATGATGTGGTAAACCTACACATTTTGATGACTAATCTTCCTACTTTGGCTTATTAGACCTATTTTGTTTATCAGTACGATGATCGACAAAATATTCAACCAACAGTTTTTGGCAACTCTACTGGGGATATACATATTTTTGTGCAATTTAGAACCTCAAGTTTCAGATTGAAACATCACCTATGTCTTACCCATTATCATTATAACCCTTATCCATTATAGACTCTAGCAACTCCATTACTTGTCTTACCCATTATCCATTTATAGCCTTACCATTTTCCTCCACCTTCGTTATTCTATCTAGTCTGCAAAACTAGAGCTGCTGGGAAAGAGTGCATAGTTTAAAGCCTCAAGCTTTAAACTAAAGAAAAGTCAATTCTTTTCTATTTTTGTTTCATAATTTAGCAGATTCAAGGTATACACGAAGCCAAAGGGCTAAAAGTATCGTTGACCCTATATTCGAGTTGGTATAGCAAAGTGATTTTGATATGTTTCCTTCACCATCTCATCTCCAATGAACCAAGAGCTTTCCTCCTACTAAAGTTAGATCTCCATTTCTAGACAAAGTATCTACTTCTGTTGTTGATAAAACTTTTCCAATAATTACCCCTCTGAGATTTGTTATTCCTCCTTTTCATAATCCTATAATGGTAGTTCAAGGCCCCTGGGGTAATGTTTTTGGTCCTCTCAATCTTATTCCACCTCTACATGAGCTTCCACGTAGTTCAAAGGAAGAATTTCCCCAAATTTTATGGTGATGGGAAAGTTTAACCTATGAACACATTGCAGCCTTCAGCATAGCTTGTGGAGTAATCAGAGTAGAATTTGAAGATGTAGCAGTCAGGCTTTTTGTGGAGACACTACAAGGTGTTGTTGTAGATTGGTTTTATCATCTACAAGCTCAGTCAGTGATTGATTGGAATACTCTCAAAGGTAAGTTTGAAGCCAAATTCAAACTTGAAAAAGATGCACATGCACTTCTGGCTCAACTTACACAGATGAAGAAAGAGCCTTATGAACTTATGAGAGACTTCATAGCCAAATTTGACAAACTGAGAAACAAAATTCCTTTAATTGCATGACCTACAGCTGAAAATCTCAAATGTTTCTTCATTAATTTTTAGTTACCTAAAGTAAGTTTTCTTTTGAGACGTGCTGGTCAAATAGATCTTGCTGCAGCTCAACATCTGGCCACAGAGGTAGAAGATGATCTCATCTTAGCATGGAAGATAAGAAGAGATCCAAATAGAAATAGACTTTCATCATCTTCTGAATATTCATCTATAGGCACCACTGATCCAATGGTGCAAACGCTGGCAAATGAAGTGCTAGCCTTGAAAAAGCAAATGGTGCAAGGAATGTCTTCTGCTCCTTCATACAGAGATATGCCAAGAAGGACATTTATAAATCAGTCATATTAGGGTAATGCTTCTAGGAATCAAGGGCAACAGAATTGCCTTCCTCCCCCACAAGGGAAACTTGCCCTTGAAGCTCCTCCAACCAACTCAGCAGTTGGATATTTAGAAATAGAACATGCTTTCTCTTTCCAACCTGAGTTTGAGCAAGAAAATGATGATGATTTCTTCACAGAGGATCAAGAAGAATCAGCTAGTGACTCCCACATTGGTTTCCTAAACTACCAGGATGAACCTAGAAACAAAGGAGAAGCTTTTGATGGATCATATGCAGTGTTTACTAGGTCCAAGAACCAATCAGTCCAGCAAGCTATAAAGGGAAGATAGAAGAGAAACCTTAGACAATAGTCATGATTGCTAAGCTTGGAACCACTCTGCCTTTTTAGTCAAAGGATCTGGTGATCACCCAAAAGGAAAATACATCAATTTCACCTTCACCTTCTATTTCAAATTTGCAAATCAACCCTCCTCCCATCCCTCCTAAAACTCAAAAGGTTGAAATACCTTCTTCTATTTCTAGACCAATTCAGCCATTTGACATAATTGATCATGTCAAGAAGACCAAAATACAAAGTCTGAATTCAAATGTTTGCAATCCAATCCTGATCAATTGAATAAGTTGGTCCAATGTGTCAAGAACTAGACTGTCCTTGCAAGATAAGAGGTTAAAAAACAATTCATGATTCCCCAAAGAACATGCCCATTCCAAAAATCTTGTCTTTACTCCTCCAACTACCCCTGGGAAAATAAAACCTTTCTATGTTTCCTTGTTAATAAATGGTCACAAGCTGAGTAATTATACTATAGACTCAGGTGCATCTAAAAATTTCATGCCTACTAAAGTAGTTGAGTCTCTAGGCCTCATATTGACCAAGACATTTGGGAGATGTTTCTCCATGGAGAACAAGCAAGTACCATTGCTAAAGAAAATTAAAGATGCCTAATTTACATTGGTAGCCTTTCTAGACAAGAGAATCAAGATGACTGTCTTGGTGGCTGACGTCCTAGCATCCTATGGCATTTTGCTTGGATGAAATTTTTGCAAGGACATGGGAGGAGAACTAAGCATGGACTTGTCTGAAGCAAGGATCCCTGTCCAAGGTGTAATGAAGAGATTGCTCCCTGAAAAGGAGGCAAAATACGTGGTCACCCAAACATCAGATCCTACAGCACAAATTTTATTTGATTCTTCAAGTAGGGGTAATTATTTCTTTACCACAGAGGATGTTCATGTTTCTATAGATGAAAGTCCTATAGCTGACAATCCAAGAATTGATCCAAAAAAGACTTCAGGGGAATTGGTAGGTTGAAGTACAAATAAGGAAGGATCTTCCATCTCTAATGAAGAGAAATTTGATAGGAGATCAGCTTTTGATGATGCTTCGATCCTGAAATCCAATGGCAGCAATTTTTCCACCAATGATGGAGTTGGACTGTGTTGATATCTCCTCAAGGAGATATTCTTCCTTCATGCAATTTGCAAGCCAACAACACCAACAACATAGTTGGATCCAAATCTCTGTTGCTCGGATTGAAGATTGCTCAAGATGAAGAAATCAAACTCTTTCACAGCAAAGGAGATGCTAAGCTGATAATTTGTCAGGTGTTTGATATGGACAATCCAATCATATGCTAGACTGAAACAGAAGAATAACCAATTATGGTAATGGACCATGCTACTGCAAATCAAAATCAAGCAAAGGAACCCTTTTCCAAGAAAGCAAGGAGTTATGGCTTTCAAATTGAAGACCACATCCTACCTTGGAACAAGAAGAAGAAAAGGCCAAGAGGAAGACACAAAAAATTGGTTTCCTAGTGGAGAGCTCCATTTGCCCGTCAGCGCTTTTGGGGGAAAAATGGTTTCCTACTGGTTTACCAGGATAAAGCACTATTTTCACTATCTCTCAAGAAGTAGCATTTGAAATACTTCAATTCTTGAAGTATCAAATCATTTCATCTGTACATATGTATATTTGTATAGTTTTTAATTCTATTTTGTTTTGTTTATATTCATTTTTGATGCCTTTCATTCCTGAGTAGCATGACTCCATAGCCCAATGGTACACATGAAGACACTGGAGATTCTAGATTCTACTCCCTTTAATTCTTTTTGCAATTGATAGAAGTTCCCCAACTGGAGCCAACTGTTGTCCCCCAAAAATATCACTCATTTTTGGGACAACATTTGAACTATTTTGGTCCTATAGACCAAAATTGTCTCTTCCCTTTCTGAACTTTGTCCTGGGCATTCAAATTCCTCATTTTTCAAGCTTCTCATAAATCTACAGAATCTACAGGCTTGAATCTGCAGACTCTACAAGCCAAGTTCAATGGGCTTTACAGGTTGATTTCTATAGACTTGGTTTCTACGGACTCTGTAGGCAGGTTCATTTTTATAGGTTTAAAGGCTTCTACAGGCAGGTTCAATCAAAAGAATCAGTTTCTAACACTTGGTCATTTTTTGGATCATTTTAGTGCCTTGGTTCAATAAAAAATCTCCATTGGCAAGCATCTAAGCAAAGATGGCTTGAACCATTAAACCATTAAACCACTTTGGTTCGAAGGTTCAACAAGTTCAAAGTTCAATAGGTTCAATGTTTTTGGTTTAACGTCGGGTTCAATCAAAGGAACAATTCAATGGCTTGGTTCAACCAAACGTTTCAACGCTTTGTTTCACTCAGTTGGTTCATTTGCTTTGTTTCAACGCTATGGTTCATCCTTTGGTTCAATCAAATTGTTTGTCAGTTGGTTCAAAGGCTTTGTTTGAACCATTGAACCAAAGCTTGGTTCAACATTTGGTTTAATGCTTCAGTTCATTTGATTGGTTCATTAGCTTGAACCATCGACTTGAACCATTTTGGTTCAAATATTGGTTCATCGCCTTGGTTCAATGGAGTGGTTCAACAGATTGGTTCAATGTTTGGTTCAATGGCTTGGTTCAACCAAGCAGTTCACTCAGACAGTTCAAAGGAGTGGTTCAAATACAAAATTTCAAAGAAACCTCTCGAAGGACAAGTTCCCTTGCAGAGGGCACTTGGTCAAAAAAGTACCCTTCAAAAGGGTCATTTTCAAAGAAGGCCGCAAAGGTAATTATTTCAGATTTTTGTTTAAGGAATTCAAAAAAGACTAAGGCAAGAAATAATTCCTTCAAACTTTTTGTTTGAAGGAATTCCTTTAGACAAAAAGTCTAAAGAAATTTGGGAAAGTGACTGTAGGAAGAAAACCCAAAGGAAATTCTCAAAGGCAAACTGAACAAAATGGAATAATTCTACAAACTTTTTATCCGTGGGAAATTTTCGTGGACAATTTGTCCATGGGAAAATACCCACGGAGAAAGCTCAGGGAAATTTTTGCAGATAATTTGTTTATGGGAAAATACCCGTGAAGAAAGCCCATGAAATGTTTCTGTGGACTTTTTGTCCACGGGAAAATGCCCATGAAAAAGCCCGAGGAAAATGCCTACAGGGATTGTCTACAGGAAGTGTCCACGAGAGACTGCCAAATCTTGAAGGCCATTTAAAGACGGCCTGAAGGGCAGATACCCTTGCGGGGGGCTCTTCTTGACCCAAAGTAGAACATTTATTAAGGCTCAAAAGGGCAAATTCTTTCCTAGAAAGTGCCAAATAGAAAAGCTAAAGAAGGACCAAGGGGTGACACGCCCAAAGACGTCAAATTCAAGACAATGAACTAGCCATTGAAAATGTAGTGACGATCACATGAACGTCAATTTCAAAGCTCATAAAATAGCCATTGATCCTTGTAATCTACAGACTCAAATGCATTCACAGGCTTTACGGCCAAAACCAGCAAGAAGCGACTAAGGAACAGAATAACAAATTGAATCCAGGACCTGATTTAATTAACCAAAAAAGGAGGAATGATGAAGAATGATCAAATTGCCAGGTGGACATTGAAAGTTGCAAATGCATGACTTGTTTCTCTGCATTGAGAAAAACAAATGGGTAGATGCCCCCAATTTCCAGCCTGTCTTCTTAACCGTTTTCAATGCAACATGATGTGTTATTGTTCTCGAGTCCTTATTGAAGTGGCTAGATAAGGGGCTCTCTTTTATTGTAAATGGATCTCTTTTTGACAATAAGAATGAAACTCTACCCAAATTGAAAGGCATTACTATGATTTTGAGCTCAGATTGTTGATCATATTTTGTTATTGGAATAAGAAAGCAAGTGATTTTTCAGACTTTGTGCTATGATATCTTTGTTGTTGAGGAAACTGTTCTTATGTTTTTTTCCTTAATATATCTTTTTTTCCTTTAATTCAACAAGCAAAATTAGTGACAGTAGTCAGAAAGGTGTCCTAAAGAGTCAACCATGGAGAGACTTTGTGCCCCCATAATTGCCTTTAGTGTGTTTTCTTTTCATTTCTATGTAAAGGACTTTGGGACAACTTTGTGCCCTCATTATCCTTTGTATCTTACTCTTCAGCAATTTAGGGGGAAACTTTATGCTACATCTCAATTTGCTAGTTACTACGTCCTTGGTTACATTTCACTGTTACTACCAGGAGTACTCTTATGGCTGGCTGAATATTACTTCTGAAAGAAGAGGAGTGTTGTCTGTCATTTCCATCAAGTTTTTCCTTTGATTTGCATGCATCATCTCTAAAGAAAGAGAGATGGATGGTTTGTCCTACCCTTGAGTATTATTTTCTATATATATATATATATATATATATATATATATATATATATATATATATATATATATATATATATATATATATATATATATATATATATATATATATATATATATATAACATGCCTATATGGAACCTCACCTTGATGAGAGGAGAGATCAGTCCCCTTCTGATGTGGTAAACCTACACATTTGGATGACTAATCTTCCTACTTTGGCTAATCAGACCTATTTTGTTTATCATTACGCTGATCGACAAAATATTCAACAAACAATACCTACATACTATTATAGGAGATTTGGATGTTTTTTAGGAGAGGTTTTGTAGGGATCTAAAATCCCTTATTATAAGAAATATTATCCTATATATTTTTATTGTGTTAGAATGAATTTAATAGAACATAATATTATTATTTGTGTAATTAAAATTATCTCTATGTATTCAGCTTCTCATGATTTAATTTTTTATATTAACTCTTTGAATTCATAACAGTTGAGTATGTCCATTCTATCCCACTAACATTATACTTTGCTACTTGTGTAAATAATATGCCCTAAAAAACATTGAGGTCTAGGGTTTTACATGAAAAATCAATCAAAACAAGTCATTAATAGGGAATCATAACTTGTGTGCATAGAAACAGGCTTGGAAAACTTCAACATAGGTGTACTCAAAATCCTAGAGTAATTTTGTAGAGAGGACATTAGCATACAAAAGAATACACTAGTGTCATTGGTGTTACTATCCAAGAGTGGTTTTAACAGTTGGATCCTATTTATGGCACCTTGATCAAAAGCTCTCCCAGTTTATAGCCTCCAGATCATCCATCTCAATCAATTTCCAGCTAAGTACTTATTTGCATCATTTATTATTATTTTTATAAATGTCAAACTAGGTCAATTATATTAAAAATCAAAGGTTGTATTTATTTCATATTTTATACCCTGGTTTATTATACTCATCCCCATTAACAACCTATGTATTACACTCTGTAACCCTAAAAAGTTAAATCACATACTAAGAACATAGATAAATTCAATAAGATAATATGAATGGTATGTAAGCCATAAGTGGGAAACACATATCCCTAGACATGATATAGGTTAAGGGCATAAAAAGCTTTTTATCCATTGAACGGAGGATTTAGAAGATAAACAAAAAACCTCAAGAAATTACATAGTATTGAAAATAGAAGTTTACTCTTAAACCAATGTGAAGAAAGAGTAGTCATCAAAGTGCCAATTGACCATCTATTTATGAGACTAAGGTAATGATATACTCTTGACCAACCCTCTAGAAGTATCCATTTTTAACAAATAGCTAAAGCCTTCAGTAGCCAATACATAAAGTGACGAGGATAGAGGACATCCTTGACGTATATTTTGAAATAGATATGAGTGTTCATATTGAATGTCATTGATAGTAGTATAGGGCTCTAGATCTTGGAATAGCATTTTAACCATACAAACAAACCTAAAGCTTAAAGTATAGCCAAAATGACAGGGCATTCAATTATGTCATGTAGGCTTTCTCAAAATAATTTTTGAAAAACATAACCTTTTTATGAGACCTTTGGGCCCATTACATATCTTCCCAAACAATAATAATGTTATTAGGAATAAATCCATTGTGAATGAAATCAATTTACTCAAAAAAACAATAAGGGGTAGTAAATATATAACCCTAAAAACAAGAGATTTATTAATAATTTTATAGGAGACATTTAGAAGAGTAATATGTCTCCAACTGGTTCTAAGCTCAAATTCTCAAGGTATGGGAATGAATTCGATATTACATTGACTAATAACTTTTCTAAGAGAATGGGTGTGAATGGCTTGAAGGTATATTATGTGCCTATCTAGACCTATATTATCCATTAAAATCTTATAGAATTTGTAAATAAACCCACAAATACTAGGGTCCTTATCAATAACCATTTGTATTATCACTTCCTAGAGTTCCTCAATAGATAGAAGCTGATCACATGCCACCCAATGCCTCTCCATCAAATTACAAGGAACCACATGGAATCATCTATCAAGAGCATGATCTTGTTCAACATGTAAGGTTTAGAAACAAACACACTATGATAATGATAAATAAAAGGCTTTCAAAACATCATAAATATGTGTAATATGAGAACTAGCTTCTTGAATGAATTTCACATAATTAGTCATTTTCCCGTAATGGAAGAGAGCAAAGAATTATTTCAAAGCTTTATATATGATTTTTAGTCAATGTATGTGATCTCCACAAGCTTGATAATGTTGATTTACTTTAATTTTATGCCACCATAAGGTATCTTACTTTTGCATATCCTCACAAAAGGGAGAAAGTTCCAATACCTATAAAACTTGGATGAATTCAATTGTCAAGCCATATGAGCTCTGGGGTGGAAAGGATTTTCTTATTAGCCATAGATTCTGAGAAAAATATATTTTTGATTGATAGCATTATCTCACCACTCAATCCAACTAGCATATCTAGAGAACTAAGGAAGAAGATTCCATATTCTAATAATGTGCTTCTTGGTCCAAGAATGGTGCAGGTGTGTGGTATTGAGAGAGAATTATGTATTGTCATTTTTAGTTGAGAAGTAAACCATTCAATATCAAATTTGATGGGGAGATGGTCTGAAATCAAAGCATCAAGGATGATTACCACATGTTGGTCAGAATTATTGACAATAGTAATAAAAAATTATCTACAATTAGAGAATGATCCAAGCTTTTCATCACTCTTTCATTTCCTTGACATAAATTGGACCATGTGAACCAAGGCAAGGTGGCATGAAGGTGGTAGTGATAATTATGATTAGATAATCTAAGGTTATTATGCATGTAAAAGCATGCCTCTCTTTCACTAGAGCACCAATACATGGGAAGTAACCCTTGATTTTCTTCTATAGATTCAATCATATTGAAATTGTCACATATGATTCAGTTGGTGTCAAGTAGTGAGTTAGCTAATCAATGTAAAAAATCTGCCCTCTCAACCACATCATTTAGCATAATCAATAGTATTAAGGTAAATTGTGTTGCATACTAATTTAATTCCATTTATATATATTACATTTTCGTGAATTTAACATGAATCAAACATATAACCTTCTGAACTTGATGTTTTGGATGTTTCTTCCAATTGTCTTTTTATATTTTTTAATTATTAGTAAACGCTTTTTCAAATCATCTTTTTATGTTGTTCTTAAACATTATCTTACATTATTAGATTGTAACAAATCTCTCAAAATTACTCCTAAAAATAAATTAACTATAATTTTAAACATTATATTACACATGTTAATACAAATCTATTAATTCATATTACAATTACCTAACCACTAATAATTAAGCCATTTTAAAATTTTATCATATATTATATCCTTACATATACAAATTAAAAAATTTATATGTAGGGATTAAAATTAAAGTTATGATTTTCCTTCAAATGTTTTCAATCTTAGATAAATTTTAATATATTATATATATTTTTTAAATTAATATATTTTTCAAAAGAAAAGTTAATTATAAAATAGTTTACCATATATTTATAATTAAAATATTATTTATTAATTATTATTTTTTAATATATAAAACGTAATAAACAAATCAAATTATATTTAAAAATTATATTAAGAGAATAATATTATATATTACTAAACACCATTAAAGAGGTCATGCATGTTATCAACAAGTTCAATAGTAGAATTTCAATAAAAATGGATTGAAATTGTGCAAAAGTTCAATTGTACTCTTTATTAGTGTTATACTCATTATAAATTTTTAAAATAAATATATTTTTTATGGGTTGAATTAATTTAAAATATAATTGAAAATAAATCAATTTAAGATTTGATTTGATTTATTTATATATTTATTTAGTTCTGAGGGATTACAGATGAAAAATTAAAATAAATATTATAAAATTATAAAATGATAGAAAATTTTATATTTTTAATTTATATATTAATTTTATAAATGATAGGAAAATAGTTTGGTGTGGAAAAAAATAAAGACAAAAACAAATTATGCTTATTTATGAATATAAATTGAAAAATCATATATAATATTTTGTTACGTCTTTATTCGAAAGATATATTATGAGAATGTGGTTTTCATGAGTTAAGTTATAAATTTTATTGATAGCATAATATTTTAGTAATATTTGATTAAAATATTTTAAATATAATACTAATTTAATTTTTAATTATAATAGTTATATTTTAGAAATTAAATGTACAAATTTTGTTTATATTAATTTTAATATATATAATTAATCTAGATTAAAATATTAATCATGATTGGTTAAATGATTTGGTTGTTTCAAATCCTATTTAAATTTAAATCTCTAAAAAAACATGTTTAATAAAATTCAATCTTATTATTACACATACATATAATAATAAAATATAACTAATCTATATATTCATTAAATATTTCTTTCTTGTTACAATCATCTCTTATAATTACATGTTTAAATAATTATTAAAAACTTAAACTAAATTTAAATAAAAAAAATATATTTTAATAAAACTCTAATTTTATATATGTTTATGAGTTAAAAAAAATATTAACCTTTAAAATATGTTTATCATTTATTTCAAACATCTAAAATAATATTAAATGTATTCATTAATTAATAATTATTATTTCGATTAAAAGTGATATTTAATCAATCAAAATAATATATACTAGCATAGATATCTTAAATACATTTATCTAAAATATGTCGAGAGATATCAATCTCGAGGCACTTATATTGTGATGTATGTTAGATAAGCACCTCGAGATTGATATCTCTAGGCATATTTTAGATAAATGTATTTAAGATATCTATGCTAGTAGCACCCGCAGGTGTGGCATGTACATTTAACAATAAATACCAATTAATGCATCATTTGATATTCATCCAAATAAGAAATATATATCACATTCAATGATAATTAAAGAAAATAATTTAATATATATCAAAATGTGAAAATAAATATAATATATGTAATATTAAACACGTAACATTATTGTAGTTCTAAGGACTTGAGTAACATTATTTTACATGTGAGATGGCCACAAATGTTAACCCTGGTCTTTCTGTATACCTTATATCAATTGTTGCTTTAGAAAGAGTCAATCTTTGTGATTTATGTATGGATAATCCCCAAGCCAGTCTTAAAGGTAGTTATTGTGTTTGTCTCCTTTGTATCGGTATAATTGGAATTGTATGTAGAGTTGCATCTGCAAATGACATTTGAGAGTAATTATCAAATTCTACCATAACATATGTAGGTGGCTCTAGTGGGGCACATCCAAGTTTGTATACTATACGTCAAATATATCCTAGAGATCCATTTACAAGTCCTGCTTCTATCCATAAATTAGAGGTTAACATCACCCCTAATAACTCCACATATAATTTATTGTTTTGACCTCTTGATGGATCGGTATTACTTATTCAAGTAGCAATGCTCCATGTAATCGGTCCTGTTAATGATTTTAATTTCATTTTGTCATGAATTTTCACATTATCATTTGTTTTAAATAAATGAATGGCATTGTAAAAATCTTCCCTGATGCTTGGGTGTAATACACTATTTGTCCTTGACATCAATAGTTTCTAATCATCAATAGTCAGATGTGAATCTCTAAGATTTGTGAGTAGATGTTAAAACCTTTTTTGGTCATCACTTGAAACCTTTTTTGGTCATATCTTTCCATGTTTGTTACTATTGTATGGTGCTTTATCACTCATAGGAGGTAGCTGACCCAAATCTCTTAATAAAATCGTTGATCTACCTCCAAAACTCATATTTGTATTTTCTAGAAATGCTTGACAAAGTCATGCATCTATGTTTTGTAACATTTTTTCCCTAATGAAACTCATTTCATCAATCAATATGATATGCCGTATTTATTTTTGAAAACTTGTGAATCTTGTTCCTTCTAATTCTAAAAAGGCTATGATTAGGATTCATAATGTTGAGTGGATTGTTGAAGCACCAATATTAAATGTTGCAAGTTCAGTTGGTACAAGTAATAGAAGTGGACAACGTTACATAGTTGATGATTCATTTTCAAAAGCTTCAGCAATGGCATCAATTAGATGTGATTTTCCTATTCCTACTATTCCTTGAATTATCATGCATAGTGGTGCGATATTATGAGTCTAAAAAAAATGTCTCATGATTATATCAAGTGTCTTTTTTGTTTGGCACCTAAGGTTCCATATGAAATATTACTTGTTATATCATCCGGTATGAGTAACCCGTTGTATTTCATTATGCTTATGAAATTTATAGCTGAAGTTATGTATTCTTCTCCTTTATATTCATTATTCCATGGTGCTTGTCTATCAAGATCTCTTCTTCCCAACATATCTAATTCTGATACTTCCATAATTAGGCCACGATGTAGCCTTGATATAATTTCCCCCTCATGTTCCATTGTATTTTGATGAATGGATTGAACATCATCACATTAAACATCACTTTGATTTATATGGTCATCTAGTATAGTTCTCTACTCCATATGCCAAGGATTGTAATTCAATGATTCCTAGTTTGATGTTATTATATCATCATCAAGTTCGATATCTGTTTTTATATTATGAAATATCTTGTAAAATAATAACTCTGACCAACATAAATCAGCCTATTTTTCTAATTCTCACATTGACACTGTAGTGAACCTTGGAAACACTCTCACAATAGTTGTCACACTCCTGGCCTCCCATTTATTATCTTGCCTTTGCTTGGGATTATATGACCATAATCTAGTTGTCTCCATAAGTGAAAAGCTTTCCATTTCATAAGGTTTGTTCATGTATCCATCAATGAAATTTTTTAAAGGTTTATCATTTTCTGATCTTTAGTATGTGTCATCGGTTTGAACACTTCACTTAATGAACTTTATTAATTATATTTGTGAAGTGGACTATCAAAATAAAAATTGAATTTTATTATAGCACACTTAAAAAGTATATCAATAACAATTTGTTTTTGAATGAAACACTTTTCTAAATTTATCAGGTGAGTCCTTTTACAACCAAGGAAAGGGTCCTTCATTAGTTAAATTTAACAACCATTTATATATTTATCCTCGTAAAAAATGTATTCTTTGGATATCTTCATCTCTTATAACTTATTACCAATCAATTTCATTTTTATTTTTATTTTTTATTTTTAAAAATAATAATAATTACCTATTCCAAAGTGTCCTTCAAAATTTACAACAATTAATTTTTTTTTAAAAGAATTTTTTATTTTTTTTACTATAATCCTTTATTAATATAACTATCACCCTTAAAAAAATGTTCAATAGATTGGAAAAAAACATAAACATAAATAAACAACATAACTTACCAATTAATTATTTATAATTATTTAAAATATAACTATTTAAGGAATGCAACTAATCAATTAACTATTTAAAATGTATTTTAATTCATTTATGTATGTATATATATAAGTTGGATAATTATACATACATAAATGAATCCAAATACATTTTAAATAGTTAATTGATTAGTTGCATTCTCTCTCTCTCTCTCTCTATATATATATATAAATTAATTGGTTAGTTATATTATATAATATAACTAACCAATTAATTTATATATATATATATATATATATATATATATATATATATATATATATATATATATATAACCAATTAATTATTTATAATTATTTAAGATAACACTATTTAAAGAATGCAACTAATCAATGAACTATTTAAAATGTATCTTCATTCATTTATATATGTATAATTATCCAACCTATATATATATAATTATATATAATTCAAACTTTTATCTAACAATTTTAAAATACAATATATCTATTTAATTTTATATATATTTACAAGTTTAAAAAAATATATTAACCTTTAAAAAATGTTTATCATTTATTTTAAACATCTAAAATAATATTAAATTTATTCATTAATTAATAATTCTTATTTAGATTAAAAGTGATATTTAATCAATCAAAATAATATATATTAATTTTTTAAACAAAATTACCACACACAAGAAATTAAAATATATATTTTTCAAATACAACGTGATTTGCCTTGGAAAACAAGAAAGTCTAATTTTTCTATAAGCCTGCACCATATTTTTTTTTATAAGTCTACATCATATTGCAAAACAAGTGTATTTTTTCAATACCACCTGCACCATATCAGTTTGCAAAACTGCAAATTACAGTAACAAAGAAGTCTATTTTTTCAATACCACTTGCACCGACCGTATTAAGATTGCCAAACCACCTGCAATAATTTTTATTTATGTTGTATGAATTAAAGAAGTCTACTGTTGATGTTTATTAAACTAAACGCAAGCCACTATATCCTACAGAAATGAAAAAAACGGCAATCATAATCAACACGTAGAAAAACTACATGGGATTCTTCTAAAATAGTATAGTATTCTAGTGTTCATCATGCCATTTGCATTTCGTGGTAAATGTTTTATATAATGTTCTAGTTTTCATCATGCCATTTTGCAGATGTACTCTTTCTATTCCTAAAGAGCACTTTTCTCTCTCGATGTTTTACATTAAAATTGCAACATAATTGTCCATTAACATTTGATTAGATTTAAAATATAAATAATTGTAAAATAAAGGTGTTTAGTTTTCTAAACTTAAAGTAATAAAAAATGAAAGGAGGGTTTAGAAATATATCTTTAATATGAAAAGATATGGACACAGTTTTCAATGTTTGATAATCGAAATAAAAGTTTTGTGGCAAGAGAACGAGAATTTTGAAAACTCATGGTAAATATAAAACTTTGTTCAAATCATCAATTTTCATTTTAGGGTGATATAATCGTAGTGAGTATGATTCTAGGTAGTGTCAACTGAGTAAAAACATTTTTGGCAAATGTGTTCATTATATTTGGGGCTAAATTTTTTTTTGTTTAGTTTTTTGAGACTTTGGACCAATCATTGGAAAATTGCACTTCTTCTTTTTAGCCTAATTAGGTAGTTAGTCTTGAAAATAATAAAGAAAATGATGTGTTTTCAGGCCTACTTTACACACCAAAAAGATCTCAACTTAATTGATATTTGGTAGGCCCCTCAATAGTATACAATATTAAAAAAATACTTAAATAATTTCACTAATTCACCATCGAAGAAAACCAATGAAATGCAATGTGTCGCTATAATGAACATCAATGTTACAATGAATGCTTTCTAAATGCTTGCTTGATTTCTCTAGAATGCTTGAAAAATATTAATATATAACCATGAAAATAGACACTAGACATTTTTTAAAAACTTCTCTAGATGCCTAAATCCACTAAGATACCTATGTATAAATATAAATGACTTGAAAATAATATCCAACACACTAAGAAGTATATTTTAATGCACTTGTGAACCCTATATTAACATTATTTCCTTTCCTACTCACGCATGGGTGAGTACCAATAATAATAATCTATTGAAATCTAGAAAACTCAAAATGATATACTTGATTTGACTGAAGATGTAATGATGCCTTTAGGAAATCACATGATTCTAAATTTATGCTAAAGCTTGTATACATTTATGAGTAGAATTTTTAGTGATAAAAATAAAACTAAAATAATATTTTTAGTGCTACAAAAAATAAGGCTAAATAATATCTTAACTATATCTTGTTGTGCGAATAGGTGGCGTGTTTTGGATATATCTTGGAGTAAGTGAAATATGAATGCCCTTTCTATAA
Source organism: Torreya grandis (assembly GCA_037957365.1). Classification (NCBI taxonomy): domain Eukaryota; kingdom Viridiplantae; phylum Streptophyta; class Pinopsida; order Cupressales; family Taxaceae; genus Torreya; species Torreya grandis. The sequence goes on from JARHVA010002322.1 coordinate 315,454, forward strand.
GGATGAAAGTTTTTTGAATTTTTGGAGTCTAGATAAAATGAGTGAATTATATATTCTCCCTTTTGAAATTAGGATGAACTTGGGAACATATATCTCAAAATAAATGAATTGCAAAAATCATATGTAAGATAAGACATAAAATTAGTTATGTATAACATAGAAGTATATCTTTTTTTTAGCATATATGTTATAAATAAGTTTTCAAATGCAACCATGTTATATAATCAATATAAGTGCTAGAATAATGTGCCCTATATGAATGGAAATGTAATAAATATAATACAAAGGGTAGGATGTTCCATATGAACACAAGATACAAGAATTTCAAGCTCAATTATAGATTCCTCATATGGTCCTAAGGTATTAAAAAAAAAAATCATACGTATGGGTCATTCCATTAATAAATGTATGATAAGGATCATGGAGACATATGAAAATAATAAGAGGATTGTGCATGATATCGTTCATGGAACCATAAAATACAATAAATATATGATGAAAAAACTAAAACAAACAACATGCCATATATATGATAAGGTACATAGAAAACACTTGAGACATTGAGAGCATGAAAGCACATATAAAATACGTAATAAAGTGAAAACACATCAAGCATAAAGTAATCATAGGTGAAAATGAAGACATGCCAAACACACTAATGATAGACCAAGCACTGAGTAAACAACTCAATACACAAAAGACACATCAAAATGGAGCAAACACATATAATAATGGTGTGTCAAGCATGATGTAACCAATTCAATTATGTGATCAAACAAAGAGTAATAACTTGAGACATGAATATATCATGCTTAACATCCACGTGAATGTATGGAAGAAAACAACATATAAGGACACATCCAACAAGAAAAGTACATTAAAGAATATAAGATAAAATGAGAATCTTATATGATAAATAATAATCAATGAATATAAATCCTAAAATGGTACTAGGAGATGGCTCCATAATATCCTTCATTATTTCCTCCAAGAAACAATGGGATATGCCTGAGCCTAATATGAATTCATAATCACAAATATATCCCTGTTGCATATAAATATTGCATTTAGTTCAACAATTTCCTCAATAACATGTATAATTTGTGATAACTTTTTTCTAAAAAAATAATCATGAATATATAATGTGTAATTGTAATTCTATTGTACCACATTTTTTCAAATAATCATTGAACAAGATAAAAAGCAAATGAATTTAAACATACATGTAATGATCATTTCCATTACAATTATGGGAAATCTAAAATTCATCAATGTAATCAGCCCAATGTATTTTGGGTTGGACAAATCAATAAAAAACCTAAGAAAAATAGAAGAATATAAGCAAAAGCAAAAGTGAGATCATCGTAAGAAAACATGAGAAGGTGAAATAAACATGACAATCTGAAGAGAATAAAAATGTAAGGCAAGTTGGAGAGAAGGAAATAGGGCATAATCAGACAAAGAAATAAAGAGAGATATATGACTAAAATCATGGTGGAATTTTTAGCTAAATCAAAATGGATAAAATATTAAGATCGTATGGAAATCATGGAGGAAAAAATAATCAATTGACATGAGATTGAAGAACCCTATAGGGAAACCTAACATAAAATAAAGTTGAGAAAAAGTAGAAGTTTTAACATTCATATTGGCATGATTATTTATTGGGTTTGTATATTGTGAAATCCTAGGGAATTCTGACATATCTTGAATGCATAGATGAAAAGTGAACATGTCTCTATGGATTTTTTAATAAATAATATTAGAATAGAGTGTACGTGAGAAATATATAGGTAAGATAGGTAAAGGAGTGAATAATTACTTGTGTTCTTTATTATGTGGATGAATATGTATGGAATCTAGTAACTAATTTTTTAAATTTGTTAGTATAATTTATTAATTATTTTTAAAATAATTAATATGATTTTTTCTTTTAACATCGATTTTATTTAATGTGTGGTTTTATAATTCAGTATTTAATTTTAATAATTTCACTAATTCATTATTCAAAAAAATAAGTGCAATGCAATATGTCTTTAATATGAATATCAATACTATAATGAAATATCTTTAAATATTTTTTTGATTTATTTATATAGTACTTTAAAATTATCAATATATTACTATGAAAATAAATGTTATACATTTTTTTAAAATTATTTATAGATACTTGAATGCATTAAGATATTTATGTATTTCTAGATGAATTGAAAATGATATCCTTAATTTAACTTAAATGCATTAAGAAGAAAATTATAGTGCATCTATGAGCCCTACAACAAATTCTTTCCTTTTCTACTCACACATGGGTGAGTACTAATAATAATTATCTATTGAAATCTAGAAAACCAAAGTTGATTTGACTAAAAGTGTAATGATGCCCCTAAGAGATCACATCCCTCCATGTCTATGATAAATCTTGTAGACATTTCTAAGTACAATTTTTAGTGAAAAAAACTAAGCTAAAATAATATTTTAAGTTCTATCAAAAATAAGGATAAATAATATCTTAACTATCTTACATTGGGAATAGGTGGCATGTTTTGGATAGGCTTTGGAGTAAGTGAAATATGAATGCCCATTTTATAGGGACATAAATTTTGTTTAAATTATGAAGTATAGATAATATGAGTTGATTATATATGCTCCCTCTTGAAATGTGAGATGAACTTGTGAAGAACATATCTCAAAAAAATGAATTAAGAAAATTATTTGTAAGATAAGATATAAAACCAATGATGTGTAATATAGAATGTGTTTTCATATATATATATATATATATATATATATATATATATATATGAAAACACATTCTATATTACACATCATTGGTTCATAAATTTTGTTTAAATTATGAAGTATAGATAATATGAGTTGATTATATATGCTCCCTCTTGAAATGTGAGATGAACTTGTGAAGAACATATCTCAAAAAAATGAATTAAGAAAATTATTTGTAAGATAAGATATAAAACCAATGATGTGTAATATAGAATGTGTTTTCATATATATATATATATATATATATATATATATATATATATATATATATATATATATATATATAAAGCTTCATAATGCAAGCCTATGATGTAATCAATATAAATAATAGATAATGTGCCACACATAGACAAAATGTATAAATATAACACAAATGGTATGGTGCCTGATATGAACACAATATCTAAGCATTGTAAGATCAATAAGAGATTCCCTATGTGGGCTTAAGACATAAAAAATGTAAATCACACATATGAGTATTTCCTCTAATATATGCATGATATTTATCATGGAACCATGAAACACAATAAACATTTGATGATAAAAATTATAATAAATAACATGTCATACAAATGACCAAGTGTAGAGAAAACACTTGAGACATTGAAATCATATAAAGCACATAGAAAACACATTAAAAAATTAGAGTCACATCAAACACATATTAATCATAGGAGGTATTGAAGACATGCAAAACATGTTAAGGACAAACCCAACATTGCTTAAACTCCTCAACACACAAAAATACATATCAAAGTGGAGAAATGACATATAATAATGAAGGCATGTCAAGCATGATATAAACTATTCTAGCAGGTGACTAATCATGAAATGATAACTTGAGACAAAAATATAAGGATATTAATATATAAGTGAATATATGAGAAATAAAATAAATACAAGGACACATTTAGTATGAAAAGGGCATTAGAGAATATAAGATAAAATGAGAGCCTAATATGATAAATAATAATCAATGACTATAGAACCTGAAATGATACTTGAAGATGGACCGATAATCCCCCCATTATTTCCTCTGACACATAATGGGATATGACCTAACCTACTATGAATGCAAAATCATAAACACATACCTATTGCATAAAAATATTGCATCTATCTTAACAATATCATTAGTATCATGTATATGATCAATATTTATAATAAAACTAATAGGTACTTGAAGAGCTTTAAGTTAGATTAATCTCATGCACAGAATAATAAAGCCAAATTTACATAGAGAATTCTAATTCAACACAAATATATTATTTATTTCACACTGAATTCTTTGATAATTCATTCGAACATATTACAAACATATATATAGGAATAACATCCTATCACAACTCTGATATTCTCTCACCTATAAAACCCCTAGAACTCCTATAATAGTGTAAACCTAAATATGATATATTGTTATAACATATAACAATATATCTAACAACATAATATTCTAAATTATCATATTAACCTTATGGTTATAACCACTAATTACTAACAACATATTACTATTACCTCGTGATAAATATCAACCTTACTATTTACCATCCTGTAAATTTCTCATGTAAACATTATCTGTAACATTCACCTCCTAATGTTGACATGGTACAACATAAATCCTTCTACTGTAACATGTTGTATGGGCTTGCCTCATAATATAGATCAAAGATGGGTGTGTAAACTTCCAACTAGCTGACCGTCTTGCTGCACATGACCACAACTATGCGAAGGAATGCATCCTGTATTTACTCTATGAAAAGAATGCACTCGATATTCCACTAACAGATTATCCTCATAAAGAAGGAAGGCATCTAGAGGACCGTAACACCAATAAAATAATTTCTACCTTTTTACATCTATGATTTTGATCGACCACCAACCCTTTCCAAACTATGAGTGTTACAATAAAATTAGAGACAATCTACAATGTTTTCTACTAGGGGTTAAAACATCAAAATTTTATTTACATCTTCTACAAACCAAACTGGAATAGAAAGAAAACACACATTGAAAGTAACATTTGAAATTATAAGAAATTAACTTCTTACTTGTATCCACTGTGTACGATCATGTCACTCAATCTCACATAGTAAAGAAGATTTCCACTACCATTGATAGTGTTCTTTGACTTTAATAGGTTTAGTTCTAAGTATAAAATAAAACATTGCTCTATGTTATCCTCCCATAATGTGAATATTTTCAAAAAAACACCACCACACAACTGAAAAGTAAATGCACACCACACAAAGTCACCAAAACATTGATGTGGCTCCATCATTGGTGACTGATGAGAGGTTGTTGAAAGACCTCCATCCTCTATGTATCCTCCATCCTCCATTATGTCCGTTGCTTATTCATTTGATGAAGTCATGAAGATCTAGTGTATTATTTTCTTAAGGAGAAATTCCACCCATAATGCAGATGTCACATACAAGTGAAAATGCATCTATGTATAATTTTTGATTTTTTGACACTTTTGATGACTGAGACTTCTAAACACTAAATCATAATGATTGACATACTTAAAAATACAACTTAGTTCTTTTGACATTTTTAACGATAACAAAAGAATTGACTTTTTAAAGTCTTTTGAATATGACACAAATATGAACACATAAAATTATTTTATGACATAATATGCTTGACACTAAACAAATAAAAATAATATGACTATTAATATAAATTGACTCACTAAAATACATACAATACGATGTGACTCTCAGAGGATTCATACTTGGAAGTCAACATACCTAAATAGAGACACCAATAGTAGAAATATAAAGAACCAATACAAAAAAATAAAACTATCTATTACTAATCACTTTAAATACCATAGACATTTAATGAAATCTATATTTTTGACATGACATGGCAAAACACAAAACTAGCTGACATTAATAATCCTAAAAAAATAGGACTCACTTATAAACCATTGCCATGATCCAAATGGAGAGAAGACTCAAATGCACTAGTTGAGGTTATTTGATCAATGAATTAACTGGTGTATATATATTTTCACTATTTGGTAGCTTCACATGATGTGTAGCTATGGATATAACATTTTTTTATTGCCTTAATATTCTCCAAAAGCATTTCAACATGAAAAAATAAGTGTTGGGCATAAGTGTTGATGTGGTAGGGTGAGATAAAAGAGGTTTTTTATGAATGAACATATCAGGACTGTGACTAGAAATAAATCAGATTTTAATAGGTATGCTAAGAAAATGCTTTGCACAAATGCATCAAGCTAGTCTAAGAAATGGATAGAGATAAAGGGCATAAATGTAAGTGGAGATGCAGGTGATCACATCTATAAGGTAACACAAAATTTAATAAAAATCTTGGTCGATGAAAGTGCCAACATAGACTGATCTTTGATATTTTTTAATTGATTCTTCACATTGATCACTAATAAATGTGCAACTTTTAATGCTAACAAATCTAACAAGAAATATCCTTAGATTAATATGATGCTCAATAGATTTGGAATTATTCTAAGGATGCTGAGTTAAATCTAATTCAGGTGATATGGCTTCATATCATGCTCAAATACATAGTATTTATAAATTCACCCTTGGTTGAGAAAATAGAATGATAGCAGGATCTGTGAATGGCATGGTCAAAGTAAGAATCTACAACTTGGAGCAAACTATTTAAAACTGATTAGGTAGTTATGATCACACAATGTTAGATCAAGAATAAAAGTTATCACCCATAGGTGTGAATAATAACATCACTACCCATACGTATTCTTTACACCATCAAAACCACCTGCTCTGATACCAATTATAGGTATTTAAAGAGATTTAACTTAGATTAATCTCATGCACAGAATAATAACGCAGTTGAACTTACACAATAAAATTTTAATTCAACACAAATATATTATTTCTTCCATACTAAATTCTATGATAACCCATTCGACCATATTACAAACATATATATGGGAATAACATCCTATAACAACTCTGATATTCTCTCACCTATAAAACCTATGGAACTCTTATAATAGTGCAAACTTAAATATGATATATTATTATAACATATGACAATATATCTAACAACATAATATTCTAAATTACCGTATTAACCATATGATTATAACCACTAATTACTAACAACCTATTACTATTTACCTCATGGTAAATATCAACTTTGCTATTTACCATCCTATAAAGTTTCCATGTAAATATTATCCATAACAAGAACATGTTGATTCTTAAAACATTATCGAACAAAAATTAACCATTTCACCTATAGTGAAAGTTAAAATGGATGAGTACCAACTTAATCATAGGACCATATATGGTAAATATCAACTTTGTTATTTACCATCCTATAAAGTTTCCATGTAAACATTATCCATAACAAGAACATGTTGATTCTTAAAACATTATCGACCAAAAATTAACCATTTCACCTATAGTGAAAGTTAAAATGGATGTGTACCAACTTAATCATAGGACCATATATGCAGAACATAATTGTTAAGTGCAAAAGATCTCAAAGAAATCAAGACTTAATATATTTATAAAATTAAATCACTCATCTAAAATTATTATCGATGTGAAATGCAATCAGGTTATATAATTGGAACATTTCACTTTTAAATAAAAATATATATTTGTGTATTCTTATTTCATATAAAAATATCATTTGCATAATCAGATTTCACTTTAAGATTTGTATATGTTTTTTAAAAAATAATAGAGTGAATCTTATGGGGAAATAAACCTCTTGAATATTAAAATCAAAATAATCTCAAAATATCTTCTTTGATAAAATATAATATTATTTTGTAATCACATAAAAGTGGTATTAGAGTGATAAGAGTGTTATTTGAGACTACCTATACATATTTTAGCCTTAGACCTATCATATATCCTATTATCATACTTATCCATATTTTGTGTGAGTCATAAGCATCTCTATTTAGCTCAAACACAGTCCCAAACCTTCATTACCTGATCCTAGCCCTTCATGCCTAGTGTTCTTCCAGCTAGACATTAGCACCACATTAAAGACACTAGAGCCATGTGGTGCTAGTTTCCTCAAAATGGCACCTATGTCTTTAACCCTAACTTTCCTAAATGAATATATTTTCAGAACTAAAACCCTCATAAGGTTGGCCTAGACATCTTTTATTATCTGCACAAGCAACGAAACACTATAAATACATGAATTTTAGCCCTCAATCCACTAGATGTAAATTATATGAAAAATACCTATTAAAACATGAAACAAGTTGATTAAAATCAAGGTTATTAATCCCTATTCTACCCTACTTCTATAAATTACCATCTACAACATCCCTATGATCAGATTTTCTAGATTTCTACTCTCAAGTACATTCAAGGTGCTCAAATCCATTATCATACTAGCATCACTTATTATTTCACCAGCACTTAGATGGAGAGAATTAAATTAGGTTTGATCCCTTCATAGAGTATTGGTATGTAGGAAACTCTCTTCACAACAAGGTGTTAAGGATGTCTAATTTATCCTACTAATGAACACACTTTTTAGTTCATACCCTACTTACAAGGAGGATTAGGTTTGCATCATGAATTATTCATTACTTGCATAATATAGAGTTATGGAATTCATGAACTTAAGAATAGACCCAAAAAATACAAACATAGGTACACCCATAAGTTCAAGACAGTCCTACATAGAGGACATTAGTGCCAATATCAAGACATTAAGACCACATGGTACTACTGTCTAAATATGGTGTTATTATCTATGATGGGTTTTGACATAGGGATATAATTGAAGACACTTGGACTTGCTTTCATCTCATTTTATAGTACTCAGATACTTTGTATCAAGTATTTTCTAGATAAGTCTTTATTTGCACTATTTATTACTATTTTTATAAAGTTAAAGCTAGTTAACTCTGTAACAAATTTATGGCTATTTTATGCATATTATTTCCTCGATTTAGTCTATTCAACCCCTTTAATCAAAAAAAAGATTTACATAGGTTAAACCCTAAAAGGTTAAAACATATTCTTATCAATCCTCCCTATAGATCTTTTCATTTACTACATTGCATATATTGTAAATATGATTAACTAATGATGAACATTAAATTCATGTACAATAAGAATGAAAACCAACCTAAAGTATGAATAGAAGTGAAACATGATAAAGACACTAAAAGTAAAGAAGAACTAATAAGAAAGAAAACAAACAAAGATAAGAAATTAAATCTAAACTAGCACAAACTAAACAAAAAATCAATATAAAAGTAGATGATAATTAGAAAAAGAAAGTATGGAATTTATAAAGATAATAGTATAGGTCATTAACACCAACATTTGAAAGAAAATATTTCCTTTCATTGTTGAAATCACAAGAAATAGGGACCAAATATACATGATAAATCTGGGCTAAATTTTATTTCTAAGAAGTTTTGGTTATAATATTACAAGGTAACCTACATGTGATTTTAGTATCTTACATCACCAAATGATTAGATTGAAGACATATTATCAAGTAGTCGATGATGATGATGATGATGATGATGATGATGATGATGATGATGATAATAATAATAATAATAATAATAATAATAATAATAATAATAATAATAATTAAAAAAAAAATGGATATACCTATGTGCCTTTAGCACGAACTTAACCACTAAAAAGTGTGCCCTTTGGTCATATTTCAATCCAATACCCAACACAAAATAATGTCTTTCATAAAAAATGAAAATTATATGAAATCAAAGAGTTGAGATATTTGTACCTATAAGTGATCTCTTCCTTTTGCAATGAATATTTGAAGCCAGCAATAAGTCCTCAAGTTGGATGAAGTTGGTTATAAAATAAACTATAACTAAAATTGAACTTAATATATCAAATAACATTAAGGGACTTAAGGTGATTAATAATTAATATTAAGAAAATAATGAATAAAAGCTAAGACTGTGAGGATCTAGCCAAAGATGAAAATTAGAAACAATATCTCAAATACATGACACTCAAATAAGACAAGGGATTAAAACATTATTATTATTTATAATGCAAGTACAAATAACCCTCATAGTGATCATTTGTCTCATTTTTATCTGATGTGCATAAGTACATTGGTTCTAATAAATAAGCATAGGAGCTCAAGTAGGAGAGAATACTATGAAATTCTATCCTAGAAAAATCATGTGAAAAGCAACACAACTAAGAACCTTATAAATTTGATGTGAAAAAAGTGTCACACTAATAATAAGTACACTCATTCATTTTTTGCACACACCATAATAATAATTATCTATTAAATAATTCATATTTATATCTTAGCCTAATTATACTCTAATACTCTAATACCCTCCTATAAGTGAATAAGTAGGGAGGAACAAAAGATGGGTCCCAACTACTAGTCTATGTTAGGCACCCTTGTATAATCAAAAGAAAGATGAAAGAGAATAAGGAAGGAATGACTTCACCCTAAGTCCCTCCAAGGATAACTTCCTTCACCCCAATTAGTGATTGAAAATAAAGATAACGAGGTGCACCCAATAGTTTGGTGAAGATTTTGGAAACCTATTCAAATGTAGGCACAAAATCCAAATAAATAAATCCATCCTTGATAAGATATTTAATAAAGTGCATATATCTCTCAATAATTTTCATCTATTGATGATAAATAGGATTGTAGGAGATAAAAATAGAATTTTTGTTGTCGCACTAAAAAGTATTAGGTATTTACTACATAAAACTAAACTCATAAAATAACTATTGAATCTATAATGCCTCCTCACTAGCATTGATAGCTCCCCCATACTCAACCTTAGTAGATGACAAGGTAATAGTTACCTAATTCTCATATCCCCTTGCAATTGAACATGAACCAAGAGTGTAAACAAAACCAAAAGTGGATTTGTGGGTATTAACATATCCCACCTAATTGAGTTAGTATAACTAATGATTTATGAAGTAACTATTGTGTGTACTGAACTCCAAAGTGAGTAGTGCCATAAATTTAACACAAAATACACTTAGTTTCCTTCTAATCACTTTCATGTGGTTCTTTGGAAAACCACAAGATGAGGTTCACATCAAAGGTGATGTCAAGTAAGTGTGATTAAGGTATAAGATACTACCTACAAGTTGTATATATAATGTGGGATTTACTATAATAATCATAAAATTAGTAGTTAACACAAAACTTTAATAAAAGGAAGTATGGGTTGGATTGAATTCAACCTTATCAAATTGATGAAGAAAATGTGTGGCATCATTCTAGTGTATAATATAAATAAAATCAACTAAATGATGAATTTGAATTTCTAGGAAGTATTGTAAAATTTATAAGTCATTAATATTAAATTGCCTCATCATCTTAAGCTTATTATCCTCAATCATGGGTTCTTAATTGTCTGTCAAAATAAGATTATCTAGATATTGAAAAAGTATCAAAATGTGACTCCCATGCCTTTGGATACATATATTTGGGTCAGAGTGGCAATGATAAAAATAATAAGTGATAAAAAAATAATTCATGTTCTAGTATGAAACATGTGGATATTTCTTGAGCCCATAAAGAGAATAATAGAGTCTACATACTATAAAAGAGTCCTACTAAAAATATGTAGGTTGCTTCATTTATGTCACCATGCAAGAAGGAACTCTTCACATCCATATGGTAAATAAACCATAAGTGTACTACAACAAGAAAGAGTACAAACTAAACTAAATCCATCTTAGCAACAAAAATTAAGATATAAGAGTCATTTATGCCTTCAAATTGTGAAACTCCATTTGTAAATAATCAAGCCTTGTACTTGTCCACTGAACCATCTACTACATACTTGGTTGTGTGGACCCATTTACACCATACAAGCTTCCTTACCTTTTGAAGGGGTATAAAAACCTATGTGGTTCTTCATAATGGAATAATATTCCTCCTACATATCATCATCCCACTCTAATTTGCCTAATGATTTAGAAAATAATAGTGAATCATTTGAAATGGCATGAATCAATAGGGTAGTTCCAAATATATATATGATTTAGTATGTTAAGGAATAGAAGGATCACCTATTGAATAATGAGTTATCTTAAGTGTAGTCTTATCCTATTTGGGCATAGGCCAATAAGCATGTGGAGGGGATGGTGGTGAATCATATGTGTCATCATCACTATCCAAAATAAGATCCTCCAAAGTAGAATAAAAATGAATAATAGAAGGATAATAAGGTGATGAGGGATTCACTATAACAATACACTCATCAAAATTGACATTCTTGCAGCAAACACATCATGAGTGATGAGTTATGGTCGTTGAAAGAATTTAGCATCATCACAATAACTAAAAAATATAAGAGGTGTAATCATATTCTACATATCCTTATGCTTCCTATTAGGAATAAATGCCCATGCAGTACTCATGAATACATGAAAACTAGATGCATCAGGATTGATCCCATACCAAGCATCTTTAGAAGTTTTTCTCTAGAATTCCTTCTATGGAATGTGGTTTTAGATGTAATTAACACAATTTATGGTTTTTTCCCAATATTGAGGAGCCATATCTCTAAAGTGAATCATACGGTTATCCATATCATTATAAGTGTGATTATTCCTCTCTAAAACACCATTTTGTTGAGGGGTATAAGGTACTATTAATTGATGCAATATGCCATATTTTATGTTAATGTTCTATAAAATGTATTAGAGACATATTTCCCCCATTTTTTGTGCATATTTTTTTGAATAAAATATATGATTCCTTCTCTATAAAATCCTTAAAGGCTTTAAATTTATCAAGTGCTTCATTCATGTACTTTATAAAGTACATCCAAGTCTTCCTAGAATAATCATCAATGAAGGTGAATACATATTTGGCTCTAGAAAAAGTATGAGTGGGTAAGATCATGAGATCATTATGCATTAGTTCAAGAGGGGATTCAGGTTACTGCACACTATTGTAACTATGTATGAGTTTAATATTTATCATATCATCCTTTTATCAAAAATTTATTGTACTTTTTTATTTTCCTCCTCATTTTCCATAGGCATTAAGCTATATGTTATCTTGTTCAGTAACCTTGATCCAAATACAAGATAAATGTGATGACTAATTTTTCTCATGGGTGGAAATTCTTTTGGAAGATCATTTGAAGGTATATCCTAATATTCACCCAAAAAATACTTCACCTCTATAATAAATTCACTTTCCTTACCTAATGTCCCAACTTATTTTCTTGCGATGAAAAATGAACATGCTTTCTCCTTATTCACCTCTTTCAAAATTATTTTCATAAAACTAATAAGATCTTTGGATTTCATTCCACTTCATCTCATTTTTAATTCAATAGACTCAAATTATACTTCTTTTCATCATTCATAAGAGTGTAGGTATTCAGTGTACTATCATGTACACCCTTTCTATCAAATTGCCAAATCCTTCCCAATAGTATGTGACAAACATCTATGGGCATGATGTCACACAAAAATTCATGCTTATCTGACCTAATATAAAAATTAACCAAGCATCACCCATTCACCAAAATTTGATGTCCTTTAAAAAAAAAATACACCTAATATGGTTTTTTTTTTAAATTTTATTCTCTTCAAACCAAGTTTCTCTACCATCACATTGAAGACTAGATTATCAATGTTACCACTATCAACAATAAATTTGTAACACTTACCTCTAGGATTGCATATGGTTCTAAAAAAATTCCTTCTTTGTATCAGTGCATCTTATTCTTTACCTAGTTTTAACAAAATTCTCTTCATCATTTGAGCTTCTCAATATTTATTCTTTCATATGATTGGGTGACCCAACAATTTATTCATCTACTTGTGCAAGGTGATTTCTTGCATCATTTATTCTTCTGTCATCATTATGTGCATGTGGGTACTCAAAGGCTCTATGCCCAACCTCTACACATATTTAACATGTTCTATAGAAACATCTTACTATGCCTCTATCTAAGGATCATCTTCCTAAAGAATAATTACATCTTCATCTTTTTGTCTTATTATAACTATAGAAAGCTCTTATTTCCCCTTCATGTGTATGATGTCTTATGTAGTTTTTTATTTAACCTATTCCTCTTACAAACTTTTTGTTTCTCATGTTTTATTTTTTTACCTCCTAAAAAAATTATCCTCAACATTCAAAGTACATTGCTATACTTATAAAGAATGTAATTTGAACAATTTAAACTCATCTTGTATGGAAATATGAAGAACATTGACATACCTTGAAATTTTTGTTGTGTCATCTTCAACGTGACCAGATTAAAAGGTAAGTGATAAAACTCCATTATTTAGTATTTAAGACTCATATCCTTTTACCTCAAAGTATATTTTATTGAACAAACTTAATTGATAATTAGAAGGAAAAAAACATATTTTTTATTTTTACAACCAACTTATCCCAAATTTTAATATTATCCTTACCTTATGATGTAGTCTCAATTATGGGTCTCAATGAAAAGATGATTTATAACATGAAACCTTCATATTTACTTAGTAGAATAATGAAACCAAATGTAATAATAAAAAAACTTAGTTGTTTATTCTATTTTAATAATAGGAAATATAACTTTCATAGAACACTATAATAACATGCAATATCAAATGAGATGCATTACATCTGATCCTCAAATCTCTACTTGATAACTTGTCATATATACAAGTTTTATCTATCTATAAAAATATTATTTACATATGATTCTCCACTTCATTTAATAACTCTCCAAAACTCTCTAACACACAAGCTTATATGCATGTTTATATAGGCATAATACCCACATACAAGATTTGTCTCAACAATTTGCTACAATCATTAAATGTTCATAACACATCACTATGTGCCAAAAATATTACATGAACAATACATTATCAATGTTAATACATCATAAAAATGTGTTATTAAATGAGATCTAACAAAATTTCATGATTTAATTAATTATATTAAAATGTTTAAGAACAATAATTGCTCTTATATCCAATGGCTATATCACTCTACATGAATAAATTTTCATAAGACAAGTTACATGGTGATCACAACATCAAAATTTTAAGTTGAAATGGATTTCAAAAAAATAATTTGTGAAAAAAATCTTCCACAATAATCCTCATGTTCACACTACTATACACCAACATCCTATATAGGGTATAACAAACTTCTCAAATCAAAGTTGTGCACTAGAATTCATAATATTTCAAGTCTCACTCTTTGATATAGAATTTTAATTGAACCAAAAAAGACCTTCATAAACACGTGTGAAAATGCACAAATCTTTACAAACAACAAAAAATTGTGTACACAAATTTTTTTATGCCAAAGTAACAACATGGACACACAAATTCTATAAAAAATAATATAAATGAATTACATGTTCCTAAAGGCTTATGCAAAACAACATAAGTGACCTTGTACACAATATAATACTTGTGTAAAACTAAGTTTTTGTTTGAATTAGGATTCCTTGTGAACCTAGGCGTTCTTGCATCACCTCTTATATATTTCTATTTTTGCACATGCTTCCACCACAAGAATGCATTTCCATTCAATTTTGTGCTTAAAAAATCATTTATTGGATTTTCCAAATATTCATATTCATTTTTTTCTCAAATAATGATCCAATTAATGAGATATGCAAGATAAAAGATTAAAAAATAGTTATGGGTGTCTAATTATAGGTTTCTTCCATTTTTTAAAATGGATTGTAAGAATATATCTTCTAGTTCATCTACAAATTATTACACTTGAATCTTGGGTGTTGATCCTACTTCATTTTCACTTTATTCCATCGCAACTCCTTTTTAATTTACATTATCCATAACCTCCAAACATTCTTGAATTCAACTCATCATATCATCCAAGTTTGAAGTTCATAGTGATATTCCCATTTTCACAATGGGACCTCTTCTATCTATCAATTTCATTCCTTGGTAATACATGCTTATCTTTCACAACATGCAACTTGTCTCAACAAGAGCCTCATGTTGTTGACCTAGTAAGGCAAAACCTTGATTTAATAATAATTAATGTAGAAATGGTTATTTGATCCACTTAATGCAAACCTTATACCATGAAACCTCAAGTTCAACACACACAAAGGACATTCACATAGTCTACAAATGGAACAATATAAAAAAAATTGATAATAATGAAATTTTAGTGAGGAAAAAAATAATGAAAATGCCTACAACCTATCTCACCTTAAAAAAAAGGTAGTGTTAAGTCTCAATCCATTGATGGACGTGGTTAAATATTTTCATTACTTTGCACACTTAAAAACTACAATGACAACTTTTGATGTCAAACTATCTTTTGACCCTCATCTAACCTCACATTTAGGGGACCACCTAGTCAATTAGACTCATCTAATAACTTGACCCTATCAAACCCCTAGCACATTTGGATAAAACATTTAATTCACCCCTTTTAACTTAATTTAACTTATTTTATTTTGGCCCTTTGACCACTAATTATCATCTTGACCATTAATGGTCAGGTACTCGAGCTTGCTTTAAAGTAATTACCAATTATGTGCAAGATAAACATTGCATAATTTAGTAACTTTCTTGTGCGACATAAATTAGCTTTAAAATGTCATAAATTGGAAACTTTCTTACCCTATCAAATTATTAAGTTCCTCCATCCCAATTAGCAACTTCATCCTACAAAAGGAGAAGAGGAGGAAGTGAAAGGGATCCACAAAAAATTCATGTCCAAGCTATCATATTTTCTTGTGGATCCATTTCACTTCCTCCTCTTCTCTTTTTATAGTATGAATTTGCTAATTGGGATGGAGGAAGTTACTAATTTTATAGGGGGATAAAGTTTCCAATTATTATGTTTTAATTTTGATTTGCTTGCACAATTAATTTGCTAATTGTGGAATGTTTATCTTGCACATAGTCAATAATTGCTTTAAAGAAAGCTCAGGGACTTGACCATCGATGGTCAGGATAACTGTCTAGAGTTAGGCTGACCATCAATAGTCAAGGGGCCAAAATAAAATGAGTTGAAGTAAGTTAAAATGGGTGAATTAAATTTTTTATCCAAATGTGTTATGGGTTTGATAGGGTCAAGTTAGTAGATGAGTCTAATTAACTAGGTAGTCCCCTAAATGTGAGGTCAAATGAGGGTTAAAAGGTACTTTGAGATCGAAAGTTATCATGTGTAGTTTTCAAGTGTCTACACCAATCCTAGAATTCACTATTTAGACTTGAACACTTATTATATGTATATTTTCATAACTCTCTAATAGTTAAACTCTCTGAACCCTTATCTTCTTCTAGATTAAATTAACCCCCTTTCTAAGTATGAATATGTGTCCTTATAAATACATGACCAAGAACCATTACAAAATTTGAACTATTTTAATTCTCCCAAATGTGACATTTCATATCCCTTATGTGACTCTTCAACTTCTATCCATTACATTTTATGATAGTTGATACATGAGTAGCTGAATAGATGCACACACAAATTAATAACTAAGTGTATCATAGAGTGGTGTGCATTTACATGGGATTTAACATGTGTACCATGAATTATAAAATAGATTATCATGAGGATTAATATTGGTTATTTCATGACGATTGTCCCTTTATCCATTTCCATCTTTTTTAGTGTAGATTCAATCTTTCAATCCAATAGTGAGTTCATAGTTTCATTGAATTGTGAACTGAGACAACTTGCATGTGGATTTTCAAGACTTGTATTCATTTTATTTTTAATAGAGATATATGTGTTTGATATTTACATGATGAACCAAACCAAGTGGATTCATTGTACATATTGCAATGTGTAATTATCCATGTATGCATAGGGCACTTAAATTATAGATTCGCAAGGATGCACAATATTTTTGTAAGACTTCAAAATATTTCAAAAGAGTTTGCATACCAAAAAAAATCTATACATGATTGAGAAGAACCTTTAAAACTTATGGGGTTACATGGGACTTCACCTTCAATACAAGCTTCACAGACTACATCTATTTCCCAAGCTCAAATAAACATGCATGGATTATGTAGTCCCTTCAATGCTACACATAAATTTTTAGAGATGAGTATATTTTCTAAAATTATGTCAGTTATCCTAAATGCTACATAAAAAACTATGTTATCTTCAAATTGCATGCCTATGTAGATACATGCATGAAACTAAGGAGCTTAAATACTACTTATTATACTTATGTTTTTGGTTAATTTAATATTTTGTTTGGAATCTAGATGTTCATGCATAAGAAACCCTAATTGCCTATAATAGACCTTATAAGAGCATAAAATTTGGGGTAGTTATGAGGGGTATGCCTTAATCAGACCCATATTCTTAGACATTTTGGTAATCACTAATCATGTAGTCTAGCAAGCAATCGAGTGTAATAAATATCCTGACTCTTATCCTTATCAAAATGATGTAACTAGTAGATTATATATTATCTTTCACTACTTAAATTTAACTTTTATTATAATAGGTGTTTCCCTAACAATGCAATTCTATTATTAAATGTCAATATATGGTTTATAAGAGTGTGTTCCACTAATGATTGATTTTCCTAAATGCATCAATACACTCATGTATTTATATACTTATTAAATTTAAAATAGGACTTTAAATGAATTGGCTCAAAATTATTCCTCTAAAAAAATGGAAATAGGAATAAAAAATTGTAATGGAAACAAAAGGCTTCACTAGAAACATAAATTTTCCTAAAAAATTAGATTGGGTACACTTTGTACAAAGCCCATACATGAGGTTTTCAACACAAAGTCTAGAAACACTCTGAGTTGCACACAAAAAATAAAATTACATAATTAATGTCTTCTCTATATATGAAGATCAATAAAAACTCCATAAATAAATAACATCAAAATCCATAAAGCCAAATAATGATCTCACCCACTTACTTCCATTCCATAGCTAAAATCCAAAAAATTACATAGCCTACAAAAATGTTGCAACCATCTCTTCTCCAAGAGTTTGAAAGAAAGAATAATCCTTCTTAATGATCCATATTTTATATTTTATATAATCTTTCCACCCACAAATTAAGTTATAAATCCATCCACTTCAATAATTCTATCTAGAGCAATTTTTCTACTAACTAGAATTTACCTACATTTCATTTTATTATTTGGGAAATTTAAAGTATTAAATGTAATTTTGATTTTTCATTTAAATACAATATTAATTCTAAAAATAATTGATTTACTCAATGACTCTAAGTGCATATCTCTCTATGCACTTTTTTTTGTACTCCTCGATATTCTTTTTGGCACTTCTCATTTCTCTTTTAAACACTTCTTTTTTACATTTGTTTATGAATTTAAATTAATTGATTAAATATTAAAAAAATTAATAAATTAGATAATTCATTAAATTTTCATGTAAATCCCATGAATGTCATCCTAAAAATTCATCATGTGTAAATATACATGTAGTGTTGCCTTATCCATTGGGTTGTGGAGTCAAATATTGCACTACAAAAGATTGAACAATTAAAATTAATAAAAAAAATCTCAAATGGGTAGTGAAATTTTGTTACATCCTAATTCCTCTCTAGACTTGATAACCTACTAATTAGTGGATTTCATGGTTATTGATTGGTTAAATTACTATTTTTTTAATTAGGATTATATATACTAATGTATGGATAGTTATATGTTACTTATTTGCATGATCGTTAACTTGTTGAGTTAGATGTACTTTTGTTTGTATGTACATGATGATCATGATTATTTAGTTCATTATATGAGTATATTATGGATTTTATATTGATTTAGGCTAACTACCTTTGTTGTTATAGGGTAGATGTCAGATAGATTTTATCGTTCAAACTATGAGAGAGGGAAAGCATCATCAGAGAGGGTGAAGTAGATGGAGGCATTGGGGGATGATAGAAAGAAAACTAAGAACCCAACACACACTAAAAACATAGAATATGTTTTATATTTATTTTTTGATTTAAATGGCTTATAGTATGTTTTCAATTATGATCATTTTTGTTGCATTTAAATATGGTTGTGTGTTTCCTAGTATGATATTTAGACTCTTATATGTGTCTTACTTATCATACATCATGTGATGATGTTACCATAACATGTGCTTTAGGATCTTTAAGTATCTTTGCTACTATCTTTGTGATTAATTCTAAAAATGTTCTTTCTTTCCCTGAGTGGTAAAAGATTTGAGCATTTTTTGAAATATCAGTGTCTTGTTTATAAATACAATTTTATAGATAAAGGGAACTTGTTTGCTTTGTGTGTTAGTTGATTGTTAATTAGACTAGATAATAAGGTGTGTTTAAAGTTAAATTAGACACTAATATCATGCTAAGCCAATGATAATAGCTATAATGTTTAAATTATTACTATTTTTATAATGTTTAATTAATCATGGGGAAGTCAATGTTAATGTTCATAGAGCTTTAAATGGTAATTATGATGTGGAAAGTTCATGAAATTAGGGTTTGAGTGGCATTGGAATTGAGCTATTAGAGTCATTTTTCTAAGCATATACTTCATTTGGTATTTTTCATAGTAAATTTTTTTGAGTCTTAACCAATATACTACTAGTTGGTTTTCATGCAAACACTTCTTTATCGAGCTCATTATGAGCATAATAAGTTATGGTGAAGATAGTGGAAGGTTTGGTTAGCATGGAATTAGCATGCAAGCAGATAAATATCAAAGGAAGTTATGCTTGGGGTGACACAACAGA
The DNA here is from genome assembly GCA_037957365.1 of Torreya grandis. Classification (NCBI taxonomy): domain Eukaryota; kingdom Viridiplantae; phylum Streptophyta; class Pinopsida; order Cupressales; family Taxaceae; genus Torreya; species Torreya grandis. The sequence continues at coordinate 335,938 of JARHVA010002322.1, forward strand.
CAAAAAAATAAGGAAAAGGGTTTAAACTAGATTGGAGAAGGTGATTACCAATTTGGCAGAACTGTGATCTCACTTGCCCAGTAGATCTATTGATTAAATTCATAAATTGTAATGTATGAATTAAATCAACTTAAAAATGATAAATTGTTTGAATAGGATTTCATTTTTTTTATTTTTTTTGAAATTATAGAAAACCAAGGTTATATACTTGGCATTGGGGATGGTTCAGGCATCCATAGAGCCATGTATAAGATTCTTAAACCCTAGTCAAATGACTATGCATATTGAGTTATTTGGAAATATAATATCAAGTTATTTATAAACATAATTTTGAGTCATTTGTAAATATAATTCTAAGTTATTGTAAATATAAATTACAGAGTTATAATTTTATGCATTAAGGAAGAAATGAGAAATATAAATTTTTGTGTAGTATATGGAGACTGTAGACACCTAAATTTGCCATCGACAACCTCCAACTAGGATTTTTACCAATTTCCACCTAAAATGAACAATTTGGCTTAAAAACACTAAATCACATTAAAATATTTGAACCTAACATATTCAAGTGCTGATTTTGGGTAGTGTATCATTAAATGTGGCAATGTAATTTATGGGCCATCTAACTTTGATCAGATCATTCTGAGTCAAAATGCTAATTTTGCACCTGGGTGATTTGGATTGCTCTTTCCTATCAAATATCTTACACAAGACACGTGCCTTTGTTATTTTCTATTTATAACATCCTAAATGGGATAACAGATCCAACACATCTGACATTGACTTCTAATTCTAATCCTGTCAAATTTTTGACCAATAACAAGGCATTTTGATCAATTTGAGTAATTTCTGCACAAAGTGCTTAATCATAATTAAGAGCTAATAAAACCAAGTTAGAGCCTAATTAAGAATTCCATGGAAACTTGTTGATACTTATTTTTAGAAATGAATATTGGATATATGCATCATCAGGTGACCTCATTTCTTGGGAAAGACATCCTTAGACCATAAATGCCACAAATATCAAGATTCATGCCTCTCATGCCTCATCAAAGCCCTTCATGCCTCTTAATTGCTCCTCTATCCCAAATATTAATAAGCGTACTTATCAATTTTAATTACATAATTGGATTAATCCTTAGCCACACATCTCAATCTTGAGATGGACGGTTCAAGTTGATTCTATCCATTTGCAAAAATCTATAAATAGGAGGACTTGCCACATGAATTTCAAGGCCTTGATAATGCAAAATTATAATGCACAAATGATTCCAAAAGATATTTCAATTAGTGTTACCATGCCAAATTGATTCCAAGCCAATCCAAGCCAATACAAATCCAAAGGTGCCAAAGAGAGATGGATGTAACCAAGTTTCCATTGATGCAAACTTCATGAGAACAAACCGAGCAAGCCACTACTACAAAAGCATTTAGAACATCTAAGGAAGGTGATGGGTTCTTGTTTTTCCTTAATTTTTATTTTTATTTTTCATTTATTTTTTTATTAAGATCACCCTAGTAACTAGGCATGAAGGTGTTAGTTTATTGTGTTTTTTATCAATTTGTTTTGTTTATTTTGTCACTAACACAATACTAATCTCCTCTCCATAGTCAAATTCCTAGATCACATAATGGCATGCCCAGTGGGACTCAAATAGCTTCACAAAATTGATCACAATTCTCCCTCAATAAACTCACTAACTTTTTATATGCATAATCTTGGAGTGGGAGTCTCAAAAGAGTGAAAAAATCAAGAAAAACACATTTTTTGTAAGTGGTGGGTTTGACTAGACACAATTACGAGATTGTCCTATAACTCATAGGTTTGTCTAACCAAGTCATGGTATTATGACTAAAAATTAGTGGTTAAGTGACAATACCACTACTTTTAAAGCTACTGTATTGATATATAAATCATGGCATTATCATTTGGAGTCACAGTATTGTGCTCGACTATTTTTCTTTTGGATTACCTTTGTGTTTTTGTGTAGGTTTAACAATACCGCTACTATCTTAGTAGAAAAATTGTTCTGCAACTCATGGGGTTCCCAAACAAAGTAGTGGTATTGTCTAATTTTTAGAAGGTTAAATGACAATACCGCTACTTTTAAAGTGGTGAGATTGTCCTACAAGTAGCAAGATTGCTCTGTCAAGTAGTGGTATTGCACCACTATGTCATCCTGAGAGTTCATTTTCTTAAGTTGATTGTTTCATCTTTAAAAATGATTCAAAGCTAAACCACTTGCTAATATTTTTCTTGTAGGACCAACTTGTAAAATTACTAAAACATGTTTAAATCATCTTTTGTATGCTTTATAATGAACTAGGAACATTATTTTGGTGCTTAAGTAAGTTTTTAGCATTAGTTTTCAAAGTTTACAATTTTAAGACCAAGGGGTCAAATGAACACCACCAAATCTTTCATTTAGGATTAAAATTGAACACACTTGTCAATTTTGTTTTCATTGTTTCAATTAGCACTTTGTTTTCACAAAATACAAGGATGTTGAATATATGTTCTTCTATTTGTCCCCTTTAGGGAACCCTTGGAATCAAAAGCACTTTCCTTATTTTTAAATTTCCTAATCCAAGGCATAGAAAGAACGTCATCTAAATCACTCCCCAAAAACTCACAAAAGTATTGGGTGACCTTGACAATGACCCTAAATTCTTTTTATTTTATGCTTTCTTTATTTCATGTAAACTTGGCTTGTGAGGGGGACGTCATTACCTCTCATGAGTTCTTTAAAGAAGCTTTAACTTGGGGTTTCACCTTCTATAATTGACTTCATTTGGCTCTATATTAGAGTTACACACAGCATGTAGTGGCACTTTGGACATCACACTACACTGAGCAAATAACAGGATGTAATTGTTACAAAAAGGACTAGACCTTTTTGCAATAAACCAAGTGATACAGACCCAAAATCTATGCTTTTCTTTTGCATTATTTGACATGAAAGTCATTGTGCAATTGATTCCCATAGAATGTTCAAAAACTTGTAAATCTTAGACAAATTCCCACTTGTCACGAAAATATTATTGGTGCAAGGTGAACCTCAAGGTCCATGTTATAATACTATCATTTGAGAAAAGGGGGTGTGTAAAAAACTTACTACATATGTGCATTTACTTTTGTATGAACACTTAAAATCCTCTCAAATGATGTATATTGACATATTCTAATAATACCAAGCAACCTTTTCAGTTTAGGATCTAAGAATGATTAGTTAGTTGGTTTTATCCTTGATTAAAGTCTTGTTTGGAGTCAAAACTTTGTGTAAACAAATGAAGCAAACCAAACACATCATCCCCAATTTTGTTTGAACAAGGAGGCGTTATGCTGCCCACGTAAATCATCAATTTACCTTATTCAAAGTTCATCAAAAATTGGAGTCATATCATCCAATTTGGCACATTTATGCTACCCAATTAAGTCTAGACCTTTGCCAAAGTTTATTTAGGTCCTTCATTTATAATTTAAATTTGAAATTGCACATTTATAAGTTCATAAGGTTGATGTGTTAAGTGGATTCGCCATTTTCACTAAAATTGAGGGAACTTAGGTTTAATTTCCAATTTGGGTTGAAGGTTGTTTAAGACTCATGATCATTATCACCACTTGATAGACTTAAGCCATTTTGTGCTAAACACTTGCACTTTGATTCTATGCACCACAATCCTTTGAGTCAAGAAAGGTAGTGTTATGCTTTTCAAAAATTATCTTTGCCTTAGAGAGTTTTTGAAACAAGCATTTTGTTACATATTTTGGATAGTCTAGCACTATTACACTACCCAAAACATTTCAGATATTGTTTCATAGGCCCTCTTACATAGAGTTCAAATTGTTCCTACATTTTCAAACCAATCCGAGTATAACTTTGCAAACCTTTATCTAGCATAGTTACATTGTTAAATTTTTGTCTATCTTATTTGTCCAAAGAATCAAGTTTTATACCATTATTTGTGAGAAAAATAAACTATCTCTAAAGTGCCTTTTGTTTCATACGTTATACTTATTTGATCAAGTCCATGTCTAAAAATCAAATGCCTAGTGTTTATCAAAAGTGTTTCAAATCCATTATATTAAAACTTTCATCTATTTCAAAGTCTATCTTTTGACATCATTTAGCCAAGACTCCTAGCACATGCCTTATTTGAGCCTAGCTTTTGATGCCACCTTTTGGCCAAAAGACCTAGCAACTTTTAATTTCCTAGATTAGATTGATTTGAAACACTTCAACCTTAGCATTTGGCATTTTGATTTTTAGGTTATTCACTTAATATTTTTTGTGTAAGATGTGTAACGTTAGACACTTAAAGTTAGCATGAGTTATCAAAAATATTTTCATAAACCTTTTGATCATTTTGATGAATCTAGACCAAATTTGAACATCAAATTTTAGACATTATCTTTTTAGAGTTTGTAGAACTCTTTGACCTTTTATTGAAAAAACATTTACTAAGGATCCCAACATGTATTCCTACACTCATAGTGGACTCATGTACAATCCAAGGAATAGTAATGTGGTTACATAGGAATAAATGGTGATAGACCCCTATATAGATAATATTACTTATGAGATGGATTTGTATCCCTCTTATAATACTCAATTAGGGGCACAAAGCCAAGATCCATTGGTTAACCATTTGGTTAATACACCACCTTATTTAGAAGAAGACCAAGAATAAACTACATAATACCTAGCTACAATACCTATAACTGACAAACCAATTCTACAATAGTCATACTCTACTAATATGCCTTCCACATATGATCCATTTTTATTTTTTTAGCATCATTTATTGGAAAACAAATATGATATTTTGGTTAGAGCCATAGAGGTAGGGGCCAAGTTTCTAGCAGACTTCCCCCATGAGAATTTATCAAGCCTATTAAGAATACCCCACAACATAATTTATGATCAATAGGCTTCTTCTATCAATCCTTTGGCTATAGTCCAAACAACATATCAAGACCCTAATATGCCTAACAAAGAAAAAAACCTCATGGAAGACCACTTTAACCAAATAAATATGACATATCAAACCTACCTGAGTCTAGAACATAATTTCAATCAGATGACCATGGTGAGAAAACCTCTTATTGACTTAGTTCCTTCAATAAGAGTTTTGATAGAGTTAACTAGATAAGACAATCAAAGTTTAGACCCATTCATGCAAACAATTTGATAGATAACTTACTACATATGCCCATTATTGAAGAAGTGTCTTTTGCTTCTACACAAAATATTGAGCAAAATATAGTGGACAATGTGCAAACATTGTCCAATCCAAATCAAAGTGGTACTAATGCATAAATAACTAGTTAACAACATGTGCCTATAGTTAATATCATGAGTGGACCATCATACTAGGGAGTAGGAGTTTCTACATCCCAACCTTAACTAGATACTTCATCAATCATGTAACCAATAGGATTAGGTAGTCAAACAACACCCAATGTCATGCCTCAACAACAGAATGTGATGAATCCCAATCCTCCTCAACAAGGAATGAATAGTATTCCACAATAGCAGGCATAATCTAGTTTACCAACACAATAGAGGCTAAATGTATTGCCACCTCAACAAGGGGCAACTAATGTTCCACCTTATTAGGTAGTGATAAACATACCTCTTCAATCATAGACTAGTGTACCAATCCAAAACCAAATGATGACTAGCCAGCAACATGTAAATATTGGTCAAAAATAGATGTTGAATCTTCAATATGTGATCACTTCCTAACAAGGATTCGTGTAACAAGGAGGCTCCCATGTTTTTCAAGTACTTACTAGATAACAATTGGTTCAAAATGTACCACAAGTTCATAGATAGGGTCTTGGTTCACAAGTTCCCACTCAACAACAAGATTCGATTAGTCGATAACATGTACTTTTTAAACCACAACAAGCATAGTATAGTTATATCCCTCCATCCCAACCACAAAATCCTCCAATTCAAACCTTCATATCCAACCCAAACTAAAATATCTCAAAACCAAATGTGTAATTCCAAGTACATCCTAATCCATGTATGCATATTCCTGGTCTATTTCCCAACCAAACCAACATGCCCTAATAGATATCTCCATCATACCCTGGTCAAAGTATCCCACTTGTGACCTCTCAACCATCTTCTCAAACCAATATTCTCCTTCAAACCAATATTTCTTCTAGTTTTCTATCCCAATAATTGTAACAAATGAAGGATGTAATTACTGCCATTCAAGCTAGGAAATAGACTAAATTTTTTAAGTTGGATGATGTGTGTTTTAGCCATTCAACATGGAGTACTTTCAGATACCATTTCCTCTAGGATACAAGCCACCAAAACTTGACAAATACAAAGGGAAATGTGACTCTAAGGCCCATTTAATCAAGATCTTTGTCACATGTCAACCAATGGCATATAGCAATATATACCTTTCGTTGTTGTTTCTAAGGAGCTTGGCTAGACAATCCTTGGAATGGTTTTTAAAGTTGCCCAAGAATTTAGTAACAAATTTTGATGATCTTTCTAATAAGTTTGTACAACACTTTTTCTATAATATCAAACATGAGATTTCATTGGTTAATTAACACAAGCAAAACAAAAGGTTGGTGAGGATTTTGCAAGTTATCTACAATAATAGAGAGCCCTTGCAAGCTGATTCACCCATAGTTTACCAGATAAACAATTAGCCACTGTGTTTACTAAAAATTTACATAGTGAGATAGCTTATCATCTAGAACTACAATGTACACATACTTTCAAGGAGATAATCAACAAAGGCTTGTTGATTGAGCAATCCTTTATTAATAAAGGGATCATCAAGTTTATGTCAATTAATAAAAATCAAGGTACCAATCAGGGAAGTGGCCAAAACCAACATCCAATCTAAGCACAAGCATCATAACTAGCACAAGCCAATAATCAAGATAGACCAAAGCAATCAACCATAACAGGAATGTTGTGGGCAATGGAATAACCAAGTCACATCAGGTCCAAATAATGCAAACATCATCTACACCACCTTTTTAGCTTACTCCTACCCAAAAACCTCTCTGACCATTACCACAAGCACAACAACTAAGACTTGCATAACAAATACAATAACCTTTACTATTGGAAACCCCTCCTCTAAGGGTAACTATGCATATGTGTCATGTCTTTAGTGACCTAAGAGAGCCTATTGAGTCTATATTTCAATAATTTATTGCTACTAATTTGATTAGTTGGCCTATACCAAAGCATATCCACAAGGCATTCCTTATCCTGATTGGTACCATGAAAATGAATTCTGTGAATATCATCGGGTCAATGAGCATAATCTATGAAGATGTGTGAAAATCAAGTATTTGATTTGAAATATGTTAGAGAATGGGGAGATAACATTGGATAATGGTGATTCCACCTCCAATCAAACTCTTGAGATCTATCAAAACCCCTTTCCCTAACATAACACACAATAACAACATAAAAATCATCAACAACAACAACAATAATACCAAATGGTGCAACAACAAAATCAATAGTATCAAAACCAAAGACCAAATCAACAGAACCCACAACATTAGAACAATGGACAAAACCAAGGTTAGAATGATAATAACCAACAAACCTACCATGTAGTTTCACATGACTAAAATAGTGTTATAGGTCATATTGCAGGGGGTAGCATTAATACCATCTCCATTAATCCTAGACCAAGCACTAATCAATACAGACCATTACTAAACAATACCACTCAACCAAATTACATGGATAATCCTTCTTTGACTTGGGACCGCACATAGGTGAACCAATAAATTAAGAATTCCATTTTTGGAACTTATATTTATAACTCACCCTTGTCACATGACCACAAACAAGTACATCAATAATTGAGACTTATCCTACTAGTCCCACACCATTCCCAACATTTATTAGCAACTATGGTCCATCATCTAATGTCGATTATGTAATCACAACAAGGAGGTCAAAGATTACTATCCCAGGCCCACAACCATCTACCACTTTGCCTATTATCCAACCAGCCATTTAACCTTGAAATAAACCATTCACCATCGACCAAGATAAGAATTTTGATATTATGGAATAATTATAGAAGACATCAGCATAAATTTTTATTTTAAATTTACTACAAACATCAATAATCCATAAGAACATTTTGAATGATTTTTTGACCCAATCCACTATTTCCAGTGACATATCCCCTGATAAATTTTAAGCTTTGGTTGAACACCTAGCTCCAACCCAATAAGTCACATTCAACCAAAGTGATATGTCTTCCCTTGGCCCACTCCATAATAATCCATTATACATAGAAATTTATATAAAGTGGCATAAATTTAAATGTGTCCTTATAGATAATGGATCAAGCCTCAACATAGTGTCTCTAAAGCTCATCAAGATTCTTGGGTACACAATGGTAGTTCTCTAGCTAGAAATGATAACTATAAAAGCCTATGATAATTAGGAAAGAGAATCTTAAGGCACCATTATCTTACCAGTTATCATTGGGATTTTGATCCATAATACACTTTACCATGTACTTGATCTTGAGTTATCATATAATATGCTTTTAGGTAGGCCTTGGTTACATGAGATTCATGTAGTCCTATCAACATTGCGCCAATGTATCAAGTTATCCCACTCAAGGATGGAAGTAAATATTCTAGGAGAAATGCACCTATATGAGCATTGCAAACATCTTGAGGTTGAGTTTCAAAGCTATAATTACCAATACAACATGAATCTAATTTCCAAGTAGGATAAATGAAAGGACATACTTATTGATCCTCCATGGGATAATTTCATATATCTTAATACCTTAGATTCCATTTCCCTCATGCTAACTCCTGAAGCTTCCAATCATTTAACCATTTTAGATAATGAACTAAGGGAGTATTAACCCATGATACCTTCTATATTTCTAATCTTCCTCATAATCCAAAGACCTTTGAATGACCTCAAAATACCCCACATGTGTATTGGCAATAGAAAAACAAAGATAAGGGACCTATCATATTTGTACTAGCATCTATCCTAGAACGAGACCCTCTTAAAGGGAACAAATCATGGTTGTATAATGACAATCAAGTTGATTGTTACAAAAGTGTGAAGTATCCTATTCCCAATAGGATCATGGAGCATCAAGATTATGAAGTAAGAGGCCTTAAACTAAATCAACAAGGAACCATAGGCCTCAAACTGAATCAACAAGGAACCATTAAACCAATTTCCATAAGTACAAAAGACCCTATGGACTTGGATTTAAACCACTGGGGGTGATCCCACATCTTATTTGAGTTCCATCATCAGTGGCTAGTAATGATGATGCCATAGTGAAGTAGAGTCTGATCATAGCCTCACCTTTGATGACCTAGCTGAGACTAACCTATTTGATAACAATGCCATATGTACTCTTACCCTAATTATTTGTCACAACCTATTACCATTATACTATACCCAACTGATAGATTGGGACCAAAAAGAATCCAATTTACCAATTGATGAGTTTCAAAATGATGTGACATTTTGTGACTTTTTAGGCCTTAGAGATAATGTTCCATTGGGATATCATAAATCAGGATTCTCAATTACATTGGATCCTGAAGCCTATTTTGGATTGTAGGTGAACACCCTTGGCTAAAAGTAAATAAATTAAACATTGAGGTCCAAAAGTGAAAATATATTTGAGGCACTTTTTGACCAATAAAAAAGTAAAGATAAAGGATAGTCTAGTGATGAAAACATGTTTCAAAAATAGGTGCCATTAGAAGGGGATGTTCATTCTTCTTCAAATTTAGATTAAGAGACCACCAACGATGAATTTGCTTATAAATCTAAGTTTAGTTTTATGCAACAAGTATTTTATTGAATTCTTCAAGAATTTCTTATTGTTTTTTTCACATGACTAGATCTCCCATTGGGGGACTTAGATTCATCATTCCTAAGAGACATTGAAGAGAAAGTCCTAATAGAGAACCCTAATATAGTCCAATAGTTTAAGTCTTTGCCTACTATCCTAGAAGATAGTTCAACCCTTTTAGTTGAATATACAATAAAGATAAACATTAGGACTTCATCATCCCCAAAATGGATAAAATTAGGCATGTCCCTCACTAAGGAGGAACATGAAGTCTTTATAGCTCTATTGAGAAAATTTGTAGATATCGTTGCATGGGCTTATTTTGACATGCTAGGTTTAGACCCCTCTTTGGATTTGCACCACCTTGTGGTCAATCCTGATTCCAAACTAGTGAAACAAAAGCTACATAAAATGCATCCTCACATTGTAATCTTAGTATTGAAAGAGTTGTAAAAACTCTTATAAGTAGGATGTATCCAATACATTAACTACTCAGAATGGATATCTAATGTTGTACCTATTAGCAAAAACCCTAAAGGAATAAAAATTTATATTGATTATCAAGACATAAACAAAGATTGTCTTAGTATTGAAAGAGTTTTAAAAACTCTTATAAGTATGATGTATCCAATACATTAACTACTCAGAATGGATATCTAATGTTGTACCTATTAGCAAAAACCCTGAAGGAATCAAAATTTATATTGATTTTCAAGACATAAATAAAGATTATCTTAAAGATGACTTTTCATTACCTAATATTGATATGATCATCAACTCCACAATGAGTTATGAAATGCTTTCACTCATGGATGGATTTTTAGGATACAACCATATCAGAATAGCACTAGAAGACCAACATAAAATAACATTCAACACTCCATGGGGAACAATTTTTAATCAGGTAATGCCATTTGGTCTTAAGAATTATAGAGATACATATCAAAGGACCATGAATGTCATATTCCATGATATGATTCATGATATTGTTGATGACATATTAGGAAAATCAAAAACTAGGGCCACCCATCTAACAGTGCTATGTAGGATATTTGAAATATTGAAGAAGTATAAAGTTAGACTCAATCCAAAGAAATGTGTGTTTGGAGTAACCTCAAAAAAGTTACTTGGCTTCATTATGTCTCGTAGGGGCATTGAATTTGATCTGGCTAAAGTCCATGCTATAATCGAGATGCCACTACTAACCAATTTGAAGCAAAATTGCAATTTATAGGGCAAGATCCAATCAATTCGATGATTCATCTCTCAACTAGCAGATAAGTGTCAACAATTTATACATATTCTAAAGAAAGGAGTTACATTTCACTAGGATGACCACTGCCAAACATATTTTCAACAACTCAAGGACTATCTAGTCAGTCCACCTATTTTGTTACCTCCTATACTAAGAAGGTCATTCTTGTTGTATCTATCAGGTACCAATAATGCCTTGGGGGTACTTTTGGCTCAACATGATAAAAATGGAAAAGAGCGTGCAATATACTACTTAAGCCATGCCTTGGTCGCATATGAACACAACTATGCACCTATTGAAAAAGCTTGTCTAGCCATGTTCTTCATAGCTTAGAAACTATGCCATTACATGTTAAATAATAAGACCATGGTCATTTCAAAAGTAGATCCACTCAATTATATACTATCTAAAATAGCTTTACAAGGTAGAATGGCCAAATGGATCATGCTTCTTAGTGAGTTTAACATAGAGTATGACAATCAGAAGGTAATGAAAGGATAAGTCCTTGCAAATCAACTTATTGAAGCACCCTTTGTAAACACAAAGCCACTCACATTTCATTTTCTTGATGAATCCATAATGACCATCATTGACACACCTCTTGAGGAGTAGCACTAGAATCTATATTTTGATGGTTCATTTACTACACATGGATCAGGGATAGGCCTCTTATTTATTATACCATAGGGGGATCTAATCCCTAAATTATTTAGAATCAGTTTCTTTGTATAAACAACATGGTCGAGTATGAATCACTTGTCACAAGACTTCAATAGGCAGTACACTAGAACATATCTCATCTTTAATTTTATGGTGATTCTTAGTTAATCGTCAATAAGGTCACAGACCATTTCCAAACCAAATATGACAAGCTAGTTCCATATAAGGCTATGGTCAATACCCTAAAGCAACAAATTACAAATATCTAATTTGAGCATATACCAAGGGCTAGTAATAGAACTATAGATGCCATGGCTACTCTTGGCTCTCTATTTGACAAATAGATATATCTAGAGAATATTAGTTCCTCATTGAGAATTTGGTTGCACCAGTTCATGAACCTTCAACTATGGCAATGATTTGTGATATTGTTGGTCCTAATTCTATCTGGTACTTAGACCTTTGCAACTACCTTCATGAACAAGTTCTACCACCTAACCTATCTCAAAAAAACTAAATCCTTTATCAGTCACTCCACTTGTTATACTCTACTTGGATCCACCCTTTACCATCATAGTTTTGATGGAACTTTGCTTCATTGTTTAACTTTAGCAAAATATATGCTAGTGTTAAGAAAAGTTCATGAAGGGGTATGTGGAGCTCATTATAATGGGGAAGTCCTATCCAAAAAGTTATTGTGTACTGGTTATTATTGGCCCATGATGGATGTAGATGTAATTACATATATAAAGAAGTGTGACAAGTGTCAATGACATGCTAATCTGATTCATGCCCCAGCCTAAACTTTGAAACCAATGTTGACACCATGGCCATTTTCTACATGTGGACTCAAACTCATTGGGAAGATGAAACCCCCTTCATTTGATGACCATAAAAATATCCTTACTACCACTGAGTATTTCACTAAGTGGGTTAAATCTATACCCCTCACTTACATGACTGGAAAACAAATTTCTAAATTCATCTTTAACCATCTCATTTGTCACTATGGTATCCCCTTCAACATTATATCTGATTATGGAGGATCATTCAAGAATAAGGATGTTGACAATCTATGTACTAAATATAACATCACACAACATTTTTTTACAACATATTAACCTCAAGGTAATGTCTAGGCTGAAGTATGAAATAAAACCATTATTAATATTATCAAAAATATTTTCAATGATGCTAGTCATGATTGGCACCTTCAGATATTCCCTACCCTTTGGACATATCATATCAATCACCATACCCCCACAAGAGCCACTCCATATTCACTTGTTTATGGTATAGAAGCCATCCTTCCCATTAAGGTCGAGTTACCTTAACTACAGATATCTTTTAAGCATGTCTTAGATGATCATGATTATTGAGTAGCTCACCTACAAGAGCTAGACCTATTTGATGAAAGATGCATAATTTCTCTCAATAATCTTCAAGCATATTAGAATCAACTCAAAGGCCACAACAATCAACGTGTCAAGTATAGAACATTTGAACTTGGTGATCTTATTCTTAAAGAAAACCAAAAGAATACCACATCTAAGAAGAAGCATAAAGGTAAATTAAAACTAAATTGGTTTGGGCCTTTCATCATTACTACAGATTATGGATCAGGAGCATACATGCTCACCACACCAAATGGAGATGAATTTCCTAAGTCGATGAATATTATTCACCTTAAGTGGTACTATGCTTGAGTGCTAAGGTGTATTATCTGTAAGGACAATTTTAGTGGTTCTATTTTGTCCCTATTATTTTTTGTATGAATATCATGCTTATCATTCCTCTTATCCCATTTCATCTACTTTATTATCCCATTATAATGACTAACCATGTTCTAAATCCTATCTACCTAGCTCATTTGACCTTGGTTTTTGCCATTCATTACACATTTTTAGCACCAAGGAATTTGATCAATTTCATTAGTTGTTTCAAGTACTTTAGGCATAGATCATATTTTAGAGAAGCATGATAGAACTTTCAACAGTTGCATCTTCTATTTTTTATTCCTTTCTTATCACTGATCTTGCTACTAATTATAACTACCTTTGGGCAAATTAGTACCATTGATCTATGTCATTGTGTCTCAGTTATAATATCATATGGGAAAACTAGAAGTATGATTTTTTTGTTAAGACTTGATTTACCAACTTACCACTTCCTATGCCATACTATGCCTTTTTACCAACTATGCCTATTTTGTTTGAATTGACTACTACACTAGTTGAATTCCTTTGTTATAGGGCAAAACTACAGTTACTTGAGGTCCTACTCTATGACTATGTAGGTAGTGTTTGATACTTGTTGAGGTCATCTCAATCACCCTTTCCACCATAATCTCACTATTTTGTGATCAAATTAAGTTTGAACACTCACTATTTTGTGAGCAACCTAAATTTCCACGCTCTCACCATTTTGCAAGCAATCTAAGTTTGAATGTTCTCACCATTTTATGAGCAACCTAAGTTTGCACACTCTCACCATTTTGTGAGTAACCTAAGTTTGAATGCTCTCATAATTTTATGAGCAACCTAAGTTTGAATTCTCTCACCATTTTATGAGCAACCTAAGTTTGAATGCTCTCACCATTTTACAAGCAACCTAAGTTTGAATGCTCTCACCATTTTGTAAGAAACTTAAGTTTGAAAACTTTCATCATTTTGTGAGATTAAACCATTTAGTGTCTCATCATTCTTGATCGAGTTGAGATACTTCAAAAAATTCCAAAAATATTTGTAAAATTGTTAGAAAAAACCAAAAACATTGACCATTTCTTTGGCTTAAGGATTCTGGGAACCATTACTAAGTTGTAATCAAACCACTTGCCACTTAGTTTTCCCATCCTTTTTGGCCTTTTCTCTCATGCACTTACCATTTTGAAAGACTATTTATATTCTTTTATCATATCCATTCTATTTGTTTTCATTAGTTATCACATTCTTCCCATTCCCTAGGAGAACTACATTTGGCCTGAAGTTTTTATTGGATATTACATCCATAGAACTATGTAGGCAACATCCACTTGCCTAGTGTATACAGAGATAGATTGGCCACTCCTTTCCTTTTTATTTTATTCACCTATTTTGTTCTTTTGTTAAATTTTCACCTATTTTTTAGGGGCAATGTTTGTATGGTTTCTATTATGTTGTTTATTTGTTTGTCTTTGCTTAATTATATTTGTTTGTCTGCCTATTTATTTTCTTTCAACACTGTCACCTTGATTCATTTTATGTGTGTTCATTGGGTGATTCCTTTCCCACACTTATACTTGAATCCATCCATATTCATATGTTTACATTTCCATCATGGTTTTTATCATTGGTGCATTATTTTCTATTGAGTATTGGATTATGGGAGTCAGTCCTTATGCATATTTTGGCCAAATCCTCATGATGTTATACCATGATGCCTACTAACATGTGCTATAGAAAACCTCAACTTTAATAAGTTTATTCCGCAATGGTGGCATCAACATCTCTTTGACATCTACATCCTGATTCAATCACAATCATATCCCAAATAGAGTATTTAACCATAAAAAATTTTCAACCTTTATTAGTTTATATGAGCATCTTCCTACTAGTAGGTTGTTCCAATTCATCATTGCCCTCTGTGTTAAGTTATCATCATCTTCAACCAAGTTTATCATGTTTTCCATAATCAGGGTCTAATGATTATAACCATCTATGGGAAAATCATTACACACCACCCCACCTGCATTTCTCAATGATTATAATCACCTTTGGGCAAATTATTGTGTTATCACCACTTTACATTTTCTACCCATATAGGGGCACATTGTTATCTTGTTTGTCTATCCTAATTGGAGCAACTCCATTTTCGCAATGATTATAATCACCTTTGGGAAAATCATTATGTTATCATACCATGTTGCCATTATCGAGGTACACTACTTATAACCACCTTTGGGCAAACCATTGTACACCATCCCACTTAAATTCTTAGTGATTTTGAATAATTTTTCAATATCATTGTGATATCTTCCCATTATTTTCCTTTATTTTGGTCCCCCCATCTCCATTATTTATTTTGAGGGATCATTTATCGACCTACTTGTGTCAACCATTCCCTTGAGGGGGCATCATATAGTTAGTTTATCATCATTGTAGTTGTAGGTATACAAGACCTTTTCATTATTTCAAAAAATGTTACTATGCTTATAGCTTGCAATGCCTTCCCAAACAAGGGTAAACTATAGACACCTAAATCTAGCCACCGATAACCTCCAACTAGGCTTTTGACCAATTTCCACCTAAAATGCACAATTTGGCCTAAAAACACTAAATCACATTAAAAGATTTGAACCTTACATATTCAAGTGCTGATTTTGGCTAGTGTATCATTAAATGGGGTAATGTAATTTATGGGCTAGCTAACTTTGATAAGATCATTCTAAGTCAAAATGCCAATTTTACACTTGAGTGCTCTGGATTGCTCTTTTCTATCAAATATCTTGCATAAAACACGTGTCTTTGTTATTTATTATTGATAAAATCCTAAATTAGATCATGAATCTAATGCATCTGACATTGACTTCCAATTGTAATCCAATCACATTTTAGACCAATAACAAGGCATTCTAATCAATTTAAGTAATTTGTGCACAAACTGCTTAATCATGATTAAGAGTTAATAAAACCAAGTTAGAACCTAATTAATAATTCCATGGAAACTTGTTGATTACTTGTTTTTAGAAATGAATATTGAATATATGCATCATCAAGTGACCTCTTTTCTTGGAAAAGACATCCCTAGGCCATAAATGCCATAAATATCAAGATTCATGCCTCCCATGCCTCATCAAATCCCTCCATGCCTCTTAATTGCTCCTCTATCCCAAATATTGATGAGCGTATTTATCAATTTTAATTACATAATTTGATTAATCCTTAGCCATGCATCTCAATCCTAAGATGGATGGTTCTAGTTGATTCTACCTATTTTCAAAAAACTATAAATAGAAGGCCTTACCACATGAATTTTAAGGCCTTGATAATGCAAAATTATAATACACAAATAATTCCAAAAGCTATTGCAATTAGTGTTACCATGCCAAATCAATTCCAAGCCAATTCAATCCAAAGCCAAAGATGCCAAGGAGAGATGGAGGTAGCCAATCTTCCATTGATGCAGACTTTATGAGCACAAACTAAGCAAACCACTACTACAAAAGCATTTGGAACATCCAAGGAAGGCGAAGGACTCTTGTTTTTCCTTAATTTTTAGTTGTGTTTGTCATTTTTTATGTTATTAAGCTCATCCTAGTAACTAGGCATGAAAGTGTTATTTTAGTGTGTTTTTTGTCAATTTGTTTTGTTCATTTTGTCACTAACACAATACTAATCTTGTCTTCATAGTCAAATTCCTAGTTCACATAGACTAGAAGAATGAGTAAATTCGGATGAGCTAGGTAAACATTAGTAATTGATTTATATAAATTTGAAACCCTACCAAGGATATATAGGCTAAATTCATGAGTAATGGATTTAATAGATGAGATTAAATATAAGTTTAGTTTTTAGTTAGGTGTAGCCTTTAAACAATTATATTATTAAATCATTGTTACTCTATACAAAATATAATCTAGGTTGTATTATGATTAAATCATGACATGATTTTATAAAAAAAATCAGTTAGGGCATGGCTATATACAAGGTAAAACTTAGTCTTTTAAAACTAGTATGGGGTCATTCTTAGTGCATGATTGTGTATATGTTAGTCTGGGATGAAAAATAATTAAGGAAATCAATAATAACATGACTGGTTTAAATTTTTTATGAATTTTTTATTTTAACAAATGTCCAACCTATTATATAAATATACCTAGGTATATATGTGATTATCAAGAGACATGGATGAGTTTCCCATGACCTGGGGTCATGCATATATTTATTTATTTATGTACATGATGAACTAGTACATGATTATTTTATTTACAAATATAGTTATGTTTATATGGCATTGAACCATGAGGAAACTTAGAATAATGAATGACTATCAACTGTTTATTTATTTTAGTTAAAATATGAAATCTTTTTTGAAATGATTATGAATAAGGATTAATTTTCTTGTAAATATAGTATGGTAGAGTAAACCTGATATATACATGTAAGACTGAATCATGAAATGTCTTCTTGCAACCTATAGGAGTATACTTTTAAAAACTCTCTCTCTCTCTCTCTCTCTCTCTCTCTCTCTCTCTCTCTCTCTCTCTCTCTCTCTCTCTCTCTCTCTCTCTCTCTCTCTCTCTCTCTCTCTCTCTCTCTCTCTCTCTCTCTCTCTCTCTCTCTCTCTCTCTGTGTGTGTGTGTGTGTGTGTGTGTGTGTGTGTGTGTGTGTGTGTGTGTGTGTGTGTGTGTGTGTGTGTGTGTGTGTGTGCGCGTGCACGCGCGTGCGTGTGTGCGTGAGTTCATGGCTGAGTTTATTGAAATAGTTAAAAGCCAAAACACTATAGTTTAATCTTTGTTTGTATTAAAATAATTTAATGCAATGATGTGTTGTATATGCATCTATAGTTAAACATGATACTATTAATTTATGGATAGAACACTAGTCTATTTAAAATATATCATATACATGCATGTATATGCTATTTGATGATTAAAATATGTTATATGATATAGTAAATAGATATGGGTGCATTTTTTTACTTGAATTATCAAGGCAAAACAAACCATATTAATGTTTGTTAGTTTTTAAATAAGATTATTGATATAAGTTTATTATATAAGGTAATAAGCTAGTAAATAATGTTATATGGATGAAATAACATTAAATGAAAGTAGCATAAAGTATTTTGGAAACTTGATGTCTTGATATATAATCTTACACATATGGTTTGATTGATTTAATGTTTAGTATTACTCAAATGGTATGAGTGTTTCAAAATTTGTTTATTATGATTTAATAAACTAGATATTTGGAACTATTATATTGTATTTGATGGATTAAATGCATGTCTACAAAACTTTCTTGTTTTAGCACATAATGTAACTGCTAGTAGAGAAAAACTCATTATGAAATCTATTGGTTTTAATATTATTAAATATATGAACCAATTTGGTATTAATGACCCTAAATAAGTGAGTGTGATGGATTCCACTTAATTAGTGTTACTAATATATAGAGATGGTGTAATCTAATTGAGTGGTATGTATGAAATTGACCAATCCTCGAGATCAAATAACTATAAGAAAAATTTGGCCAAAGTAGTGTTTATGGTTAAACATTATCCTTTCATCTATTTGATTTAGTTTACAAGTTTTGTATGATATCATGATAGAAAATGTGACTTAATAGTTTTGGGAATATTGGTGTATTATTCCTAATTTAGTTAAGGGTCTAAGTTAATTAAATTAGTAAATAATATTTCAATATTTAAGCTACTGATTTGTATAAAATAGTTGTAATTTTAACCTTTCTATAAATAGCAATAAATGTGAAGAAAATAAGACTTAGCTAGAAATTGACTGAGACAACTACGGCAAGGTCTAAAATTCACTAGGCATGATTGAGACAACGTCTTAAATCAAAATCTAGCCTTACTTTTATGAAAGGATAGGACCACTAAAATAGGACTCCCTAGGGTTCGGTGTTGTAATCCTCTTTTGCCATTGTTGTCTAAGAGACCTGAGCTTTCTGGGTTTTGTTCTCAATGTCTATGTGAGCCTACTTATGAAATTTTGACCATTGGATATCCATAAAAATCCCTATTAAGCTAACTTAGTCTTCAAACCCTAGACTCCATCATGCTTTGACAAACTTCATGAAAGTGGTGGGGAGGGGGAGGGGGGGGTTAGTATGTGTAAGATGTATTGAGTCTATATCTACACCCCTTGTGTGGGCACACTTCCTACATACCAATACTCCAAAGAGGGATCAAGCCATATGTAGTTCTCCCACTTGATGTGCTTTGTATAATAGTGTATATGAAGTTGTAAAATGATAAATTGGTTGTGCTTAAGGTGGTTAGGGACTGGTGTGAAGGTTTGAATAATCTTGTGGTTATATTGTTTGGCTATCTACATAGAATAGGGAAATATGTTTGAGTAGTCTTGTTTGTATTCTTGTTTAATTTGTGATATTTACTAAACCTTTCAAAATGAACTTTGAATGGATTTTTATAGGGATCTATTAGTTATGGGTCGAATGTATTCACATTAGGCTAAAAATAAGGAGGATAAGAACCAAAAATAAATAACCATTGGTGATAAAAATGCACTTGGATAAGAGCACCAAAAATGGACACCCTAGGGTCTAGTGTTATAGTTCAAATTAAGCACTATTTTCATGAAGGAATGGGACCTAGGAGGATGGAATCATCACTAAAAATGTTAATTGAAGGTGGTGGAATCACTTTTTAGAAGGCTATGGATGATTGGAAATTAGTAAAAAGGCGCCTAGAAGGGTCATGAGAGCAAGCAAGAGGGACCTATGGGTTGGGTGTCACAAGCCACACTCAAGTTACCAATTTTCACATTTTATATGACTTCATTTACCCCCACCCCCTTTATTTTAGTGTTGAAACAAAGAAAAATACTAGGATAAAGGAAAAGTAAAAAGCATACCTAAACTTACCTACAATGGTGAAGGTCATGAAGCTATGTGATGTTGGGTGTGCATAGAGATAACACATTGTGAAGTGCAAATCTAAAAGAGAAAATAAAGAGTAGATTAGTTCTTACTAGATACATTATATCTAAAATAAGAATGTACAAAGCTAAGTAAGAGAGAGAGGAAGAGAAAGGAATGAATACACCTTGTCAGGTACACAAACCAATACAAAATTTGTTGTGATGTTGAGTGATGTTGGATGATACTAGATATGTTGGGTGTGTGTTGCACCAAAAGTAATATCATGAATAGATTTGAGTACTCAATTACATAAGAGTGGCTCAAGAATGCAAATGCCATCCCTTTGGCTCTATTATCACCCACTAAGTGAAGATATGTGATTATGTGTGTGATAATCAATTTTTAGATTGTGTGTGTAATCCCTCTAAATAGGTGGCTCAAAAATACAAAGGATAGCTAGACCTTTGGGTTCATCATTGCCCCATGAAGTGAATCTATGAACTGATATCAGTATGAATGTATATCGTATGAGATGTCTCATGAAGCCTATGAATGTTCTATAATATGACAATGTAGCATGGATAGCTAAATGTATGCTAGAAACTAGGCCACTCTTAGCCAACTTGGAAAAGATAGAGATTAGGCTTATATGAAAGCCACTTTGAAACTAGGTAATAGGCTTATGTGGAATCCACTAAAAAATGATGCCAACCACCTATAGATGGAATAAAGCACACAACTACTGAGAATACCTAGGTAATGTACTGAACTCAAAAAGAAAATAAGTTAAATGTACCATGCATATTGCCCCCAATCACTAGTGTCTAAAACATGGATTTTGATCTGGAAGTTATATCAACTACCTAATTTGAAATTGGAAGTGAGATCCATCATGTTATGCATGATGCCCCCTATATCTAGATTCTTTGAAAAAAATTGTACTTAAACTACTAAATTTGAACTGGTCTATATGTGACAAATCTGTAGTTGAACCTACTTTTCTATTTGTTTTTGGAAAATTTGATCTTTTTGCTATTTGGATAGGAGCACCAAAATGGACACCCTACTATCCAACACTATAGTCTAATCTTGGCACTATTATTCTAAGCTAATTATGATGACTATTCTATAATTTTCACTATCTTTTTGATCTATTTTTCTTGGTTTGTAATCAATTTATTGTTTTGGGCTTTCTAAAAGTTATTTTTTTAATTTTTAGGAGCTCTGATCTCTATGACAAAACCCTAATTTTTTACTCCCTCTTCTGAGGGTATGAATGAAGACCCTGTAATGACTACCCTCAGAAGAAAGAGCACTGTAAGTGTGTTATGCTTCAAGAATATATGACATAGCAATGATAATCAACAAGATATCTCAAGATATAAAATGGTTTGTAATCAATATTATTAGATTAATATGGGTATGCCTAGATAGATATAATAATGTAATAGCATGTGCAATATAGTAAGTTAGTACTAAATGTCTGGTTAATTGTTAGTTAAAAATTTTCAAGGAGGGATGGAGCATGATGTCCATTTTATCATCCTAAAAATCAAGATAATGCATGATGTGGATCATGGTATTGTAAACTATTGAAAATAAAACAAGAAATAAGCACACAAGGAAAGAAGAAAGAAGCATACATGAGTGGCCAAGGGGCATGGGAACATGCCACTCAAACTAGAAATTAATCATACAAGGCATGTTCAAATCCCACATACACATATAATTGAAACAAGCAAGGTTGACATGAAAGCCACAGTCACATAAAATATTACAGGTAAAAGAAATTGGCAAATGTCTTAAGGCACACACAAGAGTGGACACAAATGACATTGTAAAATTTCCTAAGGCACATACAAGAGATAAAATAAGAACTAAGAACTGCAATCACATCTAGATATGCAAAGTAAGAAAGGAAATAATGTAATATACTAGGAAAACAATCACATCTAACTAATCAAAGTAAGAAGTGAAATTATGGAAGACATGTAATACAAGACTAGGTATATGCTAATAAATACATAAGTGTTATATACTAGTGAAATGTCGATATAGTAATTTGTGTAAGCTAGTAAGTAATGTACATCAACATGATAATTAGAGTGTGTTATTTAAGAATGACATAACCTGGATGGTGTAGTCATGTAGAAGATGCCCCCAATGGGTAGATATATCAATATGTGTCTTGGCTGTAGAAGTAGGATGCCCCTTTAATGGGTAGAGTGAAGCAATCAAGGATCTGGATGTCACTACACACAATCAAAGAAGATCAAGTGAAGCATGGTAATGTAGATAAATCAATAAACAATAGCATAAAACAACAAAATGTAAGTCTAGTATAATAGTAGAAATGTAAATCATGGATAATGCATTCAATTAAAATATTTTTATGTTTTTGAATTATTTGAATGTTTTTGGAATTTGAAATATTTAAATGTTTTTGTATTTTGACATATTTGAATGTTTTTGATATTTTGGATATAAGCTATATATAATTAATTTGAAGAGACTACGCTCAAGTAAGCTGAGAAAATATGTACAAGTAGAAAGAAACTATGTAAAATTAATACTAAGAAACTATGTACAAGTTATTTGAAAGAAAGTTATATACAAATAATTTTGAAAAATTATGTACAATACAATGTGTGAAGTGAAATTCTAGACATGGAATCTACGTAGATGCATAATATTTATTGGATTTTTGAGTTTATTTCCTTCAAGTGAGGATAGATGATATACTTTAGGGCTAAGTTTTTTTATAATAATGTATGGGCCTTGCCAATTTGGTTTGAATTTTCCTTTGATTTCTTCTTTGACATTGACATTGCAAAGATTTTTTTTGAGAACAAGATCATTAAATTCAAATTCTCTAGTGTAACTCACTTTTTGTAGAATTTTTATATACGATGTTGATATATTTTGAGATGTTCTACTACTTGAATATGTGTATGATATAACTGATTGAGTTGGCGTAGATACTTTTCACAATATTAGTCATCATTGAGAATACCTTTAAGGGAGACACAAAGAGATGGGATTTCTAATTCCAATAGTAAAACTAATTCTATGCCATAAATGAATGAATAAGGATTGGATCATATGGGTGTACAAATACTTATACGATAGGCCCATAATGCAAATACTAGTTGATTGTGCCAATCATCTCTAAATTTGGTCACTATTTTACTCATAATATTATTGATGGTTTTATTGTAGCCTCTACTTGATCATTTCCTTGCAGGTAAGATTGAGTGGAGAATATGTGTTTAATCTTATATTTTGTGCAAAATTTCTTGATAGTTTTGTTCTTGAATGAATTTCCATTATCAAAAATGATGGTTGTGTAGGCCGAAGCATAAATAATATGAGTCATGAGGAAGCTACAAATGTCCTCCCCTATGATAGATTGGAGTGGAATGGATTACACCCACTTAGTAAAATATTTATTAGCTATGATGATGAACTTATCCCCATCAATAGATTCAAGGTTAATTTTTTCAATAAGATCAAATCCCCATAATGTAAACGGCCATGGAGAGACAATAGGTTACAATTATTGTGATGGTAAATGTTGTATATTATTATGTCATTGACATTTATCACATAGTTTTGCATATTGTGAGGCTAGTAGTACCATTGTCAAATCAATTTGTGTGACATAGCCTTTTCACTGAAGTAACCACCACACTCACTATCATGTATCTATATAATAGCAATTTTGGCTTCTATTGAAGTCAAACATCTAATCAATTATTTGTCAAAGGATCATTTAAAAAGGTCTCCACCAATGATTACATAATGGAGTGATTTTTTATGTACTTGTGGTTGTCATTTATTAAAAAAGTGTTTGGTGTAATATATTTGTTTATATAGTTATAGATATCAGAGAACCATTCTAGAGTTGCATAACTACTTGTAGTGGCTAAAACAGACAGTGTAATCAAATTTGCATTGGATATTGATGGTTATTGTAATCATTTAATTATGAAAATAGCTTGATCATCATTGATGTCAATAGGAATCAAATATTTAGTACTTTCCATTGCATCTGCATGTTGGTTATCTTTTTTTGGTATACTTTCTATAGAAAAGTAGTCAAACTGTGATGATAAACATTATACCATGTTTTGGTATGGGATAAAATATTCTTATTTTATCTTATAAATATCATTAACTTAGTTAACCACAAGTTGGGAATCATAAATACTTGAATAGATCTAATTTGAATGGATTGGGCGACAAATATACGTAAGATAAGTGCTTCATATTTTATGGTGTTATTGGTGTAGGAGAAACTTAATCGATATGCAATAGGAACTATGTGACCAAAAGGGTCTACAAAGACAATGCCTACCCCTACATCAGATATGCATTAAGAACCATAAAAAAAATGGTCCAAGTATTATAATGAATAGAATAAGTAGTGAAATCATATCTAAATGTGTCACTAATAGGATTGGTGTCTAGGAGTGGTGCAGTTGCCAAATGGTCTGTAATGATTTGGCCCTTTACTGATTTCTAGAGAACTATTTTTAAGTCAAACTCTGTTAATAGCATGACCCATTTTTTGATGTGACTAGAGATATGTGGTTTTACCATGATAAAATTCAATGGATATGATTTTTTGATAACCTGAGTCTCATTATTTACCATGTAATGTCAAAGTTTTTGTGTGGTGAAAACTAATTCTAGACATAGTTTTTCTATTACAAAATATTTTTTTGTAATAAACTAATCACTAAGTATGTTTATCATCATTTTGTCCTAAGATTATTCCTAATGCATGATCCATTGCTGAGATATATAGGAGGAAAGGTCTATTATGTATTAGTGGTACTAACACTGATGGATTAATAAGATATTGCTTGATTGTATTGAAGCTTTCTTGACAGGCTTGATCCTAGACAAACTTTATATCTTTACTTAATAATCGAGTAAATGACTAAGTTTTATTAGTAAGTTGGGCTACAAAATGGTGGATTTATTGTATTTTGCCTTTTAAGGATTGAAGTAATTTTAAGTTCAAGGAAGGTGGCATGTCGATAATTTCTTTGACTTTCTTAGGGTCAACCTTTATGCCATACTGAGAAATAGTGAAACCTAAGAGTTTACCTGATGTAACTCTAAATACACATTTATTTGGGTTTAATTGAATATTATATTTTTTGAGTCTTTGAAATATCTTTCATAAATAAATAGCATGATGTTGTCATTGTTTGGATTTAGCTAATATATATGTTTCTATGCAATTTCGCTTTCACATTCAAAGAGAGAAAATGAGAAACTTAAGGGAATGGTCAAGGCTTGTATGTACCTGGATGTAGTCTGCGCACCATAATCCAAACGTTGTGAGAACTCCCCTTTTGTTGTGGAGGATGACACCTGAAAGAGACAGACACTAAAACATGAAAAATGTTAATTGATAAGAGGGTGGATTGCCAAGCAGAAGCTTGGTCCTAGAAGCGCTAAGGCTTCTTGGAGGATGAAAATCCACTGTGTAAAATAGAATATGACAGAGATGGAAAAGAGAAATGATAAAAGACTTGAAAAGAAAGAACTAAAAGCAAATGTGTACCTGATAAGCTGCAATCTGCTTAACACAGCCGACGTCAGTGATATTGCTGGCGTCGGTCAGGAAGGTCGCCGATGATGTTTAGACTGCCGACGTCGATAGGGGAAGTGGATGAGGTCGGTCAGGGCCATGTCCAGGGACGGGTTACAGGTCTAGTTTCTGGCCTGCAGGATGGACTATGGTCTTGTTTATGAGTCTAAGGGTCTATGAGGGATTCAAAGGGACTGCTTGGGATCTAATGAACTGAGAATGTTGTCAGGAAAAGGGGTAAGGGGTAGGAAAAAGGCCTTTCAACCTTTCCATAAAGCAATTTAGTTAGGTTGATTAGATGGGTCTTAAGATGGTCTGTAGGTCTCTGATAGTTTGTGCTGAGTTGATTAGACAGAGGGTGTTGCCTAAAGAGAAACTAAAGGAGTGTCAGAGGCAAAGAGAAGGGAATAAGGGGTGAGAGAAGGTTTTTTAGCCTCTCCAAGAAGAATAGGGAAGGTTGGGTCAAGGATGCTTGGAATAGATAGTAGACAGAATGCTAATATATTGTAAATGACACTTAAATGAAAATACTACAAATACTTAGCTGTGATACGAATTGGCAACGGTACAGAAGCTATGTCTTGGTTGTCGCTGGTGATGGAGATATCATGCAATCCCTGTGTAGAATGTCTGATGCAAGACCTTAGTGCCTAGAAAGTGCTGTCAAGAATGTTGATCCCTGCAAGAACACCAAGAAGCCAGAACACTAGAAAGCAAAAGCACAAAAACTTTGTTTTGCCAGAAGAAGGTCAGAGATTCATGATTAGCTCCAGAGATTAGCCGATTTCTGATTGGGATCGTCAAAGGGTCAGAAAAATGGTTTAAGTATAACCGATGTCGGCAATTCCGCTGGTGTCGACTGACATTTGACTGACGTCGGCAAGTGGAGAATGGGTAAAAGAGCCACCAAGCCCATTCTCCATCCGCCAAGTGCATTATCCGTTGGAGAATGTCAAAGGTTGGGCTAAATACGCACGAGAGTTGGTTAGGCGGTTAAAGAGAAGTAAGAATAGGTCTTGGGTGAGTCATAAGGTGGGAAATAGTCCAAAGCAAGGTATCATAGGTGATGTGTCAAAGGGGAGGATATTAAAAATAAATTATTATTTTCAAATTAGTAAGTGCATGGTTTAAGAATGGGTTAAGAATGGACCAAGGGGGAAGGTGACCAAGGGTTAGACACTATTTCAATGTCTATATTTGCCCCTTTTTGTCTTGTTGGTTGCTCTAAATGAACTGCAAGACAAAAATAGGAGTCAGTTACCCCAGGTATGGGATAAGGTTGATTTCATCTTGTTGGTTGTTCAAGTGAACTACAAGACAAAAACAGGCGAGGGTTGGTTGCCCTGATTATAGATGAGGTATTCCCCCTCAAAGCAGGAGTCAAGGGAAAGGAACCTAAAATCAGGTGCTGATTTGACAGAGAGTGGATGAAAAGGGTGAAGATAGAGTGAGAACGTTGCAAAAGTTGTGATTGCACATACACCACTTCACGAGGATGGTCAGGGCAAATTATCGCAGGTCAAGGGTCAAGGAGTGCCAAAATTGAAATAACTGGGCCCCAGCATTTAGTCGTCTACTGATTGGGTTATTCAATCAAAGTTGAAGCTCCAATGGTCGTCGTGTTCCAGGTATCCCAGGCTCAGGGAGTGCTCCCAAAAACATGAAAATGTCACAAGTAGTGCGGATCAACTGGCTTGCGATCCTATACTTGTGAAGGTCAAAAGTTTGCACACAATTTTGCTAACCAATCATGAGGTAGCATACATGCAAAAACAACCAAGGCAAAAATCACTTTGGAAGTGGTCATGGTTAGAGGAGATGGTCATGATCTCCAAGGTCTGGTGGTCGATGGATGGAGGCAAAAGTGATCTCAAGTGTGCCCGAAGGGGCCAAAATGATGTGTACTGGAGGGATGACTGATTGGGGGCATGATTTTGGGGTAATGGAGAGAAAAAAAAGGAGGTTGGAAGGATGCTGACGTCAGTGACAAAAACTAATGTCGGTAGCCAAAAATGGCTGACGTCGACAGATGTCAGCCAACATCGGTAGATTAGGGCACGTCAATGCCGACATTGGCGGCCTGCCAAATCTGACAAAACCAGATTGGCAGCCCACCAAAAGTCATTTGTGATTATTTGACTGAGAGAAAAAAGGTGCTCTAGATTTTAGGAGTGAAAGTGACTGGTAGTGAGCGAATTAGCAGTGTGAGGTCGCAGAGTGAGATTGGTGGAGAGAGGGAGTAGATTGGAGTTGGATTGGAGGTTGAAGAGTCAGCTGTGGGTCAGCAGGAGTTTGAGGCAAAAGTGATGGCAAAGGGCAGTAGAGGACCCGCTGGAGATCCACCACCAGTGGCACCCATCGTGCCACCATGCCGACGACGCCGAGACAAGGTAGGAGGGTTTTTAAGCCCTATTGAGTTAAATTTTTGTTTTTATTTGTTGTTTGAAATTTGTGTTAATTTAGGCAGAAAGTGAGGGGGGAGGGTAGTTAGGAGGGTGGGGAATAGGATCTAGGATAAGTTAGGGGGTTTTGAGAGGGTTTTGGGGGGTGTAGGGGGGAAAATTAGGGAAGCCCTAATTTTAGGGCTCACCCCATTCGGCCCTACGGCCGAACCAGTCGCCGACATCGGTGGGGTCGCCGGCATCGGCCAACCAGCGACCGATGTCGATCACTAACTTGTCGACGTCGATCACTAAGTAACCGATGTCAGTTAGGTGAGTGCCGTCACCAACACGCTAACTAATGTCAGTTGGCTGCCTGGTCAAAAGAGGGATGGAAAATGTTTAAGTCGAGGGGTCAAAGCTATGCCAAGGGCTTCTTGGGTGTTGGATCAGGCATAGATAGTGAAATAGGGAAAATTTTTAACATGAGATTAACTTGGGTGGATGTAGGCGAGGCTGACTTTGATGTTGCAGGATCACCTCCCGACATTGCTGATGTGGATGCGTAGAGGGGTGATAGTCGATGAGTGGGTGTAGATGAGCGCAGTTGGACTCAGCAAGCTGCGACGCTACTGCAGAGTGGTGTGAGATGTGAGCCTGATGGTGTCACTAATCGAGTGGTGGGATCATTCCACCAACACTTTCCATCTGCCCACGGGAGAGATGATGGTCACAGTCGAGGATGTGTACCAGATTTTACGACTGCCAGTACACGTAGCAGACCTTTATGCGTGCTCGAGGGAGGCACATGATATTCATATGGTTACGCTGTTTGGAGAGCACATCACTGAGATGAGCTACCACTCAGCAAGTTTTGTGTATGAGCCTTTATACACTGCAAATGAGGATGCACATCAGCTAGCGATGTTGATGATGATAGGCATCACAGTGTACGTGTTGCCAGATGCAGAGGGAGGCAGGTTTCTGGTCATTATGACTAGAGTTTTGATAGATATATTAGAGTAGTAGATAGTGTTTGCTTGGGCACCTATCTTTTTGGCCCAAGTATATAGAGAGCTGTGGGGTATTAGTCGGTGGCGGTTATACAGCTTGTGTGTGGGCCACCTACTACATTGTTGGGCCTATGAGCATATAGTGGTTACCCATCCTCTTGGCCTCCTGGTGGCAATTTTGGCTGGCTTCAGGGTCAGATTCAGGCGGTGGCACGAGGTGATGGCATAAATGTAGGTAGACAGAGTGGTCAGAGACATTGACCACTACAGAGGGGTACTGGAGGCTCTGATTCCTACAGACATCATCTGGAGACCATACTTGGTTTATCCAGTGTTCAGAGACTAGGGAGAGTAGCTGGTTGGTGTGCAGAGCTTGAGATGGGTCAAGGGCAGGTGAGCCAGTGAGCTCGAGAGAGTGCCAGCAGAGAGAGTGTGGTGCCAGTACAAGCTTCTATAGGATGTACCTCTCGCATTCCCACTGTACAGATGGGACGACATTGAGGTGCTGCTCCCACTACCAGAGGAGACAGAGGGCCCAGATTTTGAGGAGTTATCGGTAGGACCTGGGGTGGCTGACCCAGGTTGTATAGAGGCCTACATGGCGTGGTGGGTAGGGCAGTACACAAGTTTATAGGTAGGGCCATAACCAGATCCACAGGCCATTACCAGGGAGCGGGATACAGCCCGCGAGGAGAGGGACACTGTGTGGTAGGAGAGGGATGCGGCACAAGCCCAAGTCATAGTTTTACAGGGACAGCTGGCAGGGGTTACAAGGCAACTAATAGAGATGACGAGTTGAGTGACAATGTTGATAGGTCAGGTCACACTGCTACAGGGATAGCTCATTGTAGCCTAGGCACAGGCAACAATAAGATAGGTTTTTGGGGGGTAGGACCCGATGCAGCATCCACCTCAGTGGCCAGCTCAGGAGCCCACACAGTCAGTGTCAGCACAACTAGCATTCTCACAGCTGTAGGGTTCAGTGCAGGGCACAGTTGTAGGTCAAATGGGTCCACCGCAGACGATATCTATAGTTAGATACCATAATGCATTGGACGAGATCACGTATTATGAGGGAGCCATTAGGGGGTTTCCTCAAATACAATAGTACTCTGATATGAGGGTAGAGTAGAGCCAGCAGTGGTTTAGGTCATGGACCACTGCTACTGAGTCACGCAGGAGGCGTAAATCAGAGGGGGGAGATGATACAACATCTTCCAGGCCATCGCCACCACCACCACAGCCACAGCCTTGAGGGCAGACCTTGCTACTATGTATATACTGGCCTGCGAGCCGATGATGTGAGATGTATATATATTTTGTTGAGAGAGAGACAGAGACACAGATTGTGTCATTGTAAAAACTATTGATATATATATATGATGAGATATTTGATCATGGATGTGTTTATGAAAAATGTTGTGGATGTGTTTGTATGTTATTTTGATTTGATATATGTTTAGGATTATGATGCTGAGATTATGGTGTTTATATGATGATGGATGTATGATTAAGCTTAATGATTAATGATATGGATGAAAATGATTAATGTTAATGATTAATAAAATATGTGATTGTGATGTGATTGGCAAGTGACAAAAGAATGTGATGGAAGAAATACGATGAAGGAATGCGATGAAGGAATGCGATGAAGGAATGGCCGAGCTAACCCCAGAAGACCCCATGTCAACTGAGTGCTACCTACATAGCCCCTGTTGTTAGGGCCTCAGGCCATTGTAGTTCTCCCAAGAGGGAGGAAAAATATCGAAGTGGTTGTGTTTGGTCATGATAATGATATAGCACTTCCCATATGTCTGAGGGTACATGCTTGAAATGATGAGGAGAAGATGATGGTATAGCCTTTTCCAAATGGTGTATTCTGTAACATTGGTCAGGGTTTTTCATCCCTAGCAACTATCCATATTCATGATGGATGAATGCTAAAAATGAATTGCAAGTCGATTTATGTTTCAACAAGTAATGGTTTATGCTTGACATAAATTGTGTGGTTGATAGTTTCCATGTGTGTTGATGTCTAAGGAAACTAGAATAAGTAGGTTATGTGAGTGGTTTGAAAAGAGTCGGATTGAGTTGATGTGGTTAAACGTGACCAAAGTGTAGGTAGAAAGTAGAAGGCATAAGCACCCTTTTATTGACAAGGACCAAAATGACAGCATAGATAGGGGTTGTTAGAACCAAGAGCCCCATTTATGCGTTGCATCATTGACCATGAGTTATGTTAGAGTGGTAATCGAATCACTTTGACATGAAAGTGAGCTCGAAGTCCCTTGAGTAGGTGATATGATAGGAGGAAAGGGTAAACCGTTTTAGAGTAGGGATAACTTTGCCCCTTTTTATAGGAGACCCTGAGACAACTACAAGTCAAGTCCATGACCCCCCCCCCCCTTTTTTTTTTAGAGCGGACTGATCAAAGCGGGAAGTCCACATAGAGATATCACTTGTTTTTTGGTCATTTGTGAAGCTGATCAATGCGGGAAGCTTCTAAGAAAGTGCTATTTGTAGCAATATTTAGTCATAGCCATCCTTCAAGGGAGTGGTCTATACTTTGCTTTATAGATTTAAGGGTGTTTGAATAGCTGTCCTTCGAGGGAGCAGTCTATTAGCTACATCAATGATATTACAGCTGTCCTTCAAGGGAGCAGTCTACTTTTTGATTTGATTTTGTGACCTTGGATATTTTGACTCTTGATTTAGTTTTGACAGAATGTTGAGTCATGGACAAGACTTATAGAAGGTCAAAGGCTCCCTTTTATTAGGACAAAGCATCCATACGTCATAAAAGGGTTGTAGAGGATTTGTTAAGGGAAAAAGGGGGAAAGGATTGAGGATTAAAAGGACAGAGATTGCTCAAGGGATGAGCTTAAGTTAAATGTCACGTGGATGAGTACTCGACTAACAGTAGAATAGTCATAGATGCAAAGCATTAAGGGGCTCAGGTTCTGGTCGACCTTCAAGAGAAGACAGACAATAAGTCCCTGATCCATACTTGTGCGTGATGATATAAGGTCTGAGCCAATTAGGAGCAAATTTGCCTCTTTTACTCCATTCCATATTAGTCACATGTTGGTTCTCTTTGAGGATGAGGTCTCTAATATTGAAATCTCATTCTCATAGAGTTTTGTTATAGGCTCATTTGATGCGATTTTGATGGACATGGAGATGGTTGAGGGCAGCAAGATGATGCTCGTCGAGTAACTCAAGTTGAGCTAATCGATCTTGACAAAAGTCATCATTAGGAAGAATGTCATGGAGTGAAATGTGAAGAGATGGGATTTGTACTTTGAGAGGTAAGATAGCCTCTGTTTCGTACACTAGAGAGAATGGGGTAGCACCTGTAGAGGTTCGGATGCTAATGCGGTAGGCCCACAAAGTGAAGGGAATATGAATGTGCCAATCCCTTCCAGTGTCGTTGACCACCTTCATGAGAATTTTAGTTAAGATTTTGTTAAAAGCCTCAGCCTACCCATTTGCTTGTGGGTAGTAAGGCGAAGAAAAGCTGAGTTTAATGTCAAAGGAGTCACAAAGTTTCTGTACAATTTTGTTTTTAAAAGACTTTCCATTATCGGTGATGATTTTGTGAGGTACACTGAAATGATAGATGATGTGGGTGTTGATGAAGTCGATAATCTTGTTGGCTTTTGTGGAGATGAGAGGAATAGCTTCCACCCATTTAGTTAAATATTTAGTGGCAGTGATGATGGATTGATGATGAAGAGACGAATGAGGGTTAATCTCGCCGATGAGATCTAAACCCCATTGTGAAAAAGGCCAAAAATCCTGAGCGACTTGTAAGGCATGACTAGGGAGATGAAGCAAGTTAGCATGCTGCTGACACTTGATGCAACGTTGAACATAATCGCTACAGTCTTGATGAAGAGTGGGCCAATAATAACCCAGGCGAAGGATGCGCTTGGCAACCGAGTTACCATTGAAGTGTCTGCCATAAATCCCGTCATGGGCTTGTTTAACAGCATGAGAGGCTTCAGTGGAGTTTAAATAGCGAAGAAGAAGGCCGTCAAAACCTCTTTTATAGAGAAGGCCCCCTAGCAAGGTATAGCGAGCGGTGCGCTTGATCAAAGCCCGCCACGCATTGCTAGAGAGGTTAGGAGGAATGATAGAATGAGCCAAGTAGTCCTCAAGTTGTTTATACCATACATCTTGTGAACTAGAGTCTATGGTGTGGACGAGGTTGATGTCAGTGGAAATGTATGAAGGCAATAGCACACGATGTACCATGACATAAATTTTGGATGAGGATGATGATGAAGAAGGAATATGCGAGGCGAGGGAAGCCATGGTGTCAGCAAACTTATTCATAGATCGAGGAACAGTCTGCAATAAGTGATAGTCAAAAGATGCTAGAAGAGTGTCAACACGGTGCTTGTACCTTTGTAAAATTGTGTTTTTACAAAGATATGAACCATTGATTTGATTGACGACAAGTTGTGAGTCACCGAAGATGTTGATGGACTTGATATTTAAAGAAAGGGCAATTTGAAGTCCCAAAATTAAGGCTTCGTATTCGGCCATATTATTGGTACATTCAAAGTCGAGTTTGAAAGACAGGGGCATGGGTTCACCCTCGTGTGGGATGAGGATGACCCCCGCACCCCCACCGAGTTGACATTTAGAGCCGTCGAAGAACATCGTCATTTGGTAGAATGTGTCATCAGTTGAGAGAGTGGTGATAGATTCATCGGGAAAGTCGCACTGAGAAGGTTGATTGTTGAGAAGAGGGGCATCTGCTAGTTGGTCAGTGATTATTTTCCCTTTTATAGATTTTTTTTGGACAAATTCTAAGTCAAATTCAGCAAGAAGCATGAGCTAACGAGCCATACACTAGTTTTGATATGGCTTAGAATGCATGTATTTAAGAGGATCAGTGTGGGTGATGACAAATGTTTTGTGATTGAGAAGATAGTGATGGAGCTTGGTAGTGGCAAAGACTAATGCCAAACAGAGTTTCTCGGTATGAGTATACCAAGTTTCATAATCGATAAGTGTTCAGCTTATGTAGTAAACCACTTGCTCACGGTGTTGCTCATCTCGATGCGTGATCATGGCACCTAATGAATGATTGGTTGCTGAGATGTAGAGGTAGAAAGGCTGGTCGTCCTTTGGTGGAATAAGGACTGGTGGAGAAACCAAATAGTGTTTGAGGGATTTAAAAGCCTCTTGGCAATCGTTATCCCATTTAAAGGAGACGTCCTTCTTAAGGAGGTGATGAAAGGGTTGGCAGCGGTCAGAAAGCTACGAAATGAAGCGGCGGATGGATTGGAGCTTTCCTTGTAGACTGCGAAGTTGCTTGAGATTAGTTGGAGGTGGCATTTCGAGGATAACATGGATTTTGGTAGGATCTATCTCGATGCCACGAAGAGAGACAATGAATCCTAGGAGCTTTCCAGAGAGGACCCCAAAGATGCATTTCTTGGGGTTAAGATGGACATGGTACTGAAGAAGGCGAGAGAAGATGATCTTGAGGATAGTCAAATGGTTGCGACGAAGCTTAGACTTGCCAAGCAGGTCATCTACATAGTCCTCCATGATTTTATGGAGGAGATCGTGAAAGATGTAAGTCATGGCACACTGATATGTGGCACCTACATTTTTCAGACCAAAAGGCATGACCCGATAGCAAAAATTTCACCATGGTGTAATGAAGGTGGTTTTGTGCTGATCTTCTAGTGCAATCAAGATTTGGTTATATCCTGAAAATCTGTCCATGAGTGATAACATCTCATGGCTAGCCGTAAGATCAACAAGTTGGTCAATGTTTGGAAGAGGAAAGTCATCCTTGGGACAAGCTAGGTTAAGGTCGCGATAGTCTGTGTAGATCTGGATCCCCCCAGTCGCCTTGGTGATAGGAACAATGTTAGAGACCCACTGCAGATAATCGATGGGTTGGATGAAGGAGATAGAAAGAAGGCGCTGAAGCTCTTCTTTGACAAGAAGTGCAACACGAGGATGCATTTTGTGAAGCTTTTGCCTAACAGGCTTAGCCTCTAGGTTTGTGACAATGTTATGAGTGGCAATGTTAGGTTCGATGCCAGGCATGTTAGCGTAGGTCCAGGCAAAGGCTTTGCGATTGTTTGAGATAAATGTGGTATAGTCGATCTACTCTTGGGTGTCTAAAGATTGACCAATCTTTAAGACATGAGGAACACCAAAAGATGAAAGGTTAATGTCAATGGTTGATTCATTTAACATAACCTGTGTTTTAGAAGGGAGAGAGCGCTGAATGAAAGAATCATCGGCACCCATATAGGTAAGAATGGCATCGTCGTCTATGCAGTGGATAGTGTTGATGGTTGCCGATTCATCGTCTATCATGCTGGGATAAATGAGAGGGAGAGACTTGGGAACCCCGTTGAGCTGATAGGTTAGGGGTTCCAAGCAGATGGTGTTTATGCAAAAAAAAACTAGGAGGGATGGAAACCACCAACTCCGTAGGTGAGGATGGAAGAATAGGTGAGTCTGGAAGAGATTGGTCGATGGTTGGTTAGGGGAAAAGATTTGCGGAAGCCTCAGTGGGTTCTTGGAAACCCAGTCCATATCATTTCTTTGCATTATCATCATTGGGTGGTTCGATAGGCCGATGGGAGCCTTGTTCGTAGCGTCCAAATCCAAAACCCTTCCATGCACACCTATAAAGGTAGGTATGTGCAAAGGTGGGGTTGCCAAGAAAGGAGAAATCGGATGTGAATATTTGAGGTGAGGAGGAAGGATTTGATTCAGCAGGAGCTTGATCCAACCCCCCATGGATGAGATTGGTTTGAAGGCAAGGAGGACCATAAAGAATGACCATTCTGATCTGACGGTCATAGCTTGGATTTTGATGAAGCTGTCCATACTCTTGAGGAGTCTGGAACATGTCTAGAGTAAGTAGGCGATATTCCCCCGGTGAAAGTCTCTGGAAGATATCGTTCATGGGGTCCTTGGTTGTTAATTGAGAAGATGATGTGGTGGCAACCGCTGTTTGTGTACTAGTTGGCACTTCTGTGGATGGAGATGATGTTTGGGTTGATGCCTTGAGAGGAATAAGGATGTCATTTGGGTGATAGGTTGTGTTACAAGTCTTAAAAGGGGATGGGTCGACAGGAATGACATAGACTTGTTTGTCATGTTCAAATTTGACACAACGGTGAAGTGTTGAAGGGACGCAGGCCATGATACGGATCCAGGGTCATCCTAATAGCATGTTATATTGGAATTCTCCCTCAATGATATAGAAGAGCTCTGGGATTGTGCATGGACCAATGCAAATATGGAGGACAACAGTGCCAACAGTGTTAGCGGTGGTGTCATTAAAGGATCTAAGGATTGCGTTGGTTTTCGATACGCAATTCTTGGGAAGAGCCAATTGATCAAAGGCATGAGTGGAAATGATATTAATGTTGGCACCCCCATCAATCATAACTCATTTAATACAGGTTCGATCAATGTAGGTTTTGATGAAAAGAGCAACATCCTAATCTTCCAAGGTAAAGGTAGGAATTTTAGAATCACTGAAAGTGATAAAGACAACGGGGATAAAGAATGGACTAGGGCAGCTAGTGGTTGAGGGTCTTCAAGTTGGACTTCCGCTGCCTATAAGGCTTTGATTAGAGCTTGACGATGCTGGGGGGAGCTTTAGATAAGGTCATATAGGGTCATCTTCACAGGCGTTTGGTGAAGTTGTTTTATCATAGAGTCTTTGATTGCCTCTGAAGAAGGGGGTTGAGATGCACCTAAGATGGAAATCTTGGGTTTTGGTGGTTGAGGTGACTGGACAAAAGGATAGGTCCAAGGAATAGTAGCTTTTTCTTTTGCCTTGTCCTTTTGTGACCTGGTGGTTATATGGATAGCATTGATTTCAAAGATAGGAGGTGAAGAAGGGGTCATGGCCTGCTGGTGAGATGTTGATGTGGTTGAAGAGGTTGGATGGGAAGGTGTCGAGGGTTAGTCAAGAGTGTCCTCAAAGAGAAGAGTGTCTTTCTCCATATAGCGGTGAATGACTGCCTTGAGGGCACAACAAGTCTCAGTATCGTGTCCTGGTGTACGATGGTATAAACAAATCTTCATGTCGTCGAACCAGGAAGGTTTTGATCCAAGGGGTTGGAATGGCTTGATAGAAGGAAGGGTTATGCTAGAAGTCTATAAAAGCCAGTGTAATATCAACGAGTATGAGCCCACTAAAGGGTCTGTGCTAGTTGATGTGTGCGATGTTGGTGACTTTTGCTTAGGTGGAGTTGGTGGAGGTTTTCATACCACCTTTTGGTTTGATGGTACGGTGACAGGTAGAGACGATACTTTTTTTGTGAGAGGTAGCACCTTCTTAAGAGAGGGTAGGTTGGAGGTAGGTAAAGGAAGCAAAGGAAGCAAATGGTTTTGATTGGAGGTCAGAGTAGGAAGGATTCTGGTCAAAGTCGAAGGATGGGGGCCCAAAATGGAAGGCAATGGTGATGGAGGAGGAGGCATTCATCTTTGTGGTCTAGAAATATTCTTCAACTTGGTTGGAAGACTATTATTGGTTGAGGTCTGGTCTAAGTCCACCTTCACTTGTGGGTGAGTGAGGGTAGAGACAGGGCAAATTCCAAGTGACTTGATCGGTTTAGATTGGGTAGATGCAGGTTTAGAAGTGGGAGTCTGGTCTTTATTGAGAGTCTTGGGAGATTTTGCCTTGGGAGGATTGGCAGCATGAGACGAGAGGGCACGGGAATGTTGAAGAACTTTAAGACACTCCCACAATCCTTGATGCTCCACTTTCCTTGAAGGGAGAAGTTCAAGTTTCTCTACTAGTCAAGAAAATGGTTGAGAAGATATTAGACAAGGTTTGGATTCTTGAGAAGATGTGTTAGGTGTGGCAATAGTCTCAGACCCAAGGTGTGTGGGAGTTATAACTGGATTGTCGTTAGTCGAGGAAAATGGAGAGTCAGGTTCTTCTCTTGGTGGAGAAGGAACTGGAGAGTGTGGATCCTCAAGTAAGTAAAGGGCAGGGATTATGGTGCCCTCCACTTGCGGTCGAGGAGTGGGTAAGGTCAGGTCCTCCATAGGCAGTAGGAAGGAGGATGGTGAGACCGGTGGTGCCGGTAAGGTTGAGGCATCCTCCAAGATAAGAGAGGTTGACGAAGAACTAACCGGGGAAAGAGGTTCGTCCACACGTGATGGACTGATAGATGGACTAACCTCTTGAGGTTGGTTGGGGATGAAGGGCGAGACCGTATTGACTGTTTGAATGTTGTGTTCATGAGTGTTGTCAATCAAGGTCTGGACATTATTTTGGGTCGGTGGATGATTGGGGAATGGTTGCTTGAAGATGTCGATGCCCTGATTAGGAGGTGCATTGGGATTATCTAGGATGAGCTCACCCTTTTCAAGCATGTCTTGGATTATGTTTTTAAAGGTTTTTTAGTTTCTCGTGTCATGACCTTTGACACGGTGGTAATTGTAGAAGTCATTTTCCCTATACCACGCAGGGATGGCGCGTGAGGGATCAAATTGTGGAGGTGGTCGGATCTGGGGGAGGTTGAGAATCCCTTGTTTAACAAGTTTTTCTAGTATAGACACGTAATATTCTCTGAGAGGAGTATACTATCGTTGTACGTATCTCTGCTGGAATTGATGGGTGGCACTCTGAGATGTGGATGGCTCAGGTTGATTGGTTGAAGAGGATGAAGGTCTAACGACCACAGCGTTAGCTAAAGCTTTAGACTTAGGATTGGATGATGAAGGTTTAGAAGAAGAGGAGTCATTGGTCTTAGAGTTGGGATTCTTACTCCGCAACTTGACTTTATTCTCCTCGATGGCACGTAATTCAAGTTTGCAGGCCATCGTGAAGGCTTCGTCGAAGGTGCAGAAGGTCTGAACCTGTAAGGTGGAAGAAATATGTTTGGCGTAGGCTCAAGAGAAAAGTTCAATAAGTTCAGGTTGGGGTAAGGAAAAGGAGAGTTGATTGATGAGGCCTCTCCAGCGAGCAATAAAGTCAGCTATAGATTCATCCTCGAATTGGTGGATAGTATAGAGGTCCGTGATCGAGACCTTCTTGGTGATGTTAATGGAGAAGTGATCAAGAAAGAGCTGGGCTAGCTATGTAAATGTGAAGAGGGAATGGCTGGCAATAGAGCTATACCAGTCAAGCATAACACCAGAAAGAGACATAGGAAATGTGTGCAAGAACAATGCATCGTCATGGGCAATAAGGTAACAGGCATGTCTGAATGCCCGTAAGTGCTATTGTGGGTCTTCCTTGCTTTGAAAGCGAGAAAATTTGGGAAGCTCGCACTGGTTGGGGTATGGTCTAATCGGGACAAAAGGATGAATGGGCTCATTAAAAATTTGCTCGTATGAGAGAGCATTGTGTGAGCCAAAAATGGAGGTCTCTAGGCTAGACATCTTGTCCATCAACATTTTGATGATATCTGCTGACAGATTGGCGGGTGGAGCGCCCCCTAGATTATAAGGTGCTTGAAAGATATTGGGAGGGGCATATGATGTAGTTGGTTGCATAGACGCAACATATGGGTAGCTGGTTATTGGAGTGAAAGTTGGAGCCAAGGGCACTTGTGTTATGGGGTTGGTAGGCACAAGTTAGATAGGGGCCGTCAAGGATGGTTGAGGAGTGGCCACACTTGTTGACGAGTAAACAGTTACTCTTGTGTTGATAGGTGCAAGAGTAGGGGGGATAGAGACCAGTAGGTTTTGGAAATGTGTGGGATTTAATTGAGTAGCTTGAGGTTGAGGAACCCCCATGGAGGTAGGTTTAGATGGAGTGGCTATGTTTTGAAGGTAGGACACGGTTGGGTTATTAGTGGAGGCATTGACTTGATTGTCTAGAGGCTAAATTGTAGGTGCTGTTGATGTGATTCTTGTCTTGACTAAGGAATTCAGCATCCCATAGATTGGGTTGCCTAGGGAGTCTCACGTTTGTCTATGCGTGAGATAGTGCTGCAAGGCTTTGATGTTAAGGTCCAAGAATTGTGTGAAATCTTGGTCCCTTTCTGGGACAATAGGAGTCTGAGGCGGGGTTGGGCGAGTAGGAGTTCTTTCAGTCTCCGAGTGGAACTCCATTATAGGACTGGTTATAGATGGTGAAGGTGGAAGTGGTTGTTGACTAGCGTGGTCAAGGAGAGCCTTGGTTTGACTACGTGTCAAAACCATTCAAGGCAAGAAGGGGTCAGGTTTCAGTAAACTATGTTTTTTCAGTCTCAGAAAACCAGAATGAATGTTTAGACAGCAAGAAAGTTGGATTTTAAGCTTGTTGTTTTTGGAAAAAAGAAATTGGACAGTGACCGACGTCGGTATAAAAACCAATGTCGGTGAAGAAGACTGCCGATGTCGGTCAGATAACCAATGCCGGTGCAGAAAAGTTGCTGACGTCGGTTACAGAACTGATGTCGGTTACTGTGTTTTCCAGAAACTCAAAAAAAAAGTTTTTGGAAATGAAGAAGACATCCTTACTAGCTCAAAAAAATAGATAAAAACAGAAAATAAGATGAGGACAGGTAGATCCTAGCGTTAAATCCCTAGAAATAATTTTATTAGGATCGTGTGGCTTATGCCTTAAAGTGATGTTTGAGGAGGTTGGATGTTAGAAGGGTCCTAGAATAAGTAGTCTAAATATGGTTTCAAGTATGTTTAGGCACTCAAAAGTCTATGTTAGGTTCTGTACATGGCCTAGTGCTAAGGAGCAAGCTCCCCTCACTTCACAATTCCAGTGGTTAGCTGGTCTCGCTTAGCCAAAATATACTTTCCCTATAGATTAGACTCTGCCAGAGAACAGAGTGGGCTTTCCCCTTGGTGGTGAAATCCAAGTAGGATCACCAGGATGGGTAAGGTATCCGTTGGGTGATGAAATCCCAATCGGGCCTTGTCTCAAGTGAGTTTGATGTTTAATTTAGTGCACGTGGTCAGGTTGTGTAACATCAAGTGATCTACAATTTATTCAATATGCGGTTTATTAATTACTAAGTGTGGACTAAGAAATGCAAACAAGCAGAAATGGAATGCAATATATTTTAAAGCCCCAAATCAAAATGTTTAAGTTCGAATGAAAACAAGTTGAGAAAGGGTTGAAGAAAATGATTTTTTGACTAGTCTAGAAATGCAAGAAAAGAAAGAAAAAGTTCTTTTTATTCCTGCTTATGATGTCTTTTAAAAAAGAAGAAAGAGGTGAAGAGGGAGAAACCTAATGCACCTAAATGAAAAAAGAAGGAAAAGAACCCAAGGAAGGCCCTAAGTGTCCCACCGGGCGTGCCAGAATGTTTCTATGCAATTTCGCTTTCACATTCAAAGAGAGAAAATAAGAAACTTAAGGGAATGGTCAAGGCTTGTATGTACCTGGATGTAGTCTATGCACTGTAATCCAAATGTTGTGAGAACTCCTCTTTTGTTGTGGAGGATGACACCTGAAAGAGACAGACACTAAAACACGAAAAATGTTAATTGATAAGAGGGTGGATTGCCAAGCAGAAGCTTGGTCCTAGAAGCGCTAAGGCTTCTTAGAGGATGACAATCCACTGTTTAAAATAGAATATGATAGAGACGGAAAAGAGAAATGACAAAAGACTTGAAAAGAAAGAACTAAAAGCAAATGCGTACTTGATAAGCTGTAATCTACTTAACACAGTCACCGATGTCGGTGATATTGCCGGCGTCAGTCAGGAAGGTCGCCGACGACGGTTAGACTGCCGACGTCGATAGGGGAAGTGGACGAGGTCGGTCGGGGCAATGTCTAGGGATGGGTTACAGGTCTAGTTTCTGGTCTGCAGGATGGACTGTGGTCTTGTTTGTGAGTCTGAGGGTCTATGAGGGATTCAGAGGGACTGCTTGGGATCTAATGAACAGAGAATGTTGTCAGGAAAAGGGGTAAGGGGCAGGAAAAAGGCCTTTCAGCCTTTTCGTAAAGCAATTTAGTTAGGTTGATTAGATGGGTCTTAAGATGGTCTGTAGGTCTCTGAAAGTTTGTGCTGAGTTGATTGGACAAAGGGTGTTGCCTAAAGAGAAACTAAAGGAGTGTCAGAGGCAAAGATAAGGGAATAAGGGGTGAGAGAAGGCTTTTTAGCCTCTTCGAGAAGAATAGGGAAGGTTGGGTCAAGGATGCTTGGAATAGACAGTAGACAGAATGCTAATATATTGTAAATGACACTAAAATGAAAATAGTACAAATACTTAGCTGTGATACAAATTGGCAATGGTACAGAAGTTGTGTCTCAGTTGTCGTTGGTGATAGAGATATCGTGCAATCCCTGTGCAAAATGTCTGATGCAAGACCTTAGTGCCTAGAAAGTGATGTCAAGAATGTTGATCCCTGCAAGAACACCAAGAAGCCAGAACACTAGAAAGCAAAAGCACAAGAACTTTGTTTCACCGGAAGAAGGTCAGAGATTCGTGATTAGCTCCAGAGATTAGCTGATTTTTGATTGGGATCGTCAAAGGGTCAGAAAAATGGTTTAAGTATAACCGACATCAGCAATTCTGCCAGCGTCGGTTGACATTTGACCGACGTCAGTGGGTGGAGAACAGGTAAAAGAGCCACCAAGCCCGTTCTCCATCTGCCAAGTGCATTATCCGTTGGAGAATGTCAAAGGTTGGGCTAAATACGCACGAGAGTTGGTTAGGCGGTTAGAGAGAAGTAAGAATAGGTCTTGGGTGAGTCATAAGGTGGGAAATAGTCCAAGGCGAGGTGTCATAGGTGATGTGTCAAAAGGGAGGATATTAAAAATAAATTATTATTTTCAAATTAGTAAGTGCATGGTTTAAGAATGGGTTAAGAATGGACCAAGGGGGAAGGTGACCAAGGGTTAGACACTATTTCGGTGTCTACAATATCATTGACATAATCCTTGATAGTATGGTGAATAAATTCATTAAATATATGTATCATTGCATGTTGATATGTGGCTCTAGAATTTTTTAATACAAAATGCATGACAATGTAACAAAATATACCCCAAGGTGTTGTAAAATATGCTTTCTCTTGATATTATTTAGCAATTTTATTTAGTGTATCTAGCAAAGCCATCTATAAATGATAACATTTCATATCTGGTTATGAAATCTATGATAATGTCAATATTAGGCAAGGGGAAATCATCTTTTGGGCATGCTTTATTTAAATTATGTGAATCAAAACAACATCAAATTTGTTTTTTGGGTTTTACTACGGGGACTATATTGGAAATCCATTAAGGGTGTGCTACTGGTCAAATGAAGCTAGCATCTAAGGTGCATTGGATCTCATCTTTGACGAAGAGAACCACCTTAGGATGCATTTTGAATTTTTTTTATTTAATTGGTTTGGCATCTACATATAAGGGAATGTGATAGACTATTATAGGTGTATCAATTTTTGGAAAATTTGACTAAGACCAAGCAAAGAGTTTTGGAAAATATATTAAACTTTGACAAATATCTGCATCATCTTCCTTTCATAGAGTATCAAATAAAAAGATAATATGGGGATCTTGATTGGTTCCAAAATTGAAATTAATTATTTATTTGTTAATAAATGTGGAACAATCCAATGTGTATGGAGTTGTAGGAATCATATCATTTGAATCAACTAGTACATCTTGGGGAGAATCTATATTTCCTCTAAAGTATGCATGGGCATTTGTGTGATAAGGAAATATATTTTTATGATAGAAAGATGGAAAGTCCTCATATGCACTGAGAAATTATAGGAGGGATTCATCATTATAAAACTCATCTAATGTGAACATATCTGGTGAAACTGTATCATTGATAAGATCAGGATAGACCAATGATAATGTAGAGGTGTGATTAAGTGTATGGTTGTTATGTGTAATGGGTAGACAAAATTTTATATGTTTTGAAGAAACAAAATAAGGCTTATCATGAAGAAGGGTAAGTTGATATCCTATCCCTTGATTTATATGTTGTGTGGATGTCTCAATAGTATTCATGATTCCTTGTTCATGCTTTCTAAGACCTTTGCCATGATATCCCATCTTATTAAGACATTTAAGTGTGAAAGGGGAAGTAAATTTGTGATTTTGTGTTGATTTTATTATAGAACTTAGAATTATTTGATGTGTTTCATGGTCTGAGGGTACATTGTGAGTAGTAGGTTGTGTAGGTATATTACCAAGATTAAAGTGTGGAATATAATTCTATGGAGATTTGGCAACCTTGCAGTATTTAAAAGGTTCATTATCTATTTGGCATGTGTAGATGTATCCTTTGTGACTAAATTTTAT
This sequence comes from Torreya grandis, assembly GCA_037957365.1. Lineage (NCBI taxonomy): Eukaryota > Viridiplantae > Streptophyta > Pinopsida > Cupressales > Taxaceae > Torreya > Torreya grandis. Next base: position 380,531 of record JARHVA010002322.1, read on the forward strand.
ACAAGCATGAAGTATAGAATAGATTCCATACATATTATGAATCCAAGGTTGAATGATTAATAAATTATAATTGAGGTCATTTGGCATGACTTAGCAAGAAGTTGGTAGTGTCTTAGGCCCAAAGTAAGATTGAGTGTTATTTGACCCATAACTTGTTGTGGAATGTTATAGAAACCTCTAATGTTCATATCAGAATGGTTAGATCATGAGTTTATATATTAAGACATTTAAGAAAATAAGTGTTACAAATGTTGAGTGTTGAACCATTATCAACTAACACTCTTTTTACCCCTACATCATTAATTCTCAATTGAATATATAGAGGTAGATGTTGTTCAATGATGTGGAATGGGGGTAAATCATCTTTATCAAATGAAATATGCTCTTCAGTCCATTGCATTATGTTTAGGATAGAGGTAATGTAAGTTTTCTAAGTAGAAATAGGATTTCGAGTATTGTGAAAGGCTACATACAACACATCTTTGTAAGCATTTGATCATTAAAGGAGATTGAGAACTGAAACTATATCATAAGGGGTGCTAAATTGAGTGATAAAGCTATGACCATGGGTGTAATCAACCTAATTATCTTCATAAACTTGGGTGATAGCATGTAACACATGATCTACTATAGGTGTAGAGCTGGTAGTAGGTGCGAGATAAGAGCTAGATGTACCAAGTTTGAAGGGAGGAGGGATAGATATAATTACTAGTGTTTTCTTGTGTCTAGTAGTGAAAGGGAAACACTTAAAAGTAGCAAATGAGTTATATGAATCTAGGTATAAATCATGAATGTGAAATGAAATATTGGAAATTGGAGTTATAAGTTGTATAACAATATGTTTATAAAGAGCATTCCATGTGAGAGATAACAAACAAGGGAGAGAGAGCATGAATTTTTTCATTAATGAAAAAAGAATTTTGACATGTGATATGACATTTATAATGTTTTTATCATGATAAACTTGAAAAAAATTCCATATGAGAGATAGAAAGCATGAATTGGTGCTTGAGTGCATAAGAAACTGTGACATGTGTTATGATATTTCTAATATGTTTAGCAAGATGAAATTGAAAATATTTCAATATGAGAGGTAGAAAGTAAATAATGAAACCTTGTGTTAAATAAAAGTAAAAATTGCTTTGAAGGAGAGGGATATTAATGTGTTTAACAATAACTTTCTTAATATCCTCCCATATTATGAAAAGTAAGTATGAAATATAAAGAATGAATCTTTGTACTAACATATGGTAAAGTTCATCATTCATGTACATGATAGGACCAAGTATGGTATCCTTATTATTTGTAATAAATTCAATAAGTATGTGTAAATAAGTGAGATCCATTTTTGTTATTATGTGAAATTTGATTTTACATGTAAGGTGATACCTCAAGCAAAGAAAGGGACCTAGTATATGTAACTATGGTTTGTAAGAAAATAATTGTTTTAAAGTTACTATGGAATTTTAAAATTTGAATTGAATTTCTGATTTAAATATGAAATTTAAAATTAGAAAATATTTCTAAAATTAACAAGATATTATTCCTAGGGTTTGTAGGGTTTTTGTGCAAAAAAGGACCTAGTAAATTTCAAATAGGGTTTGGAATAAATTGTTTTTAAAAAATTACTAAGGTAAATTTAAAAATTTAAATGTAGGATTATAATTTAAATATTAAATAAAAATCATAAAAATATTAGAAAAAATCATCAAGGAATTGAACCTAGGTTTTCTAGAGTTTTTATGCACAAATGAAGTAAGTCAGGTTCACCAAATGATTTAATAGTTTTGAGAATATTGGTGTATTATTCCTAATTTAGTTGAGTCTGAGTTAATGAAATCAATAAATAATATTGAAATTTAAGATACTAATTTATTTAAATTAATTTTAATTTTAACCTTTCTATAAATAGTAATATATATGAAGAAAATAAGACTTAGCTAAAAACTAACTGAGATGGTTGTTGCAGGGTCTAAAATTCACTATACAGGACTGGGACAATGTCAACAATTAGGATCTAGCCTTCATTTTATGAAAGGATAAGAGCACCAAAATGGGACACCTTGGGGTCCAGTGCTATAATCCTCTTCTATTGCTATTGTCTAGGAGACCTAAGCTTTTTGAGTTTTATTTGATGTGTCTGTGTGAGCCTGCTTGTGAAATTTTGACTATTGGATGTTTATGGAACTCCTTGTAGATCTAATTTAGTCTTCAAACCCTATACTCCATCTTGCTTTGAAAAAATTTGGGAAAGAGGGGGGTTAGTGTGTGTAATATCCACTAAATGTGTATCCACACCCCTTGTATAGGCACATTGCCTACATACCAATACTTTGAAGAGGGATCAAGCCATATGTAATTCTCTCACTAGATGTGCTTTATGCAATAGTGTATATGAAGATGCAAAATAATAAACTGGGTATACTTCTGGTGGCTAGGGACTGGTGTGAGGATTTAAATAATCTTGTAGTTGAATTGGTTGGCTATATGTAGAGAATAGGGAAATATGCTTGAGTAGTTGTGCTTGTATTCTTGTTTACTTTGTGATATTTTACAACCATTTATAAATGAGCTTTGAATGGGATTTTATAGGGATATGTTGGTCATGATTTGAATGTATTCATGCTGGACCGACAAGGAGGATAAGAACTAGAAGTAAATTACCATTGGTGGTAAAAATAAACTTGGATAGGAGCATCGTAAATGGACACCTTAGGGTCCAGTGCTATAATCCAAGTTGGGTGCTATTATCTTGAAGGAATGGGACCTAAGGGGATGAAATCATCACTGGAAATGCTATGTGGAGGAGGTGAAATCATTATTTTCAAGGCTAAAGATGACTAGGAATCAGTAAAAAGGTGCCTAAGAGGGCCATTAGAGCAAGCAAGAAGGACCTATGGGTTGGGTGTCACAAGCCACACTCAAGTTACTAATTTTCACATTTTATATGACTGCAACAAGTTTATTTATGATATACTACAAATAATAGTTATCTTACAACACAAGATTTTTAGTTATCACTCTTTATTCTCGTATCATCATTATCTACCCATCCATGAAGGGAGGGTCATTTCCTTATTGGGACATTGTGCAGGGGATCGATGGTCCATGATTGTTGTGGGAAAGTACTCAGATGATGCTCTCTCTCCCCTCAGTAATAATTCACTAGTGACTACACTCATGATTATTTATGGATGAATAGATTTCATTGAGACTCCCATGCTCTATGGAGCATTATATCATCGTAAATTATTATTAAACCATGTATTATTTTAAAATTGTACTATTTTATATATTTAATCATTACAACAATTGTCTATAACATTGTATCAATAGTGGTTGAATTTATAAATATATTTTTTATGAAATAAATGTAGTATTCATTTTTATAATCAGTATGGTACTTGATCTTGTGATCATTATCTAAATAGATTAGCTATAGACCTTATTTATGGTTATCTTAAACTAACATATTTAGTTAAAGATCACTATGTTTGGTTTTCATTAATATGGATTGTAAATTAAATTTGAGTAAATGTTTTATAAAAAAAAATTAGTTTATTCTAGTAAAACCTAGTGGGTTTGTTACATTGTGGTATTAGATTAAGACTCAAACTCTAGGACTTAATGAGTCCACTAATGCAAACATATTCTCCTATTTATCAAGAAAAAAATGGTGTGTGATATACATAGAGGTGAGGGTACTTAAAACACCAATCCTCTAGTGGATCTAAATCAATTTGCCATTAAGCAAGTTACAAAGTTGGATCAGATCCTCACAACCATGCACAAAACTTGGGACTAAATCATGGCCTTAGAATAGGAAATGCATGGATATGTTGAGGATAATATTAAATAAGAACCTAAAGAGCATCCTTCTAAGTATAAAAATCCTCAAGATCATAGGAATGAGGAAGTTACATAAGATGCAAGAACTTGAGTAGATGTAGAGCTAGCAGAGGATATGGAAAAGGTGAATCCACCCAAGTTTGATGGAACCATTTTGGGAGATAGATCTGAAGCATGTCTAACAGAGATGGAGAAGTATTTAAAGATTCAAAATTACTCTAAAGTCACTAAGGCAATATGAGGAGCATATCAACTTATTGGAGAAGCAACAGCATAATGGGAACATAAGAAGCTCAAAATGAATCTCAACTCTACCACCACCACTTGGAAATACTTTGTGACATTATTTAGGTCATAGTGGCTTCCATAGTTGTATTTTGATTAGAAGCTAACATATTTTTAGAACCTTAAATAGTGATACCTTTCTATGACTGAATATTGGGAGAAATTCACTAAACTCCTAAAGTATGTCCCTTAGTATCAGGTGGATGAGAGGTTTCAAATCAAAAAGTTTGTTATGGGATTAAAACTCTAAATTAATTATGAGGTGGATGTGTATGGTCCATCTACCATGGATCAAGTTTTTGAAAAGGTAGTTAAGCAAGAGCTTAAGCTAAAATATCTTACTCGAGTTAGAGATAAATTTAAGAAGTTTAGAGGTCCTAAAATGAATTCAAAAAGAAGAATTGGAAGAGGAGTAGAGACTCCAAGAATTAGTTTAAGAACAAAAATGCTAAGTTCAATAGTACTTTAGGAAATAGGAAACCTAAACATGGTTTCAAGGGAGGTTTTAAGGGGAACCACTAGTCAAATAAGAGAGGACCACTTGGAGGATGCTTTACCTATGGAGGTGATCATTATGCTAGAGAGTTTATTCAAGGTAAATCAGATGGTAAAAACAAGGGTTCTACTTCATAGCAGGGAACATTTTAGTAGAGGAATCATGTAGTTATTGACAATCATCAAACTAAGTTCTAAGATTCTCCTATTGAACTTATAGGTATTTTGTTGAATCATCCAATTCTAATTTTGATTGATACTAGGGATACTATATTTTTTATTACTCATATAATGATTAAAAATTTATCAAGAAAAGATAGGATTATGTCAAATTCATGGTCAGTATAGTATGAGAATGAATCAAAGCTTAAGGTTGACAAGTGTCTAGTGGAAGTGGAGATCAGGTTACCTGAATTCACTACAATAGTGGATGTATATACTACACTATTAGGGTCATATGATGTGATTATAGGAGTAAATTGGCTTGTAGAGCATAAAGATAAGGCTAATTTTTATCTAAAAAAGGTAGTGTTAAGATGATTTTGGAAATTAAACATAGTTTTATGGTGAAAAAAGAGAGTTGAAACTTAGGCATATTTATGCAATTCAACTTATGAAGGATCAAGGGAAAGGATGTTAGCATTTATTGTTAAAATAAATGAGATGGAGGAATCTTAATAACTATTTATTGAAGATTATCCTTTTTTTAGGAGCTTTTAGGATGTGTTTCGAGAAGAATTTTTGGGATTACCACCCGTTTAGTTCACCATACCCCCATTTTTGAAAAATGGGGACCCTTATTAAAATTTTCAAATTGTGTTATAAATTAGGCATTCAAAGTGATCAAAGTTCATTATTGAATATCATGTTTTGATCTAGCTTCAATTTACATGTTAATACATAAGTTTTATTTAATCTTATCTAATGTTGCTAATATTTGGCTCATATGTTTCCATCTTGCAGGATCAATGGATCTTCATTATAATGAACAAAAGTTCATGGATTTATGCTTCAATGATTAATTTGGCTCTTAATTGGTTAACTAATATGGTCCCATTTGAATCTAAGTTTAATTAATTTTCAAAACCTTGGTCTAAATTAATCTATCCTAAGTTCTTATTAAGATGGGTTCATGTTTTTAAAACGTCAATTTATTACATTTTAAACTTAGTTTAACCTTAGCCTAAGTTTTGATAAACTTTATTAATTCATTTAAACTTTAGTTTAATATTTTTTCTAAGTATTTATATATCCTAAACCCTTATCCTCTAATTTTAATATTTGTAGGTATGAATTAAATGCATGACTACTAGTGTCAAAACCTTGCTCAATTGGATCAAAGATCAATGGCATGCAAGTGATCTCCCAAGTCAATAAGTCAAAGTGCATATTCAAATGTACAAATTATAAATAATGATTCATGTTAAAGGATGGGGTTAAAAATTTAAGATCAAAGATCAATGATGTGCATTTAATCATACAAATGCAGATCTAATGACAAACACAAAGTCAACATGTCAAAAGATCATGAGATTAAATGTAATGGTGACAAGTGTCACACTCATGATGAATTAGATATACATCAACAATCCATGTTTAATCAAATACAAAAATATAAGATCAATGGCTCACATTTGATCATATGCTTAGCAGATCAATGGTATGCATTCAAACATGTAGATCAAAGATTAATGGTTTGTATTTAATCTTATACATGGAGATTGATAGTACAAAGCAAATCAAGGAGTTAAAGAGACCAAATTGCACATGAGGCTACCATGTGTCATAACAATGTTAACTAGATGTATACTAATAGTAGGGTACATAGAAAGCATGTAGGGCTACCAAGTGTCATGATCTCAGAACCCTAGATCAAAGATTGATAGACGTGATGAAATTCAAGGTTAAGAGACTCCTAAAAAAATTGACATAGATAATTTAATAAAATTTCTAGGGTGCACAAGATTATGACACATGTCCAAAGCAATAGCGGTCACATTTTAAAAATAAATTAGTAGTGTGGCAAAGAGATGCCACATAGACAAACATGTTAGATTGAAAGAAATTTTAGACCTAAGCATGCAAAGGTATAAATATGAGATCTAAATAAGATTTAAGTCACCAAAGCACATCTTTCAAACTTACTTGCTACCATTAAATCTTATTTAAACCTTTGAAAAGCCCTAAGATGTATGAAAAATCCCTAAATTATTCTTGGATTCATTGTTTTGAGTTGAGAGAGTTTAATTATCATTTACAAGAGGACAATTTAATCAGGATTATAGCAATGGAAACATACAAAGCTAATTTAAAGAAAGCAGTTGAAACATACTTGTCATCAGATGTAGAGGGTTGAGTATTCAAAGAATAGAATTCATGGCTTATTCATTAAACATTGGAGATAATAATTTCTCAAAATTGTTTTGGACTATTGAGAACTAGGGAATTTTGACCAAGGAATAGGAGAAGATGCTCCCAATGAATAAACTATATGATGACATCATGGAAATTCAATTGATAGGACTTCATTATGCTAGTACTAAACATGAGGTATTACATTGTATCAATATCTTGAGTCCTATTTTCAAAAATGCTAAAATTAATAAGGGTATGCTCATTTATGAACCTAGTTTTGATGAAAATTGCATACATCTCTCATATTTATTTTGAGTAGTATTATAAATTACCTAGGCTATAAATAGACCTAGCCTCCATCAATACATGGGCCTAGAAGCATACCATGATGGATATCCTAAAAAAATGGCCAAAAGGTCATTGTGGATCCCAATAAGAAAATCCATATGAGCCAACTCAGACTTGGAGTTATAATGGTCATGACCATGTTGAACAAGCTATATGTATTTGCACATACAACACGTATAGAACCTATATGGGTGCCTATGGTATATTTCATTATTGAAGAAGTGGTGGTTCCTCCTTTAGGTGAAATCATTAGTATTTCCTTGAGTAGGCAAATCTATGGGATTAAAATAAAGAAGAGGACTAAATTATTCATGATGTCCTATTTATTAGATACCCTATGTGCCACCACCAAAATACCTAACCAATGAGAGTGGTATCCAAATGGTACCCAAACTATGTCCCAATATTATTGAAAATTGCATATTTATAAATATAGGGACCATATCCAATTCATTTGTGATTGTGTATATCTTGCATTGAGCCAAGCCATCAATGGTATCCCTATGATGAGGATAAGTCCTTTGATTAAGAAATACATTGAGACAATGGGATACATATGGATATATCTTGATTATACTATTATTAGAATATAGGGAACTCCAAGTACCCCCTTTAAACTACTTGTACATGTGTCTAACAAGTTGTAAGAACAAGAATTTGCATATCAATTGTTCAATGGAATAGATGGGGTCTACAAGACCAAGAGGAAAGGACTTATACATAATTTTCCCATGATAATTGGAATTTTTTTTTTCAAGCAATGGAACCACATTGAACTTGCTTCAAAACATATAGTTTCCTTCAATTGTAGATAGATGACCATAGATAGTGGGATCCCTATGGTAGAGTAAAGGAAAACTTTAAGAACAAAGGTATTTTAGTTGTGCCTTATGAGCATGAGCCTAGTGCATTTGACTTTGTATACACCATGGAAGCCACTTGTTATGAAGTTTTTATAAGGCTAAACAAACATACTATAAATCCTGAATCTAGATTACAAAGATATCAAAAGATGAAAGATAGATGGCAACTTGGTCCAAGGCAATATCATTTGGTAGATTTTAGATCTTCTAGGCTTTCACCATGAGATATCCAAATGTAGTATAGGCTTTAAGAAAGGAGACCAAGTGAAGTTACTTCAATATCCTCAATCCTTAAGTCCTCTAGAACAACAAAACAATATTAGCCTCAACAAGAGGAAATTCATATGATAGATTTAGATCCTCAGAAATCTACCAAAGATGAATTGAGAATTCTCTCCATAACATATGAATCAAATATTGATGTAGAGGAAGAAAATTTTGAGGAACCTAAGCAAGAAAAAGGAAAAGAGAATTCATTAGACTTAATGATCATTGATTCTCCCAAGAGGAAAGTTGAGACTACAATTGTCTCAAAAGCAAAGAAAGCTAAAGTGTCCATCACATTACCCTTGAAGGATATTAGCTTGTTTAGTAAGTAAAATCCAATTTATAGACCAACTATACTTAAATGGTTCATATATGAACCAAGAATGGAGAATCTACCTACTACTTATCATCCATGGGCTCTAGTAAAGACTACAAACATTCCTATACAATAGGAGTTAAAGCCTTGGATCTTAACATTGCAAGATGAAGAAGAAACGATACTTTTTAATCTAATTCAATCAACTAACATACAATCAGAGGTGCCAATTAGACATATGGTCCAATATTTAGTTGGGGTTAGATATTTTCTAATTTCTATAGGCTTATAAAGAGTCACTGAGATAGTGGTCATGGAAGGAGGTCAAGAGGTTTTATCCCAAAAGGTTGAGCCTTTAGTTCATCTAACCTAGAAGAGAGAAAAAAGACTAGGGGAAGACCCAATATTTGAAGAAGATGTTCTAGAGATAGCACAATCCCAGGCATAGAGATTATAAGCTATAATCAAAGGGTTAAAATAAGAGAAGAAGAATCTAGAAGAGCAATCCACTATATCAGTTCCTGTATATATTTCCAACAATTTTGAGATAATTATCTATGATACATTTAGTGATTTGAAAGAAAGAAGGTCCAAACTAGACATAATGAGCAAACAATATACCTTGGCTATGAACCAAGTCAATCAATGTCAAGCCTTAAACAATAAAGTGAACACATTGATCAAGATATTGATGGAAGTCTAAATCCTTGACCTTAAAATAGTCAGCCTATCATATTTGAATGTAACTATGATAATCTTGATAGATAAGATCAAGGATATGAATAATTCATTAAAAGGCATGGAATATCTCTCAAGAGACTTCAAATAATTAGAAGGCAGAATGCTTCAGATACAAGGAGGTTTGATCAAGGATCTAACCATCCCTAGTCAAATTGGTCTAATAACTAATGAAGAGCTCCAATACAGAGCTACACAATTCATCCAAGAGGTCAAGAATAAAATCAAGGGCACCACATGCGATAATAATAAGCATATATTAGACATGATTTTGTCATCAAATAAGAATATTGGTGATGCTAGGAGCATTAAAGAAGCTTTGGATAAAATAGATGAAATCTTCAGAGATTTCGTAGGACAAATAGAGTAACTATTCATGGAGACAATCATCAATCTCAAATTGATTGATGAATAATATGATAAAGCCATGAAGATTTTGGCACAAAAGCAAAAGGCTATAACTACATGGTCATCTCAAAGTTAATTGAGTTGACTTAGAGTATTCTTTTGTACCAAAACCATGTAAATCATTTAAAAAGGATATTATATTTTGTAAAAACATGTGCGATGTATAATACACATGGCTTGTAGGTTAGTCATATTTTAAAAGTGTCATTAGTTGTAAAATATTTGTAAAAGAACAATTATCCTTAATGTAGACATCAAAATTGTGTCGACTCCCCTTGGTCACTTACACACTTTATTAATTTAAAATAAATTACTTATTTTAAATTAATAACATCACCTAGACATTCACCTCACCTAAGACACCTTGCCCTTGGACCATTTCTCACCATATGAGTCACCCAAGACCTATTATTACTCCCTCCTAACCTCCTAACTAACCCTCATGCTTAATAACCCCGCCATTTGACCATTCACCAATGACAAGTGCACTTGGCAGATGAAGAATAGGCAAAGGGCTAAAAATAGCCCCTTTTACCCATTTTGCACCTGCTGATGTCGGTCAAATGTCGGCTGACACCGATAGGATTACCAACACCGATTTACTTAAACTAAATTCTAACGCTGAGTTATGGGCTCTTAGATGCTAGAATGGCTCTTGGACTCAGGAATCGACTTCTCTCTCAGACTCTCTTCCTCTCTCAGCTCTCAGACTTGGACATCAATAGGGACTCTGAGACATCACCAGGCATCATATTTTAGCTAACGCTCCCTTGGCCACAAAGACTCTATGCAAATCACTCCAAACTAAATTAGATAATTGTACGAAGTCTTCAACATCAAGCCACAATAGGTACAAGCATTCAACACCTTGGTTCTTCATCTCACCAGAGATAAGTATTTCTTCTGCCCTTTCATTTCAATAATTTAGAAAGCATTAGTAATTAGTTTCTATTTACTATTTCTAAATACTATTAACCAGACCAGACCTGACCTTTAACCAGACCCGACTTTCTCCCTGGAAAGGTTGAAAAGCCTTCCTCTCACCCTTACCCTTTTTGACAACCTAGCCTCTACCTTTGTCCTTCTGCGAACCTTTTTCATCTTCCTGTAACCCTTCATAGACCTTTTAAACCCACAGAATCCCTCTGTCAACCATGGACATAACCCTCAGACCTAACTAACATTGACCACAACCCTGACCGACATCGGCAATACGATTGACCTCGGCAACTTTAACCAACTGATGTCGACAGAACTACCGATGTCGGTGACTATTGGAGACTTATAGCAGAATACAGGTACTCATTGTCTACTTTTTATTTCTTAGTCTTTCATTATTTCTCTTTATCTGACATTCTTTTTATCAACTAGTGGACTGTCATTCCTCAAGGAAGTCTTTGCACTTTTGGGACTGAGCTTTGTTTGGCAGTCCACCATATATCATCTAACATTTTATTTGTTTAAGTCTTTCTTATCTACAGGTGTCTTCCTCCACAGCCAAAGAGGAGCTCCTACAATGTTTGGATATGGTGCACAACTGAATCTGGGTATCATCTAACCCCTGACCATTATCTTTAGTTTCTTATTTCCTCTGAATATAAATAGCAAAAATGAGTAGAAACATTCTGGCATGCCCGGTGGGACCCCTGGAGTTTTCCTTGGGTTCATTTCTTTTTCTTCTAAAAAGCAAACTTTTCATATAGATGCATTAGATTCTCTTCTTGCATCCTTCCTCTTCTTTCTTTTTCTTTTGAAAAGACACCATTAGCACAAGTTAAAAAGAATCTACCTTTTTCTTGTCACTTTTTACTTGCATTTTAGAGTAGTGAAAATTCATGCTCTTAACCTCTTCCCACTTGTTTGCATCTGAACACACATTTCCATTTGGGTTAAAATCTATTACATCTCATTTCTATTTGAATGCATATTTAGCCCTCTCATTTAGTAATTAAAACACATTATGAATAAATCATAGTGCACATATGTTACACAACCTGACCACATTCACAATCAAACACCTAAACATACTTGAGACAAGGCCCAAATAGGATTTCACCACCTGGCAGATACCTTACCCTTCTTGGCGATCCCACTTGGACTTCACAACCAAGGGGAGGACCCACTCTATTCTCTGGTAGAGTATAAACTCTAGGCAAAGTATATATTGGCTAAGCAGCCCAGCTCGGCTCTGGGTTCGTGAAGTGAAGGGAGCAAGCCCCTAGCACCAAACCACATATGGAACCTAACATAGATCTTTGAGCACCAAAACTAACATGAAACCAGCTTTAGACTTCCTTTTTAGGACCCGTTCTAAAATCCCAATCCCCAAACATTTTCTTCTAAGGCATAAGCCACCATGACTCTAAAATTTATTCTTAGGAATTTAACGTTTAGAGGTTGCTTTCCTTCATCTTTTCTGCTGTTTTCATTTGATTGTTTGAGCTGGTGAGGATGCATCATTTTGAGACCAAAAATAACTCAGAATTTCTCTTTATTCCAAAAACTTTTAGTTTTCTAAGTTTTTGGAAATACACAGACACTGACATCAATTTTTTCACTGACGTCGGCAACTTGTCTTCACTGACATCAATTTTTCCACTGACGTCGACAACATTTCATAACCGACATCAATTTTTCAACTGACGTCGGTCACTATCAACAAATTTTCCTTCCCAAATCGCAAGCTTAAAACCCAACTTTCTTGCTGTTAAACCCAACTTTTTGGTTTTCTAAAACTGAAATACATAGTTTCTAAAAACTAGACCCTTTTTGCCTTGAATGGTTATGACACGCAGTCAAGCCAAATCTCTTATTGACCATGCAAGACAACAACCACTTCCACCTTCACCCTTTATAACAAGCCCTCTAATGGAGCATACTTTAGATACTGAATATACTCCTTTCCAGCCTACCCCCACCAATCAATCTCCCATTATTCTCAAAGGAGATCAAGACTTTGAGAGATTCCTTGACCATAATGTCAAGGCTCTCCAACACTCTCTCAAGAGGTCAAATGCGAGACCCTTCAGGTAATCTTATTTACAAGATGCCAACTTCCTTGGGTGAAGCGGCAACGACATCAATAGTGTCTACTACCCAACCCATGACCACTCAAGCCACTACCTCAACTATTAACCCAACCATGGCCAATCATCAAGATTTGGCCTCCCCTTCTATTTTTAGACCTACCTCCATCAGGGTTTTTGTACCCCCTCAACCACAATCAATTCAACCAAGTTCTACACCTTATCAGAACTTGATTGTCTTGACTCCACACACTCTTGCACCTATAAATATAGGAGTGACTACCTATCCTTTTACCAATGCCGCCATTCAACCACCTTTGGCAGTATCTAGTCAACTTGTGCCTTCCAACTTCATGGAACAAGCCCCTTTGGCTTCAACCTCAATCCCTATGACAAACTACCAATATGTTGCACCTATACAAGTGAAACCAAGTATGTCATACACCCTTCCTAACGCCTTCCAAGTACCCTACAACCTAGGGGGTGCCCCTCTTGCCAATCCATCAGCCGATCTAATCAAGATGTTGATGGATAAGATGTCTAATCTTGAGACATCGATTTCTGGTTTAAGCAATGTTCTTTCATACGAACAAATCTACAATGAACCCATCCATCCTTCAGTCCCTATTTGACCATATCCTAACCAGTGGGAACTCCCCAAATTTACTCAATTTCAGAGTAAAGAGGACCCACAGCAACATCTACAAGAATTTAGACACACTTGCTACCTTATAGCCCACGATGATGCATTATTACTTTGCACATTCCCCATGTCACTTTCTGGCACCGCCCTTGACTGGTATAGTCCTATTACCAGTCATTCACTCTTTTCCTTCACTCAACTAGCCCAATTATTCCTCGACCACTTTTCAATTAACATCACCAAAAAGGTTTCCATCATAGACCTATATTTTATTAAACAATTTGACGATGAGTCAATAGCTGACTTCGTTGCTCGTTGGAGAGGTTTGATCAACCAAATCTCCTTTTCATTACCTCAAACTAAGCTCATTGAGCTCTTTTCAAGAGCATGTGCCAACCACATCTCATCCACTTTGTGGGTTCAAACATATCACACATTTGATGAAGCTTTCACCATGGCTTGAAAGCTTGAACTCCGCACAGTCGAAGAAGATAAGGTTAAATTGCATAGTAACACAAAATCCAATGACCCTTCTTTGTCCAAACCTTCTTCCCACTCCAAGTCCAAGGGATCAGCAAATGTTGTGGTCCTTAGGCCATCATCTTCAACAACAACCAACCAATCTCAGCCTTCCACATCAAACTACATCACAAGACAGTTCCAATAATGGCATGTACAGTGTCAATACACTCCAATAGGAGAATCATACGCTTCCGTCTTGGATAAACTAGTCAAGTAGGAGGTCCTCAATCTCCCTCAAATTTGACCAACCCAAGTTGACCCCTTAAAAGCCTTCCCTACATGATATAGGGAAAATGATTTTTGCAACTATCATCATGTCAAGGGTCATGACACAGACAACTGCAAAACCTTTAAAAGCATCATCCAGGACATGTTAGACAAGGGGGATCTTGTTTTGGATAACCCAAATGCACTGGCTAACCAAAACATGGATGTCTTTAAATAACCATTCCCTAACCATCCCCCTAGCCAAAATAACATTCAGACTATGACCGATGACCTTTAAGAGCACAATATATGCACGGTGAACATGGTCTCGCCTTCTATTCCTAACCAACCTCTCCCACAGTCTGAAGAGGGTAGTCAACCTATTTGTCCACCATAGGTAAAAGAGCCTTCTTCTCCTATTTGTCCACCACAAGTAGAAGAGCCTTCTTCTTCTATTTGTCCACCATAGGTAAAAGAGTCTTCTTCTCTTATTTGTCCACCACAGGTAAAAGAGCCTTCTTCTCCTATTTGTCCTCCACTAATGGAGGATAGCCCTCCATCCAACCCCCTTTCACATGTAAGAGAAGAGTCTACTTTGACCTCTCCCATATTAGAGGATACTTTGATGGCACCAATGCCAGCTGCCTCACCCTCATCCTTCTTATCATCAATAGGGAATCATATGTTCCCCACTCCTAGACCACACATCGAAACCATGACCATCTCTGCGCTCTATCCAACTAAAGAGCCAAAATCTCCAATCCCTTCTCCACTGAGAGAAGAACTTATCACCTCACCCAAATCCTTTAAACAACTGAATATAAAGCCTCACACCATCTCACCTAAACCCTCATAGGCATCCATCATGCTAAAATAGATTAAATCTCTCAGTGTTCGCCCTACATCAAACCTCACTCACCCATAAGTAAAGGTAGACTTGACCCTCACCCCGCACAATAGTAGTCCTCACACTAAACTAAAGAAGGCTGCTAAACCACATAGGAGAATTTCTCCCCCACCTTCATCATTACCTTCCATTTTGGGTCCACATCCTTCTATTTTAGCAGGATTGCTCCCACATCCATCACCTTTCATCAAGAAAGTGTCATCTACACGTGTGGCCACACCACCCACAAAAAAGATGGTACGACAAACTCCCCAAACAACTCCTAAAAAGAAGTTGTCAACACCTACTGCAATAAAGAGTGCAAACCCATTAAAGGGTTCTTATGCTTCGATGTTATGCCAATTGTTGCAGTCATCTAGCATTACTCTCCCGCCTATTAAACGATACCAACCTCTCAGATCAAAACCATCTTGGTTTGATGACACTAAAATCTGCTAGTATCATCACACACTTGGACATGATACTTAGCATTATTGTGCCCTTAAGGTTGTCATTCACCAACATCTGAAAAAGGACACCCCTCACATTAAGGCTTCTTCTGACCACTTTTTTGACAAATCACCAACACCACAACATACCTCCCAAACCTCTTCACCTAAATTAGGATCCCCATACAAGACTATGGTCTCTTCACCACCTTCCACTCCTTTATTCCAAATCAACACAATTAATGTGGCCACTAGGCCCCAAACCATGAAGGATAAAGGAAAAGACCAAATTTCTACCCCTTTAACATATCCATTATTCATCAAGACCTCTTAACCAACACAACCCCAGATTTCTATCTTGGACATGTCTCGACCAACATCACTGGGGGAAATCACTCCTAACCTCTCTAGTCCACATGACGTTGGTACAAGTGACTTTTTGACTACTTGACCTATTTTATCATACCTCCCAATCTCTCTAGAAATCCATGGTAGGATTTTATCAAAAGTACCACTTGCTACACCATGCTAGGGGGTCTTCTCTACAAATGAGGTCTCGATGGCCTCCTTATCCAATGCCTAACAACCACTGAAACTTCCCATGTCATCAAACAAGTCCATGACGGGATTGGTGTGGGACATTTCAATGGTAAATTGCTTGCCAAGCGTATCCTCTGCTTGGGCTATTATTGGCCCACTATTAACCAAGACAACAACAACTATATTTGGCATTGTAACAAATGCCAACAACAACCTAACCAACTTCATGACCAACATCAACCAAAACATGCCTACAATCATAATCTGAAATAATGAGATTTCAAAATCAGATATCTCGTCCTTAAAGATGACCAACACGTGACTAACATGGAGAGAAGAAAATGGGGCAAGTTTGCTCCTAATTAACTTAGACCTTACATCATGACACACAAGCATGGATCAGGTACTTATATGTCTTCTCTCGAAGGCTGGCCAGAACTTGAGCCCCTTAATGCCTTACATCTTCGACCATTTTACTGTTAGTCAAGTAATCATTCACTTGACGTTTAACTTGAGCTCATCCCTTGAGAAACCCCTGTCATCACCATCCATATTCCTTTCAACCCTTTTTCCCTACCAAACATTAATCAACCCTTTTATAAATCATGAATGCTTTGTCCTAATAAAAGGGAACCCTTAAACCTCTATAGTTTAGTCCATGACTAAAAGTCCAGTCCAAAAACATAACAAAAAAAATATAAAATTGGGATGCCTATTCAAAGGTCATAAACCATAAATGTAGACTGCTCCCTCAAAGGATAGCTGCATCATTGCTGTAATTACTAGACTGCTCCCTTGAAGGACAGCTATCCACAGACATTCTAACATACAATGCAAACTATAGACCACTCCCTCGAAGGATGGATATACCTAAATTTTGCTACATGCATAGCACAACATGACTATAAAACAAGACAACATCCCCAAGTGGACTTCCCGCATTGATTAGTCCACCAAAAAAAAAAAAAAGAGACTGACAAATTATTAAGTCATGGACTTGCCTATAGTTGTTCTCAGGGTCACCTATAAAAGGGGCAAAGTTTTTCCTGCCACAAAGGGTTACCCCATCCTCACATATCACATAATCAAACCTATCACCCCAACATACTCAAGGGATTTCGAGCTCACTTAACGTCAAGTGCTTCGAATACTTCTCTAACACAAACTAACGGTCAACGACGTAATGCATGAATGGGGATTTTATTTACATAAGCCTTATCTATGCCATCATTATAGTCCTTGTCAATGAAAGAGCAACACACCTTTCACTTCTTATACACCTTTGGTCACATCCACAACCAAACCAACCCAAACCAAACCAACCCAAACATTTTCAGACCACTAACATGACATCATGATTATTCAATAACTCATTTGTGTTATATGAATTATCATAGCCCAATCACACTAGTTTCTATAGACAACAATACACATGGAAACTATCAACTCAACAACACAATTTATGTTAAGCAAATCCCATCACCAATATGGAAACTTGCTAAAGCATAAATAATCTCATTTCATTTTTAGCATACACCATCACCAATATGGAAACTTGCTAAGGATGAAAGACCACATCACCAATGTTACAGAATACACCATCACATAATATGGAAAAGGCTGTAACATCATCATACACTCATCATTTCAAGCATGTACCATCACACATATGGGAAATGCTAAACAATGCTAACCTCACCAAAACAACAATCAACCACCAACACTCTTATTGAGAACTACATTGGCCTAAGACCCTTAAAATAGGGGCTATGTAGGCAGCACTTAGTTGAGGTTAGCTCAGTCACATCTATTCATTCATCTATCAGATGGACGAACCATATAACCTTTAACCATTCTTGACCTAGTCACAACCAATCCATAACCAACCCTTATTCAGAACTACATTAGCTTAAGGCTCTTAAAATAGGAGCTATATAGGCAGCACTCAGTCTTTTGGGGTTAGCTCGGCCATCTGCCCGATCATCTCCCTAATGATGTTAGCCACATTCGTTCATTCATCAACCTGATGGACCAACCATATAACCTTTAACTAAGACTAAACCTAGTCCAAAATCATGACCAATAAACTAGCCCTAGAAGTCACCTTCAACTTCTCATGGGGCACATTGGAGATCACACACATCTCCCTGACCACAATAAACAACATTTGAGATCACTTATATCTCAACCCAACTAGACCAATGACCCTAGAGATCGTGACTATCTCCTCAGACCACGACCACTTTTGAGACAACTCTGCCTTGGTTGTTTTGATTACATTTATGCTACCTCATAAATGGTTAGAAAATTTTACACAACCCACACTATGACCCTCACACCTATTGACAAATTGCGCTCAAGTTGATCCCCACTACTTGTGACATTTTTCTGTTTTCCAGGAGCACTTTTTGAGCCCGAGATACTTGGAACATGACGACCATTGGAGCAACAGCTTGGATCGAATAACCCAATTAGCTACAACTAAATGCTGGGGCCTAGTTACTTTGATTTTAGCACTCCTCCACCCTACCTGTGACAATTTGACCAGACTATCATGTGAAGTGGTATATGCGCAATCTCAACTATTACAACATTCACACTCCAACTTCACCATACCCATCCATTGCCTATCAAATTAGCACCTGATATCAGGTTGCCTTCCCTCGACTCCCACTTTGAGGGGGAATACCTCATCACCATATCTGGGGCAACCTACACCTTATCCCATACCTGGGGCAACAACTCCTATTTTTGTCTTGCAGTTCATCCAGAACAACCAACAAGACAAAAAGGGAAAAATGTAGACACCAAAATTGTGTCAACTCCCCTTGGTCACTTACACACTTTATTAAATTAAAATAAATTACTTATTTTAAATTAATAACATCACCCTCGACATCACCTAGACACCTCACCTTGGACACCTCGCCCTTGGACCATTTCTCACCCTATGAGTCACCCAAGACCTATTCTTACTCCCTCCTAACCTCCTAACTAACCCTCATGCTTAATAACCCTACCATTTGACCGTTCACCAATGACAAGTGCACTTGGAGGATGAAGAACAGGCAAAGGGCTAAAAATATCCCCTTTTACCTATTCTACACCCGCTGACATCAGTCAAATGTCAGCCAATGCTGACGGGATCACCGACATCGATTTACTTAAACTAAATTCTAACGTTGAGTTATGGGCTCGTGGATGTTGGAATGGCTCTTGGACTCGAGAATCAACTTCTCTCTCAGACTCTCTTCCTCTCTCGGCTCTTAGACTTGGACATCAACAGGGACTCTAAGACATCACCAGGCATCAGACTTCAACTAACACTCCCTTGGCCATAAATACTCTATGCAAATCACTCCAAATTGAATTAGAACATTGCACGAAGTCTTCAGCATCAAGCCACAATAGGTACAAGCATTCAACACCTTGGTTCTTCATCTCACCAAAGCTAAGTATTTCTTTTGCCCTTTCATTTCAGTAATTTAGAAGGCATTAGTAATTAGTTTCTATTTACTATTTCTAAATACTATCAACCAGACCAGACCTGACCTTCAACCAGACCTGGCTTTCTCCCTGGAGAGGCTGAAAAGCCTTCCTCTCACCCTTATCCTTTTTGACAACCTAGCCTCTACCTTTGTCCTTCTGTGGACCTTTTTTGTCTCCCTACAACCTTGCATAGACCTTTTAAACCCATAGAATATCTCTATCGACCATGGACATAACCCTCAGACCCAACCGACATCGACCACAACCCTAACCGACATCGGCAATATGACCGATGTCGACAACCTTGACCAACTGACGCTGGTAGAACTACCGACGTCGGTGACTGTGGGAGACTTACATCAAAATATAGGTACACATTATCTACTTTATGTTTCTTAGTCTTTCATTATTTCTCTTTATCCAACATTCTTTTTATCAACTAGTGGACTGTCATCCCTCAAGGAAGTCTTTGCACTTCTGGGACCGAGCTTTGCTTGGAAATCCACCATATATCATCTAACATTTTCTTTGTTTAAGTCTTTCTTATCTATAGGTGTCTTCCTCCACAGCCAAAGAGGAGCTCCTACAATGTTTGGATACGGTGCGCAACTTAATCTGGGTATCATCTAACCCCTGACCATTATCTTTAGTTTCTTATTTCCTCTGAATATAAATAGAAAAAATGACTAGAAACACTTAACACTTGTCTAATTCTTATTTGACAATGTCTAACTGACATACCTCATAAGTTACCTATAAAAGGGGTTATTATCATTATAATGGGGAGGACTTTTTTAGAGCAAAACTTTTGTGTAAATTTTTGAGCAAGTAATGAAAGCAAGATAATTCTTCAAAGATTGTCTCATATTTATTTGTTTGTTTGTTATCATGGTTTCTTCCTTAAGTTTTTAGTTTGATGTTTAGATTTGAATTGTTTTTATGA
Source organism: Torreya grandis (assembly GCA_037957365.1). Taxonomy (NCBI): domain Eukaryota; kingdom Viridiplantae; phylum Streptophyta; class Pinopsida; order Cupressales; family Taxaceae; genus Torreya; species Torreya grandis. Next base: position 401,160 of record JARHVA010002322.1, read on the forward strand.
ATTCTAGATGTGCATATGTTAATGCAGAGTTGTTAATTTGAGCTTACGTTAGGTTAACTGAAAGTTTTTAGACTCATTTCAATATCCTTGCTTTTCTTGAAGATGTGTTAATGAAATTTTCTTGTGGAAGTAAATCATTAAAGTCAATTTGATTTCTAATTTGCATGTTTCAAATATCCTTAGACAATTTCCTAGTATATGATAGGATTTGTACTTTTGATAATTTCATATCATATGATAGTTTGAAGATGCACACCTTTGATGAAATTCAAGCTTTGTCAAGATGTCTGGACTAAATATTAGAATCATCCTTCTTTCTACCCTACCCTACTTATTTTCTCATTTTTTTGTCAAATCACTGTAGTTTACTTTTTCATTGTAAATATTCATGCTAGATTATAGTTTTAGACTTAAATTCTTATCATTATTCATTAAATTTAGATAAGATAAATTTAAACTTTCACAAAACTTTAGGACCATGGTTACTCCCAATAACTATTTACATAATCATTTTTGTGAATCAGTCAAATAGCTTGACTACTACTCCACCATAGATCTTAGGAAGATCACAACCAACAACATATGAAAAATATTCTTTAAATCTTGAAATGATAAGTGTTTTCAACACTATGAGAAATTTGTGATACACTTACATGCATAAAATCCATCCAAACATGAGTTTGATTTCTTGATTGACATTATACCTAGATTTGAATTTCAATCCAAGGAACCTTATAGAATGAAAACTACAAAATTGGTTGGATTGAAGGTTTAACTTCAAGAGTTGTTACCAAAAGGGTTGATTCAATCAACTGTATCAACATAGGTTGCATTAGTGATGTTTTTAAAGAAGAATGGTAGTCTTCACCTATGTATTTATTACAATATGTTAAACAAGGTGACAATCAATAACAAGTATCTATTGCCTCACATTGATGATCTATTTGATCAAATGTCAGGGCAACTATTTTATCTAAGATTGATATTAAAGAGGGTATCATCAATTGAAAATCCAAGATGAGGATATTCTTAAAACAGAATTAAGAACTCAGTATGGGCACTATTAATTCATAATGTTACCTTTTGGATTAACAAATGCTCTGATAATATTTATGAATCTCATGAATAGTGTGTTCAGGGATTATCTAGACCACTTCGTGTTATTTTCCTAGATGTTATCCTCATATATTCTAATAATTAGGAAGAACATATTAAACATCTAGAAATAGTTTTGTAGTGGTTGTATAAGCATAAAATGTATGGTAAATTATCCAAATATGCATTTTTATAAAAGAAAGTACAATATTTAGGACACATTATATTCGTAGATGGAATTTCAGTTGATCTAACAAAGATAAGAACCATAATGAAATGGATATCGCCTAAAAATGTGCATGATGTGAGGGTTTTTATAGGTTTAACAAGTTATTACAACAAATTTGTTCCAAATTTCTCAAACCTAGCTAACCCTATTACCTATCTTCAATGGAAGAATCAAAATTTCGTTTGGTCAGACAAGTGCAAAAAAACCTTTTAAGAGATGAAAAGTAAGATTATTTTAACACATTTTCTAAGAGTTCCCAATACTAATGGTTAGTTGTTGATAATCAAAGATGCATATGGGGATAGAATTGAAGGATTTATTATGCAATAACATTTAGTTATATCATACAAGTCTAGAAAACTTAAGAATTATGATGTGAATTATGCCCCTCATGATCTGAAACTTGATGCAATAATATATGCCTTAAAAATTTGGAGGCATTATCTATTGGGGAAAGCATTTGAGCTTAAGATTGACAACTTGGGACTCAATTATATCTTTAACCAACTGAACTTGAATGCATATTAGAGATATTAGTTATAATTTTTATTTGATTACAATTTTGATATTAACTATATCAAGGGCAAGGAAAGAAAAATTATAGATGCCTTAATTCATAGAAGGTACAAAGCATCCTTGGCTACTATTAGGAGTACTTTCCATGATCATGTAATTAAATTGTCCCTAGTAGATAAATTATATGAGTAGGTTAAGAAAGTATTGTCATAGGATGCTCAAAATCCCAAGTTTAAAAGATTTAAGTTGGAAAGTGATGTTATTTTAAGGGACAATGATAGGATTTATGTACCTAATCGAGAGAGTTTGAAGATCATGATGCTAAAGGAATTACATAATGCCCCTTATTATATACATCCTAGAGTAACTAAGTTTATTTCTAAGCTAAGACCTCTCTATTTTTGGAAAGAGATTAAAAAATATGCAATGGATTTTATATCTCAGTATTTGGAATGTCAAAGTGTGAAAACTAAACATGTGCATCCAACATGATTTTTATATCCTCATGATATACTAGAATGGAATTGTTAGGTGATTAACATGAACTTTATCCAAGGGTTATTGTTATCATGGAACTAATATGATATGATCTCAATGGTAGTTGACAAACTAACCAAGTTGTCTCACTTCATACCAAGTAAATTAATAAATGATGCACCAATTATTGCAAAGAGATTCATGAAAGAGGTTTTTCAATTGCATGGATTTCTAAAAAATATTATTTTTGATTGAGATCTAAGAATGACTTATATATTTTGATTGACTTTGAATTTAGCTCTGGGTATGCAGTTGAATTTTAGTATTTCATATCACTTGGAAATAGATGGGCAAACATATAGGGTTAACCAAGTTTTAGAATATCTCCTTCAAATGTATTGCATGGATCAGCAATAAAAGTGAGAAGAATATCTTCCATTGGTTGAGTTTGCCTACAATAACTCACACTAATTAACATGTAAAATGGCTTCATTTAAGGTATTATATGGAATAAGGTTTATAACACCAATTAGTTGGGATAGGTTAGAAGATATAGTAGTATTTGGACCTAAAATGCTTGTGGAGATGGAAGACCATGTTAGAACCATTAGGCAAAGGTTGGTTGTGGCTAATGATAGACATAAAAGTTATGACGGTCTGAAAATAATAGCAAGGCAAATTTTTATTGGTGATAAAGTATTTTGGTAGGATAAGCCTCAGAAAAAATGTATTAAGTTTGGTAAATTAGTTAAGCTTTCACCAAGATATGTGAGACCCTTCGAGGTTTTGTAAGTGACTAATCTTATAACATATAGGCTTGCTTTTCCACTAGTTCTAACTCTCTTGTATAATGTTCCATTTGTCTTATCTTAAGAAGTATGTTATTGATTCTTCACACATATTGGATTGGAATGATTTATAGGTTCTAGATCTCAAGGTGGTCATGGTATAACCAGTTAAAATAATTGGCACTCACAAACTCAGTTTACATAATAGATAAGTGTCATAGTGCAAGGTAGTGGCACCAATATTATGAGGATAATGCCACCTAGGAGTATTATGATGAGTTTTACAAAATGTTTTCACATTTGCTTACTTAATATGTTGTTGGATATTTTTTAATTTTTTGTTGAATAATGTTTAACTTTAGAAATTTTATTGGAATAAATGTCATCAAGATGATGACCAACTTTAGGGGGAAGGATGTTACATCTTGATTCCTCTCAAGAATTGATATCCTACTAATTAGTGTATTTCATAGTTGTTGACTAGTTAAATTATTATTTTACTAAGCAAGATTATATATATTGATGTATTCATATTTATATGTTGATTATTTACATGGTCATTAACTTAATGAGTTATTTATACTTTTATGTTATGTACATGATGATCATGATTATTTAATTCATTACATTAGTATGTTATGGATTTTATCTTAATTTAGGCTAACTAACTTTGTTGTTTTGAGGTAGATGCAAGATAGAATATGTCCCTCAAACTATGATGAAGGGATAACATCATAAAAGAGGGTTGATTAGATGGAGGCATTAGGGGATGATAGAATAAAAATTGAGAAACCTACACACACTATAAACATAGAATATGTGTAATATTCATTTTTTGATTTAAATGTCTTCTAGTATTCTTTTATTTGTGATCATGTTTGCTTCATTTGAATATGGTTATGTGTTTTCTATTATTATATTTAGACTCCTATATGTGTCTTACTTATCATACCTCATGTGATGATGTTACCATAGTGTGTGCTTTAGGAAATTTAGGTATCCTTGTTGCCTTTGTGATTAATTTTGAAAATAGTATTTCCTTCCATGAATGTTAAAAGGTGTGAGTGTTTTTTGAAATATCAATGTATTTTTTATAAATACATTTATATAAATAAAAGGAACTTGTTGAATTTGTGTGTTAATTGATTATTAGTTATAATAGTTATTAAGGTATGTTTAAAGTTGAGTTAGACACTAAAATATGTTATAGGTAAAATCACTAAGGGTGGGTTGAATTAGAGAATCAAAATATTTAAAAACTTTAATCTAAATCCTTCAAACCCTTAGTCATACACCATAAGTAATCAAGAAGTAAATAACCCACTCATAGCAATGAACATGAAAGATAAGCAAGATAAGATAAGATCTATGTGGGAAACCCTCTTGGGGGAGAAAAACCACTCTCAATCCTAAAAAAACATGGAATACTTATCCTATAATATGATTACAAACATGACACTTTATTGAATCACCCACTTCATTAGGAACACCAACCCCTAAAGATGACAAGCACCAACTTGCCTAAGATGTTGAGTACCAACACAACATCTATGAAAATAACAACTCTATAACTCTAATTTCTTCTAAATATGATGGAGAAACCCTAAAAAACAAACTTTTTCAATTATCTTAACTCTTTCAAACCTTCACACATAAGCAAAGCATCCAAAACCACCTTTTAGATCAATCTACACACCTTCGCTTGTTCTCATACATTAAACCTATAAATTAAACATTATAATTATGACCAAAAGGTCATACATGAAATATTCACTCTGATCTACCTCTAAAGACATCCACAAGTCTCTCATAACTTTCACAAATATTTTTTCTCATATACTAACTTTCACAACTAACACAATTAGTCCAATTAGACATTGTACGTATACCATACTCTTCCTTTAACTCATCTTGGTCAACCAAGAGGCTTTACATATTTGAAACACACTTAACATAGGTTCATACACATGTTACATGTGAGAACCACATTCTTCATATGTTTTTCATTACCTCATTATCCCCAAACCAATATTAGGTCTCGATGAGACCTAAAACAATTAGGCCTACTCAATCATATGTTATAACTTCAACTCCTTGGGCCACTTTCAGCTTCTACCAAAGATTTAAAAACATCATACCTATCTATAATAGACCATTTATTACTCCCTCATGGGTTCATTCTACTTGGAACACCAAATCTACACTTGAACCTACTAATTAAGTCTCCTTGCTCTTTAGGTCTTCAAATATAGAAAACACAATATCAAACTTTTGAATCAAATACTCAAATATTTGACATATCCATATGATTAGATCACATGGGTGCAATATTTATGACCTATTATATACCTCTATGTGTTTTAAACACTTCAATGCAAGTTATAATAACTAAAAACAACTCTCTCAAAATGACCACTTAGACTAGTCATATATAATTAAAATACAGTCAATCTATTTTTAACTCTCCATAAATAATCAGGGACATATCATGAAAAAAAATGACTTATCATAATCCATATATAATTATATAAAATATCCATTCTCATTTTCTTCCTTAACTCTTCTTATAACACATTTAAATCACTCTTGCAACATGATCACTCAATCTGCTACTGCCTTCATCAAACACAATCAACTTATAAATAATTGTTCATACTAAAGATGGATTTTTAAACCCTATAAAATCCATATATATAGTCTTAATTGAGTATAAAACACTATCTAATAGTTATATCATCTTGAAACATCAAAATATCATCAAGAACAACTCAATTATCCTTTTTAGGTCACTTACAGAACATGGTCAAACCTACATTCAACTTTGGATCTCAATATATTTGATTGTATGAACATTAAATTTTTTTAACCAATTTATATAGATGTACCTTGCATTACTCTATAAATTTAATTTTTAAATTACCATGAAGTTCATCATATATCAAAATATATAGCTCAAATACCACAAACTAGTTATTCCCTCGTTAATTTAAATATTCAAATTTTAATGGTCACTGTGTAAATACAAAATAACTGACACTTGTCATCATCTCATGCTCCCTAAAATATTTTAATAAGTACACATCATTTATATCCTCATTATATTCCTATATTTAACTCTTTAGTGCTCATCATCGATCTTTGACACAAGCATCCATGATTGTGCCACTTGGTAGCTCCACGTGCCCTTTGTGTACATTAACTATTTGACTCTAATGAATTTATACCACTTGGAAAAC